>JAODIB010000006.1:28273838-28288342 GCA_027575605.1 Sciades troschelii | reverse complement strand
GCAAATTACCTGGAACATGTCAGGTCAGTTCTGAAGCATCTACTTAAGAATCACCTCTACGTTGAAGCTGAGAAGTGTGAATTCCATTTACATCAGATTTCATTTCTGGGTTACGTCATCAGTGCAGAAGGAGTCAGCATGGATTCTTCCAAGGTGTCTGCCATCATGGCTTGGCCTGTACCCATGTTTGTGAAGGAGCTTCAATGTTTTCTAGGTTTCACTAACTTCTACTGATGCTTTATCAAAGGTTTCAGCACCATCGCGGCTCCCTTAACTGCCCTGCTAAAGAAAGGTCCCAAACATCTTCTCTGGAACCCTGCAGCTGAGGAAGCTTTCGGCTAACTCAAGACTGCGTTCACTTCAGCCCCCATCCTGCAGCATCCTGACCTAACCAAGCCTTTCACAGTTGAGGTGGATGCCTCAGAGACTGGAGTGGCAGAGGTGCTATCCCAGCACTTCGGTGAGAAACCAAAGCTTCACCCTGTGTCTTTCTTTTCTAAGAAGCTCTCCTCAGCTGAGAGGAACTATGATGTCAGGAATCGTGAACTACTAGCCATTAAGCTTGCCTTCGAGGAAGGGAGACACTGGTTAGAGGGAGCTACACACCCCTTCATGATACTAACCTACCATAAAAATTTAGAGTATCTCAAGAAGGCAAAGAGATTGAACCCACATCAGGCCTGATGGGTTCTCTTCTTCATGAGGTTTGATTTCACAATCGTCTTCTGTCCTGGGCATAAGAACACTAAGACTGATGCTATGTCCTGAACTTTCAGTCCAGCACTATTGTTATCGTTCAAGTTCAGCTAACTATCATTAACTGTCAATCAGCAGTGCTACTTAAGCCTCTCCCTCACACACCGTGCGAAGTATCATTCTGTGTTTACCCAGTCACACTGAGCCTTTCTTGTCTGCCTGCCTCTAGTTTCCTGAACCTTTGCTGCATTTACCCAGTTAACTCTTTAGTCTGCTCTCTACCATTCTGTTTGCCGATCGACCAACCCCTGCGTGCTTTCTGACTATGAGTTTGCTTACTGATTTGACTACGCTTCCTGTTTGCATCCCCACTCTCCCCTGCACTTACATCCATGAGTGCCTGCAATGTGACACCCTTAAGTTTATTTTATCATTCTGACTACAGTTTTGACACATTCGAAGACCAACTTTCATGAAGCACGACTTGATTATGATCATTACACCAGAGGCCAATTCACTGTAACTGGGTCCTGTCTCCCCGCTGCAGCAAGGGGGGGATGTTTTTCATAAAGGGACTCCATTGAAGAGTTTAACTTCATATATTCAGTTAATTAAAAGGCAAATGGATCTCATAATTCAACTATGTGAGAGTGATTGCTGCCTGGAACCCCAGAAGGTACTCATTTCATTATGTATTTAAGAATCCATATTTCAGGATCAGAGCTTAAGGAACAACAGTTAAATACTTTAAAAGAGATCTGATGTATAATGGAAAAACTGTAGTATGTGACTGCACATGGCAGGGGTAGTATGACTTCAAATGTTTACTTGTCGACCACTAATTCAAAAAGGTAGTTGACAAGACATCTTTTCTATAGTTAAAGCAAAAACTGTTTCAGGACATCACTATTTTTAGGCTGTTTTATTGGTGCAGTAAAGAGCATATCTTACTGCTTCTAGGCTATAAATTAAATTTCCAGCTTCTATGTTTTCTGGGTTACACTGTTAACAACCAAAGGAAATAAATGGGTGCAATAAATGTGCAAAATAAGAAATCTGTGTACTCTATTGCACCATTTAAGGATATACCAAGGCTGAGCTGAAATAGTTGAATTATAATGGATTTTCCGTGACCCCAAGCCTTGGTATTTTGGTTTCTACTCATTATGTACCATCATGGATGTAAATCCATATTCAGTAAATGTCTCTGCATGTTTTCCGATTCTTTTTCTTGAATCCTTTTGTTCCCAAGTCAGAGCTATTCAATGTTAATGTCATTAAGGAACTAGAGGTAGGTAGATGGATGGAAAAATTTTTTATTGCTGAACTCCTACACTAGGGCAGTGTTTCAGGGTAGCAAAACAAAATCATATCCCCCAGTTACATAAAAGTGTTTTCTTGTTTGCTCTTGCAAAATCCCAGACTTCATGTACTGCTTAAAGGGTAATTGGCAGTTGCATTATGAGAAGACCACTGAACCATGCAGACAAGTAATTGTGTCAGTAAGCAGGCATCCAAAATGGTTTCCAATTTAATTGACATGAGGTTGACTAAGGAGACAATGCTTAGAACACAAAGTCAAGCTGCACAATCTGTGACAGATGCTGTCCAAAGCCATGTTTTTTCTTATATGACTTGAATGGTGTTCGATACAGAACACAATAATACAAGCTAATAGAGTCATTGTGCTGCTAGCAAATATGCTATTGAGCTTAATGTCAGTCACAGAAAAATAGTTTCTCTATATTACTAATGTAATATACAGTGTCTTGCAAAAGTATTCATCCCCCTTCGTGTTTGTCCTGTTTTGTCATATTACAAGCTGAAATTAAAATAGATTTCTGGAGGGTTAGCATCATTTGATTGACACAACATTCCTACCACTTTAAAGGTATAAATTGCTGTTTTATTGTGACACAAACAATAATTAAGATGAAAAAACAGAAATCTGGTGTGCATCGGTACTCACTCCCCCCCAAAGTCATTACTTTGTAGAGCAGCGTTTCTCAACATTTTTTCAGAAGTATGCAAATTCTCAAGGCACCCCCATATAAAATATACGCAGTCACGCTGACCATACGCTGACCCCGGCAGTGACGTTGTGACATGGGAAAGGGGGCCGTGAGACAAATTTTGACGATGCATGAGGCGGCGAAGATGTGCATTAGTGTAACTATGGTTTTTTTAGAATTTTAATTCATTTTATTTATTTCAATGTGAGAATATATAATTTTTTGACGGCACCCCTAATGAAGCCAGACGGCACCCCGGGGTGCCACAGCACCCTGGTTGAGAGAGGCTGGTCTAGTAAGTCAAATCACAATCGCCACAATAGCATGATGCTAACTTGTCTCCTGGACATTCCACAACATTTAATGTAAATATAAACAGTCAAAAAGCATGACTTGTCATTCATTACTGAATCAGAATCAGAACCAGAATTGAGTTTATTGCCAAGTCTGTTCGCCCATACGAGGAATTTGGTAATTGGTGCTTGAACAGTTAAGATAAAAGAACTTTAAAAAGACGGAATAATGTGCCCAAACAGGTCACAGGATGAAGATAAAGAACTTATGGTATGAATGTGTAAGAAGAAGAGGGTTAAATAAATAGACAATGAAGATGCATGAGATAAAGTGCATTAATGTGTGAGATGAGTCAGTGGGGGGTCTCTGACCTTAGGCCAAATTTAAAAAAAAAAAAAAAGTGCGCTTCCGGTAACCCGACCGATCAAGAATTTCTGCGTCGAAATTGTCGACCATAAAGTTTTTATTACAAGTTTCCCTCTATTTTAGTGTAAGCGGCGTTAGTTTGTCAATTCTTTGTTTCAACGCATTCAAGTTGTGAAAGAAATAAGTAAAATGTTTCACCACTTCTATCAGCCCCCCTGCATAAACATGGGCGCAGTCATCTCGCGCAGAACATCATAACTCGAACTCTCGCGATATTCACGTTGATCGCGTCGTCTGATAAACTAACATCATGGCGGGTATAAAGGATTCTGTGCCAAAATACTATTTTGTAAGATGTTTACTTGTGTTAATTTTTTCGAACAGAATAAACAAAATTTAAGAAAAAAAAAAACTTTTTCCTACCTACCGACCCTATTTTAGTATTTCATGTTACCTGAAACACACCATCTTTTTTTTTGGCCTAACCGGATCACTAGTACGCCATTTGCCTTAGTAACACAGAGCTAACAAATAAAGACTTCTAATTCGAAAAAAAAAAAATCCCCAGGTGCAACTGCTCTCTCTCTCTTTCTCTCTGTGTGTGTGTGTTCACTGCTTCAGATGGAAATGAAAGAACTTCACTGTGCTGTAATGTAAATGTGATACAGTTTCTAATTCTAAAAATCTCATCAGAAGTTTTCTGTAACCATGTGATTTTTGCTGGCAACAAAATATGTGAATCAACAGACTGATTAAACTCACTAATCTCAATAACACATGCATAGTACTGACACAGATACTAGTAAACAATTCCGTTGTCATAGCAACATGATTCTTGCCATATAAAAAATATCACTTTTCTCAGTAAATAAAAGTATGTCACATAAAAATACAAGGACAATTTTCATTAAAAAAACAACAACGCTGTGAGCAGAGAGTTATATAATGTTTATTTTTGACACATGCAATAAATTATGCAACATTTATAATAAGCTGTTGGTGTTTTTTTTTTTTGTTAATTGTAGCTCCCTTTCCAGATGAAGACCAGCATTAATATTAGGAGCAATTAATTGACTTTCTTTTTTAAATTCAAATGATTTTGATCTTGGCAAAAATACCATTTTTACTCTGTTGAATACAAAGGTAACATATCTTTGCCACAAAGAGACACCCATCACACTGAGTTTCTCCCAAACTAAAGTGGCCGTGTTCTGCTCTTGGACATCACTGGCTACAACCTCTGAGGGAGAGATTTTTCATGTCATGGCCAATATCACATTTATTCACTGATGAAATTATTTATTTTTAATAATGGACACACCTACCCATCCTCTGTAGAAATCACACTTGCCTAAAATGTTGATATAAATTTCTGGCCTATCTTTTAAATTAAGTTTTGATATTGATAATGATGCGTAATGTATTGCCACAGTAGACATTATAGACTGTTTCAGAATGAGTGTATGTATGAACACATCTCCTTTCTGGATATTTGCAGCATTTGTAAATATAAGTTGAACGCAGCCACATGCTGTACTGACAAATCAGACATTAATGCTGAGTGGAGTGGGTTTTTAGAAAAATGAACTCGTCTCAAACACAGTGATGTACATTGGCTTGTGATCCCGTTAACATTAAATGGGAAAGTGTAATGGTTAGTTTCTTACTGGGATATATTACAAGGGTTAAATTCAGATCTTGCAGCAGTTTCTTAAACTGATAAGATGAGACGTAGTCATCTTATCATTTTGCTGTCTTTTGCAGGATCCATTGTAAGACATGGAGGCGACTCCAGATGACCCACCAAAAAGCCATGACCAGAACGGGGATGTTGAGAAAGATACTTCAGTCGATTCATTGCCACCATCAAAAGAACTTGCAAATCAGACAGAAGACACTGCATATAATGACCTTTGTGTCCAAGATGAAACACAGTCTGGGGAGTCAGGTACTGATAACTCTCACACAGAGAGCAAAGCCTCAGAGAAATCGCCATGTAAGCTCCAACAGGGTGCTATTTTCTCTGGAAAGATACTCAGCTTTTGCTGCTCTGAATGCAAAGGTGATACCACTTACAGCCCCAATGACTTGCTGAAACATTTTCAAGGGGTTCACAAAGGAACACTTCCAACATATCCTTGTGATCTTTGTACCTTTGTTACCAACGAGTTCTCATCTCTCCAGCGACATCGCATTGGACATCGAGACACTTTGGTCACTTGTGAGATCTGCAATGATGGAGTCCAGTACTCGCTACTTTTGCTGACCAGGCATTTCATTATGTGCCATAGCTGTAACGGACTGTTTCGCTGTAAGAAGTGTGACTTCTCGACGAGAGATGCAGGCACTTTTGTTCAGCACATACATCATCACAACGAGGGCAGCCACAAATGTGTAAAGTGTCCATCCATCAGTCCCACACAAGGGAAGGTCCACTCTGGAAAAGTCCACTCTGGGACATTCCCTTTCACGTGTCAGTTGTGTGGTTACGGTGCTGCACGGAGGGAGTATCTAAGTAAGCATATGGCTGTGGCTCATGGAGATGAAATGGATAGAACAAACAGATGGAGGTCAATCGAGGACAATTCTAGAGTTAATTCTCCAGGACTGAAACTGCTGCTTAAAAAGAGTCCTCCTGCTGGGGGGTCCAGGGAACCACAGTGGATGTCAAAGCTGAATTCGTACCCTGGAGTAGGTCTGCTTGACCACAGTGGCAGATTGTTTAATCCTGAAAAAACATTAGAGGAAACGCAACAATTTCTTGAAAGAGCTGTAGGTGTGAAAAAAGAGAGCAACAAGTGGAGTAAAGGCCCGCTAAAGAGTGAGCCACAGTGTTCTTATCCAGTTGCATCAACTACACCACAGCCAAAGATGCAAGAAAATGAACTTGGTGCTGGTTCTGGGATTCTAGATCCAGGCAACAACAATGGGTTGACTGTTCTCATGGTCAAAAATAAAATCTCAATTCCCCCGAACTGCACCACAAAAGTAATGGGCTTTAAGATGGTAGATGGTAAAAAGCATTTAGTTTTAAAAGTCATCCCAACAAAACAGGAACCTACTACCAAAAATGAGACATCACCCACAAATATTGTTGAAGATGATGAAAAGACTGGTAGCTCTCCCTACTCCTCACTGTCTGAAAGATCAGGATCTCTTCTCAGTTTAGATTCTGGGACAAACAAAGATGTATCTTCCTCAGTAAAAACAGACGCGCATGATGTAGAAAATCACAGTGGGGACCAGTCATCTTCATTAGATGCACATGAAGCAAATGTGGACCCAACTTCAAACCAGGCTGATGATGAAGTTCTTGAGATATCTGATGCATCTGTTGCCAAGGCTTCAGCCTCACGTTGTGCTGACTTGTCCACAATAAACAAAGAGGCAGATTTTTCGGAAAACCAGTGCAGTGGTTCGGATTCAGAAATGAAGTCATTACATGATGATCACTGTCCACTCCAATCCACAGCTGAGGAGTCCAAATCTACACATTCAGCCTCTAACTCAGTTGAGACTGCACACATAGACCAAACCAAAGTAAAAGCAGCTCCATTAGAAACACTTGCCAAACCCACCACAGATGTAGATTCCTGTACTGATCTATCATTATCAGAATCAGCTGCAGGTGAGCACACTCTTCCTGAAATTCCAGTATCGGCAAGTGATGCCACACAACCATCAGTGGCAGATGAGGCCACTCCCCCTCCCGTCTCAGTTAAGTCTCATGGGAATTTAGCAGCAAGTAAACATGTGGAATCCACTAAAGATCATGGTGAATGTAAGAGACTTACCGAGCAGAGTTCACCTAAAATTCCGTCCCCCACTTCAGTTCATTTAGCTAAAGAGAACGAGACCTCTGTTGACGATGAAGGTGAGACTTCGTTATCCGAGAATGCAGCAACTCTGACCCCTTTTCCAAATGCATTGAATGGTCAGACCTCTCAGCCTAGTTCAGTCACTGATTCCTGTCCCAGCAAGGAGCTGCTCACAGATAATCTGCCCTCAGATTCAGATACAAGCCCACAGAAAAAAACAACTGCTAACGATTCCTCTGATGCCAAAGATGGTCTCGCAGAAGTTGACACTGTTTTGCAAAATTCCCCAAATCAGGAAGTTTTTAGTTTTCACAATTACTCGAAAGAGACTTTTGGCAGTTCGCCTGATTTTCTGGATGCTGATGAACATTCTCAAGAGGACTTGGAGGAAGACGAATGCGAAGAAGATTTTGATGAACTCAAGCTGGCTTCGGATTGGAGTTTAACACTACCTGCTTCTCCACCCCTTGTGGATGAACAGTCTGAAGAATATGTCGGAAGTGGGGAAGAAAGCAGTGCAGGTGTTAATGAGATAACTTCAGCCAGTGAGAATAAATCATTAGAACGAGTGTCCGATAGCGACATAGAGGTTGATGAGTGCGTAGCTACTGTTGATGATTTACCCATTACAGCGATGACGGAGACTGACAAGGGAGCATGTTTATCAGAGTCGGAGAAAAAAGAAGAGGATTTTATGTCTTCTATGTTAGAAGGTGGTCCTGCATCTTTGAGTAATGCTACTGCTTTGGGCAAGATACTTGAAGAGCATTCAGATGCCATCATCAGCCAGCAGCTTGAGAAAGAAAAGATAGTATCGTCAGCTGTGCTGCAGGATTCTAACAAACCTACGAAAACAACACTTCGGATCCTGCAGATGCCTGAGGGAAAGAAACAGATGTTCCTTCAGACTACGGAGACTCCATATGCTGTGCCTGTCCAGCTCACCAGTGGCCAAGGCTTCAAGCTTATTACAAAGTCCTGCGCTTCCAAAGTTAATGTGTCGTATGTTAAGCCAGGAATCGAAATACCAAGCAAAGGATCAGGGTTGTCTCTCACACTTAATGGTGGTAGAATTGGCATGTCAGCTCAGAGTTTAAGTGGAGAGGGTAAAGGTCATGCATCACTCCTGCAAACAGTGAGCAGCAATGGAGGCCGCTATTTTGTCAGTGCTTCTGCCCTGAAAGGGCCTCTTCTCTTATCAGGTACTGTTAAGTCGCCCTCAGAACAGACAATAAACGCGCAACCGATGTGTTATTTAGTTCAACGACCACTTCCTGTTTCACCAAGTACAGAGTCAACTAGTTCAACCTCAAAGACAATCCTGACCACTCGCCCAGTATTGGCTATGCCTGTGAAATCAGCTGATAAAGCAGTTCCTTTGCAAACTGGACGACAGGCATACTTGGTGAGGTATATCTCGCCGGCCAAGTCAGGGATACTGGTAAATAGCTCAAATGAGAAGGGGGCAAACCAGGGCAGCCAAGCAAACGAAGGAGGCAAAAGCAGGGTTTTCCTCAAAATAGTTAGAAGTCCGAATGGTACCAGGTTCCTCTCCACTACTCCATACACTTCAGCCAAAAAGCCACTTTATGTGGCCGCAAGTTCTCTGCAGTCACCTTACTTACTTATGTCTTCAGATTGGTCAGCAGGACTGAAAACCTCCAACAGTGCTCATAGCACCACTCATAAACTCATCTCAGCAAAACTTAGAAATATTTTACCCCAGTCAGATATTCACCCTCAGAACCAAGTTGAGGATGGCTTAGTAGTGCAGAAATCCTCATTTTTGCCCATGCATGCCCGTCCACGAAGCCAACGCAAGAGAAGGAGAAGGATCTTGTTTGCGGAATCTTTTGAGACCTCTCCTAAAACTAGAAGAATGTCAACCAAGGCCCTTGCTCAGAAAGAGGCATCTTTGTTGTGTGAGCCGGTGGCAAAAGATGTTGAGAGAACACTTAGACTTTCTCCCTTCAGCCCATTTCAGCAGATCAAATGTCCTCGTCAAAACCAGCCAGTAGTGGTGCTAAACCACCCCGACGCTGATATTCCTGAGGTGACGAACATTATGAAGTCTGTTAACAGATACAAAGGCGAAGTAATCAAGGTGGCATTGTCAGAGAACACAGTCAGAGCCCTGTCTGAGTGGAGCGTCACTGGTCCAGATGGTACACTGTCAAACACTCCTGGTTTCGGTGCAGGGTCACGAGTCCAGCCATCAGGGAACAATGTTAGAGAGCGATTTATCTTAAGACTGAAGTTAAAAAAGACAAGAAGAAACAAATATGAGGTAGTGAGGTTGCCCTCCAGCACAGGTTCAGAGCAAATACCAATGTTTAGTTGTTGGTTTTGTGGCCGAGTGTTTAACAATCAAGAAGAGTGGATTGGCCATGGACAGCGGCATCTCATGGAGGCTACAAGAGACTGGAATAAGCTGTTCTAATGTAACCACACAGCTCTTGGTTTGGGTCAAAAGCCGTCCTCTGATGTAGAAATATTCTTTAAAAAAAAAAAAAGTACTGTTAGATATACTTAAGCTGTCTATTTTTTTTCCCATAGATATCCATTTGGAAGATTTTTAATGGATAGTGTAACAGAAGAAAGTTTGGTACCTGATACCAATTTGTATGTAAATATTTTTAACCCATGTATATTGAACTCTAGACCTTTTGTGTATGTACATAATTGAACTGTGAAAACTGGACACACTGTATGTTTATACATGCAAGCAAAAAAGATCACTGGTATGAAAGGAAGGTGCTGTCTGTAATAGACCTATTTCAATGCAGTCAGTTAACAGATTTCTCAGGTAATTTCAGAAACCAGTTTATAAAGAGATCTTTTATGTTGGCTCAGAAAGCATCTGAAAATATTTTTCATTTATGGTGTGTTTTAAGTTGGCCACACGCATTAACCGTTGGTAGAGGTCATAGAGCTTATTATTTTAGTAATTTTTTTTTTTAATTCCTTCTTACTTAAACATTTCCCTTTTAAATCCGAATCATAAATGTTCATTATGAACACTGGTCAGTTGATGTAGCTGTAGAAATATCTGTGCAAACTTTTAGGTTCCTGTGGAAGCTGTATTTTTAAAACTGTTATTTTCATACACTGTATGTGTGTATCTACGTTGTCATGTTTGTTTTACTGGTGCTATCCTATTTTTTTTTTAATCATGTTAAAACTGACCCAGTGTCACTTTCGTAGCAATAATACATTTCACCCTAGTTTAAACTATGTTTTAAATCTTCTGTACAACCCCCCCCCAGGGAATATAGTATCCATTTTAGTGTTTCTTTTTCTTTTGCTGTTCTCTTCTTGAATGAAGATAAAAAAAAAAACAAACGCAAAGCACAGTAATACTTTCATGTTTTATACTTTGCATGTTCAGATGCAAACCACCAATCCACCAAATGGCCAACCAGACACTAAATTAATTTTGTGATGGGTCTCGTTCTCATATACTTGTGTGCCTCAATCTGCCTCAAAGTTTTTACCAAGCAGTTATTCTTGTTGTTTGTGTTGAGTTTCTTGTGTGTTTAAGAGGGTTCAGTGGTTAAATGGCAGTTACTTCAACACAGATATTATTATTATTTTTAATGACTCAAATTTCAGGCTTTTTATTGGCATCCACAGCCAGGTTAAATGTTTGAATGGTTTAATGTACATGAATTACTACCAATGTTATATAGAATCTGCTGGTCTATATTTGTTACTGATGACTTATGCAAACCTAAAATGTTAAAATGGACACTTTCTGAACAAGTTCTGCTTTACCTCGGAGTTGGCAGCATTTACAATACCATGTAAAGTAAAAAGGCAGGAATTTGTGAAGTTATACCTTTTAACCGTATCATTTTATTTAAAATGTTAGCCTTTTGAGCTCATACAGTTTGCAACGACTTTTAGATATTCCTACTCCTCAATTTTGAAATATGACAATCATTGTTACAAAGCAGTACAAAGTTTCACTGCTTTGCATCCTGATTGCTATGCCATTGGCTTTTAAATGCATAGTTTGAAAATTCACTCTCTGTTTAATGCTTTTCACTCACAGCGCTGCACCCTTTATTCTGCTCTTGTGATCCTTCCTTAGATTACCACTACATTATGCCATCCACAAGTAGAAAGCATCACCCTCTCACATGCCAACATAATCACAACCAAATACTTTTTTAATCATGAGGCAAAAAAAAAAATCTGTTTGATGTTTAATGCTAATGTCAAACAGGTCGTTTAGGTTTACTGCGATGTGAAAAACAAATGTATTTTTCTATGCTAAGTGCCTAAAATGTGACGCACCAGGTCGACACTATTGTACTGTATTCACCTCCTTACAGTTCCTCCTTGAATAAATGTAAATACTTTGAAAGAACTTTTGATGTGTATAAATCTTCTTGTGGAGGTGTTCTGGAAACTTTTTTTGTTTTAGTTGAATGAAATTAATTTTTCTCTTTGAAGTAGAAATACTCAACTGTTATGCTCTTAGCTCACTAGGGGGCAGTACCTGATAGTTATTGGACTGGCTGAGTCCCACAGCATGCAGTCCTGTACTTAGAATAATCTTTCAGTTCTTTTCCTGCCTAAACATACCCTTCCCCAATACCCCAGTTGTTTACACTCCCAACGAACTAATTACAAGAATTGACTGATTTTTTTTTTAAATAATTTTGATATGGGTTCAGATTTGTGTTCCGTTCACACAGCAGTGATGTACAATTCATGTACAAAGGTGAGTCAAATGAAAACCTTAAATGTGACATAAATTGGAACTGAATCAATTTCAGGAATCTGGAGACTCGTTAAGCTCTGGAACACTTGCACTGAAATGGAGATGACTGAAAAATGATACGCTTTTATATCTCCTATTTACAAAAAAAGAATGAAAAGTAAAAATATGGTTTTCATTTGACTCCATCTTGTATATCAACAGTTATGAATTGAATTGATAACTGATTGGTGTAGTGCACTGTAATCCAGTGCCAAGTCACTGAGAGTTAATGTGGAGCTACCAAAGAAGGGGAAAGACAGTTCTGCAGGCTTGTGCAGGATATAAATAGGTCACGCTTATAGCAGTGCTGTCTTCCTGACTTCCTGCCATAGAAGTGGTTCAGAGCATGAAAGTGGCCTGGATGAAGGGAGTGATTTCATGAGAAATGAAGTGTTACCAAACAGATGGGGGGGAAAGAACAAGGAAGAAAAATAAATAAATTTAATTCGATTAAATGTTGCACAGTAATTAAGGTGATAAAGAAATTGCTGACGGGTTTTAATCTCTATAAAAAGCTGAGGCTAGAACAGGATAAAAAATATGAGACTTGTTTAGATTTGTGTGCTGTGCAACACTTCTTTTCATCTTTCACCGAGTCCTCCAAACTGAAGATAAACTATTGTAATACATGTCCTAATTTGGGAATTGGTACAAAGATACTTTTATTATTCACTGCACTGAATGCATGCGACTCCTTAGTCCACATGCATGTCCCTTGTGTTCATAAATTGGATATAAAAGGTCTATATATCCTTGTTATGATTGCAAGTTTTGCGATGGACAAAAGAAAGAAAGCGAAATGATGCCAGATTTTCCACCATTAATGTGATATAGCAACAACAAAACCCAAGCAAAAAACAAATAGAAACAGAACAGACAATCACGATGAAACTCAAAAGTAACAAGTGTTGCCAGGCAAAACAAAACTTGCCTGGCAGCACTTATTTTATACCTATATGCTGGTAATGGTAATATTTCTGAACCATCAGCTGTCAGGTTATAGTCCTATGAAATTCCATGACCTTGAGTTTGACCTTTCAAGGTCAAAGATCATGGTGCCAAATGAAAGGCCGTATGGGAGTTCCTATATGCTCATAATAGTAAACATTTGTCTGTCGGCAACCGTTTTTGAGTTATAATGGAAAATGTTATTTTGACCGAAAGGTTGACCTTTCCAGTGACCTTGACCTTCACCTTGACCCGATTACTCTCACAATTTAATGAGGTAATCTACAGACCATTTCCCACCTACCCTGAAAATTTAAAGTCAATCGGTCCAACCGTCTAGACAGTAGATTCGTAAAAGACATACAGATAAACAAGCAAACCGTACTGATTACAATACCTTGCACTGCTTACTCCGTTGCAGGCGAGGTAATAAGAATATGGTTATAATATTTGTCAAGCTGATTGATATAAGTAAAGCTGATTGGTCAGTAAAAGTGGCATTATATAGCCAAAAGTTTATGGACACCTGGCCATCACATTCATATGTGCTTGTTGAACAGCTCATTCCAGAATTAGTCACTGCTTTGCTGTTATAATAACCACCACTCCTCTGGGAAGGCTTGCCAATAGATTTTGGAGTGTAGATGTGGGGATTGTGTTCACTCGCAAGACCATGAGTGAGATAAAGCACTGATGTTTGGTGAGGAGGTCCAGAGTGCAGTCGGTGTTCCAGTTCATCCCAAAGGTGTTCAGTAGGGTTAAGATCAGGGCTCTGTGAAAACCACTGGAGTTCTTCCACTCCAACCTTTGCAAACCGTGTCTTCATGGAGCCCACTTTGTGCACAGGGCCATTGTCATGCTGGAACAGGTTTGTACTTCTTCATTCCAGGGAAGAGGAATTGTAAACTACAGAATACAAAGACATTCTACACAATTCTGTGCTTCCATCTTTGTGGTGACAATACGGGGAAGGATCACAGATGGGTATGATGGTCAGGTGTTCACATACTTTTGGGCAAATAGTGTATATACAGTCAACTAGCATACTGTGTGGCACTTTTGTGCAACTTGCCAACAGAACATGGCTGTCCATCAGTTTAAAGCAAGGACAAAAATGAAAAATAGGTTTTAACCACAGGAAAGGAAATTAGCAATCAAGGAAAATGTGCTTTGTTGGTTCAAATTCAATCACTGCCTTATACTGATTAAAGGGAACAGGCTGCATTGTAAGTGTAGACGTTGAAAAATAGATGTCTGCAAAGCTGTACAAAGAACTTTGTAAACATTATTCAAGGTTATAAATTCAGCTCATAGCCTATGCTAATGGCACCTTTGCAAAGGTTTTCAATGTCATTGACATATTGAAACTTGTTTGTATTGTACTTTAAGTTTCTGGAAGTAGTACTGCAGCAACATGTCCAAGAATTTCAGGTTTCCTATTGCTTATAGCTCTTCAAACTCATTTAACCCTTGGATGGTGTTCGGGTCTGTGGGACCTGTTTTCATTTTTTATCAAAGGAACAATGATATGATTAATTATTTTTTCAAACTCAGACTCATTGGCCTTGGCTCATTTTCTGTGAAGAACATATATCAGAACAC
>JAODIB010000006.1:26148116-26161951 GCA_027575605.1 Sciades troschelii | reverse complement strand
CATCTTCCTCATTAGCTGAAAATTCTTTGTCCTCATCTTCAACTGTAGAGGAAGAATCATCTGACGCTTCCTCCTCAGATGCAGAACCCTGCAAGATAATCATGATTCACTGTGTGCACATGTACAGCGCAGACACAACTGGAACTACAGTGTAGTAAGACAGAGTTGAAGAGTGTTGCTTGTTGTTAATAGATCCTGCATTACCTGGGGGACAGTGAGTGTATTGAGTAGCTGGTCCAATGGCAGTGTGCTCTCCTGCTTCAATAACTCGATCTCCTTTCTCTGAGACTCTGCATCATTCCCTTCTTGCTGCTCCTCTACCTCAATTGTCTCTTCATCATCTTCCTCCTCACATGGGGGCTCAAAGTCAATATCTATAAAGGACAAACAAAAATAAATAGAACATGCACAAGCCAAATCAGTTTGCTACCTGCAATACTGACCACTTTATCTACAGAGCAACACTACTATTTAATACAACCAGTTCTACAAATTAAATGAATGATTTTCCACACCACCAACTGGCGAAAATTTGGTCCACTGAAACACACACGTTTGCACATAAAAGTCCATTCATCAGACCATTTAAAATGATCACGGGGCTCTCCTAAGCAACAGAAAAGCATTCGTCCGATCATCCGCACACTGCTGGTTCGAATCCCGATCATACCACAGACATCAATGGCTGGGAGCCCAAGACAGCAAAACTGGCCTGTGCTTTCAGGGAAGGAGGGATGGCATATTCTCTCACCCTTGTCAATTACAGTGATGCTAGCCAATCATGGACGTCTGTGAGCTTATGCATTTGGAAGTGAGCAGATAGAGTTTCCTCCGAGTGTTACACTGCCCCCTAACATTGCATAAGCAGCAGTTTGGATGTGGTCGGTTGGCGTCACATGCCTTGGTGGAAGCACGTGATAGTCCTTCATCCTTCCTCATTGGCTATTTACCCCCTCCCCCTCCCAAAAAGGCTTATGGAACATGGAATTCAGTTAAAACAAGTATTGCCAGGCAAAACAAACCTTGTCCGGCAGCACTTATTTTATACGTATATGTTGATAATGATTTTATACCTAATATCTCGCAGATTTAGAATCATATATGTTTGTGAAAGAGAACATTACAGTCAGAGCCAGAATCTGATGAGAGATACCAGAAGGAAGATATCGCGAAAAAAAAACAATTTTGACCTTTTTGGTGACCTTGACCAGATGACCCTCAAAATGTTGGAGGATCTATTTGAGACCAATGCTCATCTATCCTTAAAGTTTCATGAAAATCGGTCCAACCATTTTCCCGTAATGTTGCTAACAAAAAAACAAAAAGAAACCCCACCGAAAAAAAATACCTTGCCCCCTGGTGGACTCTGTCCCAGGTGAGGTAATTAAAAAACACAAAGTGACAACCATAGTTTTCAATGCAAGCATATTTTCTCACCATCTTCCTCGGGTCCATTAAGCTGACTGTGTCGAGAAGGAACATTGGTAGGGACTGCAGGTGTGGCTTGCAAGGACTGACTAAGCAGGTCAGAGTAGCGCTCTGTCTGGCCAACAATGAAGTCCAGTTGCAGATCCAGGGCCTTCTTACGTTTCTCTTCAAGCCGAGATTGCTGCTTGTACTGCACAACCTGTGTGGAGTGGACATGAAAGAGTCCATCAAATAAACATGATGGATAATAAATGTGTCGTAGAAAAAAAGCTTGTTATTCATAATTCAGAAGTTAATTCACAAGCGCAAAACTGTCCAGCTTTTGGAACTGCAAATTTAGCACAATAATCCAAAAAGTCACCTTCTCAACATTGCTCCAAAAAGCACGGACTTCCTTTGCAATGGAAGTAGCAATCCTCCTCAGTTTAGCATGCTCTTCACGCTTTGCTCTCTCCTCTTTCTGCCGTAGCTCCTCGTGATGCCGCATCACCATCCGTACCACCTGCCACCACCCATTTCAAATTATTCAGTCTGAAATCTCCATCAAATATCCTTTGTATTTGCATGTCAAAAAAAGTGCTTAGTAAAAAATAAAAATTATAAAATGGCAAAGACTTACTTTTCTGGCCACGCCTCTTTTCCAACGCCTCTCTTGTGCAAAGTCAGCAGAAAGCCACTGCATCTCCTCACAAAGGTAATCCCAGTGCACCTTGGTCCGGAGTGGCTCAGCCACACGAGATAAACGTTTTAGGGACCAGAAGCCCTCACGTTTCAGCGCAAGTGTCCGATGCTCAATCTCTGCTTCCTGTGAGGAATTGAAATATTTACAAGTACCTTTCAAGCCAATGCAAGAACCTTGCAGGAATCAATCCTCGTATGTTTACCTTATTTATCATGTAATCGAGAACATAAAAATATTTCACTTACGTGTTTAGCCAGCTCTGCCATATCAGTGTGCTTCTCTGAGCGAGGCCGCTGACTGAGTATTTGATCTGACTGAGAGGCTCCACCAGAGTTTTGGGGAGAGGGCAGCGTGTGTTTGCAGTCTACAGATGAGGAAGTAGGAGGCGGTGATGGTGTACGAGAAGTGGAAGGAGTGGAACATGATGTACCTCTGCCTGCTATCCATTGGCGAACCTGAGACAGAAAAGGAGCACAACTTAAGCAACAAATCTTGGCTAAAAGAAAAGCAAGCAGACAAACAGAACTTCAAGAACATTTTTACAAAGACTACTAGATCTATACAGACATTTAACCCTTGTTTATTTCTGTCCTTATTACATAAAGCATGCAATTGTGGGTTTCTGTGACTTCACATTAAGCTTCATATAAACTAGAATTTTGAGAAGTGTCAGCCTGCAAAATGTGTTGGTCTCAGAACAAGAGATGTCAGGAAAAGATTATGACACCTCTTACCTTCAATAAAAAGGCCTGTGTGTCTGTCCTGCTCTGTCCATGCTGCAAAACACACATGGCTCAAACATGCAGCCAACTAGGGCATCATAATCGGATGGCATTCACATGGCTATGTGAACATGCACACAAAGTAGTCTAAAACACTGATGGTTTACAGATGGCTAATAACACCTTTTGTTCTGATGCTAATGCAGTTGAATAGTTAACTCTAAAACAAATTCAAGCAAAGACTAAGCTATTAAGCAATATAGCTTACATGACATGCTTTACATATATATATTAAAAAATTTTTTTAAATAATTAAAAAAAAAAAGTTCTTACCTTATTTTGCGCTGGACTGGGAATAACACTGCTTTCATTGGTCTGGGCTTCTAAAGAACCATCTGCTTCTCCCTCACTGCTCTCTCCAACAGAAGCATCAACCTGCTCAATAGTGCTGTCCCCTGCATCCTTTACATCTGCCACATGCTGAACTGGCGAGTGCTGTTCATCCACCTCCAACAGCATAGAATCTTGGCATGGCTGGTTAGTAGGGTCTTCAGACCGATCAGTGATTGTACTACATATACTGCCCGACCTGGAAGGCAGTCTTGGTGAGTTATGGGTCTGAGTTTGGGTAGATGAAGCAGAGTTTAAAAGAGGCTCATCTTGGGGAGTCCGTTTTTCAAATGCTAGACAATGTTCTGATTTGATTAAGGCCTGTTTTTTAGATTCATCCACTGAAGATGAACCAGTAACATGACAGGGAGCATTTAGTACATGAAAGCTGAGAGGTGCCGAGGCCGCCTTTTCAGCTGCAACGTCTGTAATTAAGTCATATTCTGAAAGGCACTCTACAGAGACACTATCTAGGCAATCACTAGGGGTACCAGATGGACTCTGGTTCCTGGAAACTAGAGCCAACATTGGAGGCTGTTTGAGGAGAGCTTCACCTCTCTTTAGTATTAGCAACTTTGGATCAATAACACTCGATGAAAGAGAAATCTTGGATACATCCGATTTATTTTCTCTGGACTTCACTTGTTCTTCTTGCACAGCAGAAGGGCTGTTGATTAGGGCAGAATCTAACATATTAATCGTATTCTCAGCACTTGAGCAAAATGTAGGTTTTGAAACCATATTTTGCATGCAAATAGTTGCTGAAGAGGTTGGGGAAGATAAAACATTCTCTGAAGCTAAAACGGTTGGTGGGTGAGAGGAAAGAGTATCAAGGTCTTGTGTCAATGTTTCTGTTAAAAGTTCATAAGAATGTTTATCTGTAGGTACTTCTGCACCTTTTTCTGGTAACAGCAGCTTAGCAGCTTCATGAATAGCATCTGGGGGGAAGCAGGGTACTGTGCA
Source organism: Sciades troschelii (assembly GCA_027575605.1). Taxonomy (NCBI): domain Eukaryota; kingdom Metazoa; phylum Chordata; class Actinopteri; order Siluriformes; family Ariidae; genus Sciades; species Sciades troschelii. Next base: position 26,157,766 of record JAODIB010000006.1, on the reverse strand, counting down.
CTCATAGACAGCAACTGATGTCTGTGATTCAGGACAATGCCCCATGGCTTCTGTGCTAACGTCAATCATCTCAGCATCCTCTGTGCTTGGGCACTGCCCATCTATCAGTGGAGAGTTACCACTTACCACTAACCACGTGTCCTCCATCCCCGGCTGCACTAGAATACCTACGTCAATGAAATCTTTCACTTCAACAGTGTTCAGTCTGGAGAAAGCCTCCGAACCCTCATCATGCTTTTCATCCACATTCCTATTATCAGATGTGGAGATGCCATCATTCAGGCATGCCATCTGAGGGAGCTTGTGATCTACTAGAATGGATTCTTGCACTTGTTGAATTAAACAGTCATTTTTAACCTGAGAGAGACATGGCTCATTTGAGTCTAGTCCCTCTGAATGTTTACATTTGTTTTTGTCTAAGAGTTTATAGCTCACATCTGGCTGGTGATCTTGATATGGACTAATTTGCATACTTTTGGCACAGTCATTCTGCTTAGCAATCCCATGCGATGCACTGCAAGCAACCACATGGGACCCTTCAGTCACTTTGGAGGCCTGTATATTGTGAGTGCATGTCTCATCCCTCAGCACCTTTGGTTCTTTAACAGAATCATCATAACATACTCCTGTTCCATCTAAAGAAAGAGTCTTAATCTCCTGCCCCTCAGTTGCACTAGTCTTGTTCCCTGTTAAAACAGATTTAGGGGATCCACTGCAGTCCATACAGTCAGGGCTCAGCTGGTTCGCTTGTGTAAGATGTGTGTTCTGAGGATGGTTAGAGGGATTAGGTGTTTTCTGAGGGAAGGCAGCATTGGGGGTGGAAACTGCAACAGAAGATTGTTGGAGAGTTTTAGAGAGGCATTCATTTTCCTCATCTGTGTTATTTGGGGTGCCATTTCCATTTCCTGCGGGAACAAGTAGTCTAGACACAGATTCTCCTTGCTTTGCAGAGAACCCTCCTGCGTCTGAGTAATGCCACTGTTTTTCAGATGCCACTGAACTTGAACCAACACTGCCTTCTTCACGTGCTGCAAGTCCCTCTTTTGTGACTTCATCCACGGAATTACTGGCCTTACTAGACTCATTAAGGATTTCTGCATTGGCTGTGATGATTGTTGCTGTAAGAGGCTGTTGCACAATTTGCTGGACATCAGACTTGACCAGTAAACTGCCCTGAGCTGACTGCAGAGACAGTGGAGTTGGGAACTGCTGTGTCTCTCCGGGCTGCTTGTGGTCTCTGTCTGCTGCTTTAAGTGCAGTGGAGATTGCTGAGCTGGACTGAGTTGTGGTGATATAGGTGCTCTGTCTGGCCGTGTGCTTTTTTCCACATACTTCCTCTTTACCAGTCTTTGATTTGTGTTCCAGATCTGCTTTCTCTGGAGACAGGGGTCCCTTTTCCATCTTAACTGCAACCCCTGAGTTAGGGGTCCAGTCCTGGCAATGTCCAGCTCCCTCTGCAATTTCTGTCTTCCTGTGTTCAAAGCATGTTTTATCAGTGTTATACCCATAATGAAAATCGTGCCCTTTTCTAACATTGTCTGTTTCACAAGCTGAAAGTCTATCTGACAGATTCTCCGAGTTTCCTGCAGCCACGGGCATGGGTTGTATTTGGACAGCTTCAGTACTGCAGTCCAAGGTTGACTTCTCCTCAGGCTCCACGGTATTGCAGTTTTGCCAAGCCATTGTAGTGGCCTGCTCTTGATTTGCAGCCTGCATGTTTGCTTTCTGCTGCTCCATCTCAGTGGCAGGGCCAAGCAGTGGTGGTGGTAGTGAGGCAGCTGGAACCGGCTGCAGGACATGCTGGGGTGGCCCGGCCACATTCTGTGTAGCCACAGGGATGCCACCCAGCACAGCCACAGCCGGAGGGGTGCGCTGCTGCACCACCTCCTCCCCAAGTCTTCCTCCTTCTGGACTGCTTCTGCTACACACAGCACCTGAAAGGGGAAAAAAATAAAAATTGCAAATAACTTAAAAAATGGTTACACCATAGATATACGTACAGTTAACAAAAGCACTAGGCAATGCATCACCTGTATGTGGTGTAGGCCCAGTTTCTTCTGTACTTTCCACTTCCAGGATGCTGAGATCAAAGACACCACTGCATCTGGGGGGGAAGAGGAGAAAAAACAACTTTAAAAGTGAAACCAAAAAGATACTCTGGTGGACTTGATGCACTGTAAAAAAAAAAAAAAGAAAGAAAGAAATGCTTAATGATCAATCAAACAAATCACAATCTCCCAGGTCTGTTATATTCATGTATTAAGTGCCAACTTCCTCCATCTACCTACAGCTTCCTCAAACTTTCCTACATGTGAGTTCAATGATGGTGAGCCAGGAACTGAAGGTAGTGATGTTTATCCAACCTGTTAAAAAGGTTATCGCCAATGTGATTTAGTACACTGGGGAAAAAAAATACAAAATATTGTCGGTTTGTATGTGCACTTGATAGAAATACAGCCTTGATTTGAGTAAATTAGAGAGCTCATTAATGTGAATAAATCAAGTGCAGGGACAGTCTGGTTATGTAGCCAACAAGCATCTGTGCCCACTGTAGCTAGCAGTGTTGTGGAGGTTAATTAACAGTTTGGTTAATGTCTGAAATATGTTCTTCAGCATGACCAAGCTCAGCTTGTTTAAAAACGTAAGGCAAGTGTACCTACAGCAGATTTAATCTCTCAGTGTTCGACAGTAAGGTTAGTGAGCGGCGGCAAATCTTTGCTGCGGTGTGGCGCCTGCCGAGTGCACTACGCAAGGGCCTCAACCTAATCACTGAGAACCACAGCCAGGGAGGTTTGGGCTTAATATAATAGCATGTGCAGCCATTTAAGTGTGGGAAAGAAGAAGTATATATGCTCAGTGCTTTGTAAACCACTGCGATGAAAACTTAACTTAAAGAACGCGTAGCCAGTAACTCGTTAGCTAGCTAGCTAGCTAGCTCACACGCCAGTTCGAGCTTAAACGACGTGACCCAATGGGGTTTGCGGAAGGAAAATACACCTACACAGGGCTGTATTTCAGGTTCAACGAAAGCGGTTTAGCCCTGCTATCCAACTACTGCACAGGTAACATCCTCGTTCTTTCATACACCGAGGAGCTACTTGCTCGGCTAGCTAGCGTTAGCCAAGGGACAACTCAATGACGTCACTACGCGGGGTCATGCGTGTTGATCATAAGATGACTGTCAACATTTATAATGCTTTTAAATCAAATTTCTCGTTCATGTGATTATTTTCAAGACACATTGTAAGGGTTGAGTGTTAAGGACAAACATACTTTTTGGGTTAACAGAAAAGGGCTGGAAGTTAGAATGAAAATAACCATCTAACAAATAGTTTATGTACCAAATAGTCTGCTGTCACAGTTTATCTTGGAGCTCACTTCTGTTTTGAAATATGCTACACAGAGCAGCATGTGTAGCCGGGGATCATTACTCTATTCTACTCTGCTTCAATGTAACTGGATTCAAACTGTAACCTGACCAACAAAAACGTTTCAGCCAAAGTTTGACTTTAAAAGTGCCTAAAGTGGCTGCTATCTGGCCACAAAAGTCAACCTGACACGCAGCCATTTTAATTAATTATATCCTTCAAGGTTGTATTCATGAAATAAATGCATAAAAGTGAACTTAACCCAGCATATCAAAGTCCCCTACTGCCTCCAAATACCCCCTCCCTCCCCCCGCTTACAGTATCTTCCCCTCCTCCTCCCCCTCCTTTCACCGTTGCCGCCATCTTAAGTTCCCACCTACCTGAAATTTCCGAGCACTTTTCTTTTACTAAATTCTCGTTGAAGAAGTCGCCATCCGCCTCAAATCGTACTCAATCCGTGATTGCAGTTTTCCAAACTACCTCTCGGTACCCAACGAGGTACTGGCAAGTTCGTTTGAGCAAGTTAAAGACCGGTCCGAGCGAGACTGGGTTTGGATCGCTGAATCTAGCAATTGCGGGGAGGAGACTTCCGACGCAGCGAAATGGAGGAACGAGCGACTGCTGACAAAGTGCGGACTGGCTCGACATCTCGCGAGATTTGCGTTACCACGCTATTTCCGCGTCGCGTTTCAAACCGCTAACATGCTACTGTTTTGTGTGGATGTTTCTTCTGTTGTTTAATTTGGTATTGAATGTTAGTTGTTTAGCTGGAACATTTATCAGGGACAGTTTTTAAATCCTGTTGCTGCAGGCCTGAGCTTCCTGTCGTTTTAAGAACAGCGAGACTTGCTGCCTAGATATAATGTAAATGCGACAGCAAGGTAATTACATTTCATGGTTACTTGTTAATTTTACGTACCTTTCACGTGTATCTGACAAGAAATGTAAATACCATCACTACATAAGAAACGCACTCTACCTGAAGCGATAACTCGTTGTCAAAAATAGTGGACAATCTTTAGAAGACTTTGAAACTATTGACACCCTGTCACATAACACAATGCATCATTACTTTGAAGAGTCACTAGTTTCATCAAATACCAGTGGCTGTAAATCCTTCTGGACTTTGTCTCAACAAAACACCCTCCAACCTATTCTTTTAGCTGTTTTAGTTTTAACTTGTGGGCTTCAGGAGCACGACCACTTCCCTGGAGCAGAGGTTTTCAACACCAATCCTGGATGCACCATCCATGCATAATTTAATCAAACAAGGGGACATTCTGGTGGAGTCAAAAGAGCTGCAGAAAGCAGCAACAATTTTCTATAGATAAGATAAAAGTTGAAATCAGTATTTTAATGCCACACAAGGCAATGAAGCAATACGTAACACACATGTAAATAACAGTTTTGTTTAATAATTATTACTTGCTTTTTTTGAGGGGAACATATTTAAAAGGTATAAAACTGTTTTCCTCAAATAGTTAACCAGTAATGTCTTATTCTCCAGTTACAAGTCCCTTCAATCCTGCTTTTGGTTTGCACATACAAAACCAGCATCCTTTTTTCAGTTGATGGTCCTTCCTTATACGAAATGCATCTTTTATGGAAAATGTTTTCCCCACATAGGGATGTTTAGATCTAATCACAATCTCAATTTATAAATATATTCAATCAAATCAATCAACAGCCAAGAGGACAGGTTTTGTCAGAAGTACAAACTCCATTCACAGGCATTTGCTGTCCCTAGTTTCTTGAAGCAGTTTCACTTTACCTTTTTTTTTTTTGGAAAAAGTCTTGCTTTAACAAGGGAGTGCCACTGCTGAGTCCTGAAACGACGACATTATAACAAACAGTGAATATGTTTATTATATAAGGTAATTAATGTTAACAATAATAATTACAAAAGGAATATCACTATTCTACTGTATTCTGTTCCAGCTCATGTAGAGTCAGAGTGTAGGAAAATGGGAAAGTTTGTTTTCCATTTAAATTTTAAAATATCAAACAAGATGTACAGTTAATATTTTTAAAGATTAAAATAAAATTCTGCAGACGTTCATTGTAACGTTTATGGAAGTTGTGCCTCTGATCATGGTCTTGCTGTAGATGCATCGAGAGCAGAAAGCAGATGTGTTTCTTTAAGTTCATTTTCCAACAGTGCAGTTTCTTCAATCTAGTTATAGACAGAGCACACACTAGACAAACAGAAAAGCACTAAGCTGTCTTAGACTCCTTCCCACTTCATCTGAAATCTCAATCTCCATAATTGGCTTTTTTTTTTCTCTTTCTTTTTTTCCTTTTTTTTTTTTACAGCAACGAGTTCATAAATGGGAAATACATGTCACGCGATGCAGTACAATGCAAACTTTATCTCTGAATACACCTCTGGAGCTGCAGGGCTTGTATGTATATATTTCATATTACAGAACATAGCCTTTAGTCTGTGAATGTCCACAGGCCTATTTAAGAAAATCCTAAATATAAATGAAAAGCACTGGGGGGGAAAGTACCTTAAATTGCACCAATATAACCACAGTGGATAATTATAATGAGCAGCCCTCTGAAGTGTCTCTGCCCTCCACTCAGGTAATTTAAAACACATGTATGATCACTGTAGCTTCAGCAGGTTTGGGGTGTCCTGCTTAAACTACTTCTAGGGTCACAGTTCAAGACCAGTAAATCCCTTGCTCCAGCCTTGCCAAGTACTATCTGGATTCTCCATCCTTATGTGAGCTGAACAGGGCCAAATCTCCAGCCCCACCAAGTCTGGAGTTACGAGGTGGAGTGGAGGCTCTCGTTACAGATGGAATAAGTGGAGGGGGTGCCCCAACTGACAAGGGTGCAACTAGACTGGGCGTCTTGGTGAGAATTCCATTGGGAACATGAGAATGTGGATGCAACGGGGCCAAGCGGGAATAGAGGCTTGGGTGATGCGAAGGTGTGGAGCCTCCTGGAGGATGGAGCTGAGTATGAGACAACAAGCCTGCATGCAGCTGGTCTAGGTGGGCTGCATGAGATGGGCTGGGCAGGTGAGGTGTGGAAAGGTGTGGATGCATCCCAAAATAACGCACCCTTTCATAGTCCTCACGCAATATCTGGGCACGCTGTTCCTCATCCAGCAACCCACCTCCAGGGCCTCCGACCTGAGGAGGGCGATCAAAAGGATGAGACATCAACCCAAATTCTGGCCGGGTTGCAGAGGATGAAGCTGAAGTGGAAGTAGGTGCCGCTGGATGATGTGGGCCCACTGCCACAGCTGCCGCTACAGCAGCTGCTCTCTCTGCCTCAAGGTATCGGGCATGCGGATGTTGAAGTAGGCGGGACAAGTGCGGATCAGTGCGCAGTGCAAGATGATGATCTGGCCGCTGGGCCAAGATCTCTCTACGCTGCTGTTGCTGCTGCTGTGCAGCAAGTTCCCTCCAGGGATCCCAGGGGAAGCTGTGAGGAGCCTGTGAGTGGCCTTGAGGTGGTGTATGTGGATGGGCTGCAAATCTATCTGCCGGAGCTCCCACAACTAGTCCAGCTGATCCCCCACCTCCACCAAGATAAGCCTCAATCGCTAATCGGGAGCGATCCAGAAGTGGAAGATGGTGGGGAAGATGGTGGGTAGGGTGTGGGGTAGGAGGAGGAAGAGGCACTCCAGATGTGGGAGTCAATGAAAGGGTTGAAGAAGGTGTTGAAGGATGGTGCGTATGGCGACTGTTAGGCCGCTCAAAACTATGAGGGGGTATGGCTGGATGCGGTAGGGAGATGGGCACTGGTTCAGGCTCCTCCTTTCTCTCCTCCTTGACTTTCACTGGGGGATGAAGCATCCCAGGATGGAGGCTAGTGGTGGAAGGCTTAGAAACTGGAGTCGTTGTCCGGTCAGGCTTCTTGACGGGAAGTGAACTGACTGAGGAGGAGGAAGAAGCTGGACCACTGCTCTCTCTTTGGGATGGATGGGAGGGGTCTGAGCCAAGAGCATGTGCCTGTCTACCAAACAAGTCCAGAGGGGAGGATGCTGATGGAGTATTTGGAGGAGGGGTTGCAAGAACAGACGATGTAGATGAACGAGGTCTGTCTGGTGCTGAGGAGGTTGATGCTGGTACCCTGGAGGATGAATGCTGTCTTTTTTCTGACTCTCGATCTCTCTCCCTTTCACGATCTCGTTCCCGATCCCGTTCCCTGTTTTGTCCATCAGACTGAGCAGCAACTATGTTTAAGGGGCCCAGCCCATTCATGTGAGAGCTGGGAGTGCTGCTGCGGTGTTTGAGTGCACCAGGGGACATTCGCACAGGTTGACGACCATAAAGTAGACTGTCCCTAAGAGGTGATGTTGAAACACAAGTATGTAGACCATTATATAAACAGAACTGTCTATGATCAAATTTATATAGTTACTTAATATAGGCAAAGGGTATTTATGTATATCAAGTTGTGACATACCTGTCTTTTTCATCTTTTATTTGAGTCAGTTCTCTTCCTCCCATGTCTTTACCTCTATCTCTGTCATCCCTTTTTTCTAGTCCTTTGGCCCAAGAGGGTCCTGAGGGGAAATGAGGAGCAACGTGCATGCGATTCCAAGGATCATGTGGGTTGCTCAATCCTCCTACAGCACTTGCAGAGGATTCTGCCTTATGGCCAAAAACTGAACTAGCACCTAAACCAATAAGAACACAGAAAATGGGTCAATACATGGAAATGTTTAAAGTGCCTTTACACAAGGGTTTTTTGTTTTGTTTTAAGTACATTCATTTTTTGACCTACCTAGTGAGGGGCTACCCAGTCCCCCAAAGGCACCAGCACTCAGTGCTCCCAACGGTGTAAAGGGGGGTGAGCGGCCATATGGATCTGCAATGCACAAAACCCCACATCAGGATTAATTATGCACGTCTCAGTAACAAACTGAGTAGCTCACAGAAAATTATGCAATCATAAATAAATAAGCCCAATTTTAGTTGCTTGTCTGGGAGGGTAAATTTATTCATGCCTGGTTTTATGTTTGAAGCCACTCATCAACTTTAAGAGCTTGATTACCTTTCCTGTATTATATTATTTTAGAAAACTAAGCTAGACTACAGTTCAGCTCACTCGTCCAATCTCTTACCCAGATGTGTTGCTGGGGTGAGGAAAGAGGAGTGGGGCGTTGATGGAGGGATGAAGGAAGTGGAGGAAGGATTGACTCCACCTGAGAAGACACAGGGGTCAACTCATTTAACACCCTTTAATGGAGTACCATTGAGTGTTTTCATTTCATTCATTGTTTAATACTGATGTTAGATCCGCTCCAAGTCATCTGATGAAACAGCAATTAAGCTGCTTGTGTATACGAGACAGCACAGTTTTATGTATTGTATAATGCCAAGCAAACTGTCTGTATCTTGGTTATTACAAGTTGTAATAATAGCCTCAAATAAAGAAAAGGATAAGTCCACTTGTGGTAGTGGAAGAGTGTTTCTGCTGGGATACATAGGTACACAAAAGAAATACACATACTAGCAGCTGCAAAGAGACTGCCTGGTCTAGTGAGATCATGGGTTGGAGGCAGAGGACCTCCAAGTGCTCCAAGACTGCCTATTCCTCCAATACCACCAGGGCCAGGGAGACGGGGTAGCAAGTCATTACGTAATTCCAGCTTTTGAGGATCTGCCTGCATCAACTGAAAGAGTTCAACGCATTAGGAATCAATATAAAGCAATTTTGTAGCAATAACTCAGAACACCACAGTGATCTCAGAATACCATTATGCTTTTGAGACATATTCCACTCAGGAGATAAACACAAAGAAAATGGGGAAATTAAAGTCAACAAACCTTAACTTTCTCCTGATGCCTCAGAATCATCCAGGCCACACGTACATGCATAGCACACCACTTTCCAGGTTTCTGCAATGTTGTAAGAAAGTGTGAATGCCAAGTATCAAAAACAAGAGTGCTCTGAGAGTACAATATCCCCAGCTGGCAACTATGCCATAAGTCTGGTAAAATGTGATTGAATTGAATGAAATTGTAATATGCGTATTACTGACATAATGAAGAATCCTGTCAAGTTTCATGAAATTCCTCCAAAAATTGTGAAAGGAGTTGATTTCAGAAGGTGAGTACCCTTCCTGGGATGGACGGATATCGCCATGACATAATTCCCCTTCGGGCCTTTCGGCCAGCAGGGGATGAAAATTGTGAGGGAAGTTGATTTCAGAAAGCAAGCACAACTTGATGAAATCGCCAAAGTACAAGTTTGTTAATAATCAAGGGCATAACTCTGGTAAAATTTGCCCAAATTAAACAAAATTTCAATATGCGT
>JAODIB010000006.1:22657861-22667870 GCA_027575605.1 Sciades troschelii | reverse complement strand
GAACAGGCCATGTCTACAAGCTGCAACAGTAAAAGTCACTACATGCCCACAAGCGACACAATTGTCTTGTTGCTTGCAAGTGTGAACATTTAGTCATTTAGTTATCTCGGAGGTTTTAATGTTGCAGCTTTACCTCTGACTGTTACAAAGTACTGACACTGGTGCCTCCTTCCATATATGTTAAATAAACACATTTCTCTTTACAGAAAACTTCATATAAACAATTATAATTTTTTTAATGCTTATGTGGAGTAAAATTCCCTGTGAATGAGCTGTTACTATGGAAACAATAATGTATTAGAAAGAGCACATTAAGACAAACATGTGATTTGCAGCTGAACTACTGTCAGAGTTGCTGTTAGAGCAAATTAATCAACAACTTCTGACTAATCAGAATGGAGAATTCAACAGTGCTGGGAGAATGGAAATCCTCCTTACACACAGAGAGAGAGAGACAGAGAGAGTGAGACAGAGAGAGAGAGAGAGTGAAACCAGCATTCATTCAGCACATTGCAGAAACCAATGTTTCTAGCTGATCAGTGTAATTTTTTGAAGGTGCAAGCTGAACACAGCACGCTGGCAAGGAAGCAGAAAACGGACTTCAAATACAACTCGTCGCAAGAGTGAAAAAGGAAGTGGTTTTTGATTCAAAAAGGAAAATACACACACACACACCTGTTTTCACTCACATTTTAAAAGAAAACAAACCAGCCCTGACGCTTATCATTGGTGGATGAGAACTTTCTAAAGCTTCAGCCAGCAGCCGTTAAAACATTTATATTAAAAGGTTTTTAAAAAAAACACAACAACAACAGCAACGATGACAACAAGAGATTAATTCAGTGTTAGTGCACACTATCATTTTTTCAATTCAAGTTTAACATACATGAGATCAATTCTAGTGCTTCATTCTTATTAGATATGAGTGATTTGTCTCAGTTTTATTGCCACTTATGCTGGACTGCTTGAGCCAGTCACAAATCTCCAGAAGAGAAAGAAATCTCACACGGTATTCATGCCTATTACACACATTTGTCATGTGAAGTGAAATTGGCAGCTGTGGTGAAGCATTTCTCTAGTCCACATTCTCTAAATGGGATTTCGATCATTAATGATGGTGTCTTATAGACATCATAAATCTCACGGCTCACACTGACCGAGCTTACAGAGGACTCCACCCAAATTTAATAAAGTGAGACATATTGGACAAAATAGTTTCCGAGATCTCCAGGTGGAATTTCTCTCAAGGACACCTTTAAGACCCGTAGCATTTGGCCTGAATTCATCAGAGGTTTACATGGAGCCGAGGGTCACATGCATGCTGAAGAAAAGCAGAAATTTACAGCAGAGCGTAAACTGCAAAACACACAGCTGGTGGTGATAGAATCTGTTCCTCCTGGCTGCATGTCATGAACATTGTTTGCATTTTAAAGTCAGTAACAGAAGTTGTAAAATTCTGCTTGTGCACCATTGTTGGTATGGTGCTCATTTTATGCCTTTTGTACAGCATTTTGGCTCAACATCTGTTGTTTTAAATGTGCTTTATGAAAAGAAATTTGACTTGACTTGACTAGATAAGAGATTTTGCAATGAATTAATTTGCTCACATTTATCTAGACGTAACCTATGCCAAAAAAAAAAAAAAGGATTCTTCCAAGAACTAGCAAAACAACTCTTGCCTTCATGCATGTATGGGTTTACAAACCCCAGTCTTTTTACGCACGCTGTTGCTAGGAGGCAATTTTTTAAAGAGGAAAACAAAACCACACTCGTGGGGCAACACACCAGCTTTTGGGTTGCTGACATCATCAAGAAAGGCATAAAAGCCATCAGGCCTGTCGGTGATGTCAGAGCTCCTCTGTGGATCGCTCGTAAATACTGTGCTGTCGAGCCAAACATTTTAAACATGTTAGATCAGAAATGAAGAACCAGCTGTGGGGAACTAATCCAGCGCTGTTTAGAGCCAAAGCTGTGAGGCCAACAGCTTGGGCAGAGAGAATGGGGGATTTTAGCATGTCACATTCACTGAGATGTATAATGTTGATCTTGTCGTCCTTACTCAGTGTGCTGTGGTTAGAGGAAATGTGCAGAGTACACCACACTTGTAACCATGCTGAACTCTCCTGTCCTGTATGAAAAAGGATATTGCAACATGCTGTTAATAATCTACATACTATACATACATAAGAATAAAATAAATACATTGTTCATTTACGGATCTGCTAATAAACATAATCATTCTTCTGCATACCTTTTGCTCGACTATCAAATACTGATGGAATGAACTACATCATAATACTTTTTTGATAATATTGTGTATCAGTAGTAACTCTGTAACACTAAGCAGGATGACCTGACGTTAAATCTACTTTTGCACCAACAGAGAGCATTATCTGAATGTTCACTTACAGCTCTAAGAAGGCTGGGCTGAAAAGTTGCAAAAATAATGCTGTTTGAGACAATTGTACTCATTGGCAAATTGCTGTGGTATAAGAGGGATAAAACACTTCAGGACATGCTGTTATAGGAAACGATATGTTCTACCAAGCCCTGTGATGACCTGGCGACGTGTCCAGGGTGTACCCCGCCTCTCGCCCATAGTCAGCTGGGATAGGCTCCAGCTTATCTGTAGCTGCTTATCCTGTTCTGGAGGAACAGGATAAGCAGCTACAGATAATGGATGGATGGATGGATGGAACTTTCAAAGCTGACTTTGAAAAGTCCCCAGAACATGTTACTGGTTATATTTTCTTTAGGATTGCTTGTGTAATTTAACATTAATGATGATAACTGGTTCAATGATACAGTAGTTTCTTCAAAAATCACAGGATTTATGGAATGGATTATATTTTGGATTATAAAGCAAGGCCAGGTTTTTTGGATAAACATGAACAGCCTTGTATAGTGTGAAAGAGTTGTCAAAGTGATACTTGCACTAAGTGCAATGGTCTAACCCAATAATTATGAATAAATGGTGCAGGAGATATAAACGTTTTATCTTTTATGCACCAAATGTCATCATCACATAATAGCTCTCTAAAGTATTTTCAAAATTACTTTTGCCCTTTACCCTGGTCCTGTGGGTGTCCCTCCAATCCAGACCAGAATAAAAGGGTTTGTGTGGTTTAGTCAAGCTCCAAATGAGATAAGGACAATGTCTCAAAATGAAAAGTCTTCTCTGAAGTCTGACACGAACTTCATTCAATGCACTTTTCACTTATATGAAGACTGACTTTAAACGGGAAAATATGTCTGTAAATGCCCAACATCACTTTTGCATCTTTTTTGTCATGTAAGACTGTACACAGAAAATATCCTCTTTTGAAATTGTTTTAATCTGACCTGATTCCTTATCTTACTGTTCTAGAAATGCTGTTCTATACATCATCTTACCCAAGATATCAATGAAAATTGACTTATACTTTCCCAAACATAAAGCTGATTCTTGGTGCAGTGGTTTTTGCAAGCTGTACAGCAAGGCTGCCCTGTGTCTCGGTGTGAAATCTGGCTGGCATGCCTACATAACGCCCGTAATCAGAGGCTGCCAGCCGTGCCCAGGGGGAAATAAAGCAGAGCTGGGCAGCCCTGCCGTGACAGCAGCCCTTGTTCCTGCTGACAGGTCCGCTTGCTGGGCCTGAGTAGAGACTGTGTCCCATGTAAATACAGCACTGGGGCTGTGACACTGGGGAGATAATGTTATCTGTACTGCCAAGGAGCTCTTCCAGCCCACCTCCACATAAAAATGTCTCCCGTGGGATGCACTCATCACCTCCTCTGCCTCTTAGCCTCTCCACCCACACCATCATGAAAGCTCTAACTCATTTGTGCTACACCACTTTCTTTCGCCAAGACAGAAAGCTGCACATCAGGTTGGTGCACTCTGTCCTCAACCTGCTCACGGCTCTGCAGAGAGGCACACAGTGAGACAGCAAACACGAATATGAATACTGAGGAAATGCTTCACATGTTGACCATTGCTTTGTTTAGCTTAACCATAGGGAGTTGGAATTAGCAATCCTGCTTCTCCCTGAAGTTCTAGGAATGTGAAATATCCTACGGATCCGGAGGGGTCCCTAGGTAGTGACCTCCAGCACAAGGAGGCAGTGCCAACATGATTGTATAATCCTTTCCTTTTTATCCTTTTTTCATTAAAAAGAGATTTTAAAATGTGAAAGTATTACTTTTTGCCCCAAATGCACTGGAATTTCACTGGCGTTTTCCAATGTAGGATTTGGAAACTAAAACAAAGCCAGATTAAAAAAAAAAAAAAGTAAATACAATACTTGTTTCTATTTACAGTATATTCCTCCTGGGTTTTTTCCACGACAACACTATAAGATCCAAAACCAGCGCCTGATTCAAATACTTATGAATAAGTTCTGTGTTGTACTTGGATGTTTTTTTTTTCTTCAGCTACTTTGAAATCGTTCATGCATGTGATTTGTGAAAAGGTTATCAGTGTTTAAGCTTGCCCAACCATATTCTCACTTTATAAACCCATAAAGGGTGAAGTTCAGCACAGCAGAGGTCTGGGGGAAAACACAAGCAGTATTACCGTTATTTATTCAGTGTAACTGAAAGTCATTTAAAGAAGGTAGGCCAGTCCAGACATGTCCAAAACATATCCAAACAGTGCTTGTTGATAAGTAAACTGTTCTGTCAATAAAACACAAGAACAGCTTGAGAACAGAGAAGCTGGTATAGAATGATGACCTGTGTATGGCATCATGTTCAGCTGGAGCGACTGACTCAGGCTCGGTGATCAATATCCAAACAATTAAAATGTAATGAGCTGATTTTGTGACTAGATAAGATTCCTAAATTATAATAATGTACAATTTTAAAACTCGTTTTTTATTCAGCTTGATGAGTGCATACCCCAGAAAGCTGCGACACAACCATCAAAGCGTATTAAGAAGACACCAGTATCATCCACACAAAGTTGATACTTTATTTATTTAAATGTCCCCTAAAAGATGCTATGGCTGGAAGAAACATGAGGAGGGCACTGGTAATTGAACCTAAAACCTTTGAGTAAAATAATAAATGGTGGATTTCCCAACCTTACAGAAAGGGGTTTGAGCTAAATTTTCCCTTGCTTAACTACTGAGACTCTTGTATAATATTATTATATTTTTGGAGACTTACAGTAATCCCAGGGACTTACCTTTTAAACAGCTGTGGTCAGTTTTGTCGTATATAAATGTTTATACTGAGCACCAGGGTTAAAACAGCACTGGACTGTCTGATGTATATTACACCACAACTTTCAGAGATGGTTGATCCTTTTATTCAAGTACAGGATATAATTAGGTTCAAGTTGCATGTTAGGTAACTCGATACAAATACGAATCTAAAACAGTCCTTGCCTTAAAATGATATTGCTCCTAACAATTAATAATACAAAAAAAAAATCAGGACAATGGCATTTGAAACAGTTTGTGTAAAAAAGAAAGGAACTGTAAAAAAAATGAAAGAAGAAGAAAGAAACTGCATTTTCTCACATTTTATCAAATAAATTACAAGGTTGATATATAGGAATGAAACTTAAACAGTACCTCAAAGTGCTTGTGCTGGAGTTCTGAAAATCTCTGAAAATATTTCTGCAAAGCACTTTGGCTTGTTGCATCCCCTTCTCATCCAATATCTGATTTTTTTTTTTAAAGATGTAAAAATATCACATATTCATATTATGATCATATCTACAATATCAAGTGAACTAAAATTAATATAGATTTAACTTGATTGATCTACACAGAATTTGCCACTACTTTGATATGTCAGGAGTCATTAGCGTGTTACTGAATCCAACCATGATTTTTAATTCTTAAAAAAAAAAAAAGAATATGGATCATTATTATCAATGTTTAGCATAGATTCTCAGGGGGGAAAAAATCCAAAGCAAGTAAAAAGTTATAATTACATAGTATTTCATTATGCTAATGTAGCAAAACAAAAGTCAGCAGGCCAGCAGACCAGCACGGACAGTGCATGTGTTCAGGGAAACACCTCTCCCCTCTCCCACATAGGCATCTCAGAGAAAAATCCTTCACACAGACCGTAGCCCTGATCCAGAGACAGAGGAATAGCCTGCACCTCCTCTTTAATCTCCCAGGGTTGCTGCTGCTGTGGCAGGTCTGAAAACAGTGCCAGTCCCTC
Organism: Sciades troschelii; assembly: GCA_027575605.1. Classification (NCBI taxonomy): domain Eukaryota; kingdom Metazoa; phylum Chordata; class Actinopteri; order Siluriformes; family Ariidae; genus Sciades; species Sciades troschelii. The sequence continues at coordinate 22,661,711 of JAODIB010000006.1, read as the reverse complement.
GTAATATTGCTGATGGGTCTGTATCTGCTGCTGCTGTGGCTGCTGCTGCTGGCATTGAAAGTCTTCTATGCTACATCCCATCATGCTGCTCATTTCCAAGTAAGCACAGGCCTGCTCATCCTCGTTGCTGTACCATTTGGACACAGTGGACACATGCTGGTTCTGAGCGGACACCTCAATCTCACAGCCGAGGGAACTCAGAGCAGTGTTGATGTCCAGGTCCTCAAACGTGCTGCCATTTCCACTGAGGACATCATCAAACACTGAGGCCAGGTCGAAATCTCCCCGGAGCACATCTGATGTTTTGATCTCGCTCGCCAACAGGGGAGACTGGGACATTCTCCCTAGCTTTCCCGCTCGTTTGGGACAGGCCTGTTTGCGCTTGTTTCCTGCTACAGGTTCTTGGTAGTGATTCATGCCTGTTTGTGTGTTGCGCTGAGGGCTGTAAGAGGAACAAGTAGACAGAATTCTGTTTTGTCTCTGGGTGCTGAAATTTGTAGCAGGCATTCGCCTTCGTTTGAAGACGCCATTCACGAACATGTCTGCATACTGGGGATCGATTTGCCAGAAGCCTCCCTTTCCTGGCTCGTCCTTCTGCCTGGGGACCTTCATAAAGCACTTGTTCAGAGACAGGTTGTGGCGAATTGAATTCTGGAAGAGATCGGATGGTCGAGATATATTAATCGAGAAGATGAAACTTTCTTTTATGACTCATTTTCTAAAAACTGTTTTCGTTCAGACATTCAGACATTATGTGCACTACTAGAACATACTGTATTTTCTTCATAATAATAACGTCCATTACATTTCCAAAAAATGCATTTATCTATAACGGTGCCGTGCTTTCTACATAATGACCCGGACCCTGTAAGGTCTCATTGTACAGCAGGTCGAGGTGTCCTGTTTCCCTGGCCCACTGTGCGCAGTGGGTGGTGCTTGTGGAGATGAACACTGGGGGAGGGGAGTGTTGTGAGTACAGGAGAGAAAATGCTCCTAATGAGGCTCTCTTGTAATGCAGCACTGCGTGTTTCTTATGATCAGCTGTACCACACTGCCAGCATCTTGCCCCCTAGGGGTCCATCATTAAAGAGACAAGCCCAGGATACACTACGGCTCCTGGGCTTTAGTGGGTTCAGTTTCCAGCTACAGCCCCCAACCAAGACTTGACTTTACCTGAGCATCTTATATAACACATAGAACACTGTACGTAAAAGGATGGACCTGGACGGGTGGCCTGACTGTTCGTGTAGACCCAAGTGTTTAATGAATTTATTATTCTATACAGTACATAACCTATATGTGGTGTAGTTTTTGTTTCTTTGTGTCCTCTACAAGAATAGACAATAAATAATAACTAATATTTCAATTTTATTTGCAGATTATTATCAGAACATGAAAGCACACAAGACTTTTCTGCATAACACACACAGCCACGACGAGACATGAATTAGAACAGAATCCTATATTTATCTGTAGATCTGACTTTTTTTTTCCCATAAATTGTATTTTAGGTGTACAGTGAGTGTGTCTTTTTCTTTTTGCATGTCTGCTGCTGAAACAAAACAATGCCCCAGCTTCGGATCAATATCTATCTATCTATCTATCTATCATATGATGGAAGTAAAACAATATAAATAATATTATTTATGCTAGTGCAGACTGGAAATGAAAAATCAGAAAGTAGTCTATGTTTTTCCCCCCTCATATAATATTTATTCCGTTAATAGGAAATAAAGTCTGTTATTCCTTGAACAAAAAACCACTTGTTTGTAAAGAGCTTCTCAAGTTTGTAAAAGCAGCACACTGTGGTCTTTACCTGCCAGCTGGGCTCTGCATGTCTGTAGTAGCAGAAGTTCTCTGTGATCCAGCTGTAGATGGCGGACAGGGTGATTTTGGTCTTCTTGCTCGCTTGCATGGCCATGCAGATGAGTGTGGCGTATGAGTATGGCGGTTTCACATGCGGGTTGGTTTTATAATCGACCTCTTCGTGCGACTGGGCTCCGCTGTGCCCGTATACTGGTGTGCAGGCGCTTGCGCTCACTGCGGGCAGCTTGCTGCAGGAAGCGGCGGGGTTTCCGGGAGTGTGTGCGGTGCCCGAGGCGGCCGTGTCACCGGCTGGAGGGCTGGACGGAGACTCAGTGCCGCCCGGCGGGTGCACGAGCTGCTGCGGTCGCCAGCCGAAACCGGGCGCTCTGTCCGGAGCCGCGCTCATGATGGAGAAGTTCTGCAGCCAGTGGAGGCTCGTGAGACTGTCATCAAAGCTCACCGCGCCGCCCGCGTCCTCTTGATCCTCCGGATGCAGCAGCATCCATTTCTCTTTGAACTTCTTGGCGATCTCTGGACTCGTCAACACGGGCATCGTGGATCACCTTTTCTTTAATCAACAGCCCTAAAAAAAAATGCACATTACATCTCAGTGTGCAAAAAGAACTCTATTTGGATTCATTCATTCAAAATTTACAGCCTAATGATGACGTAAGTCGATATAAAAAAAAAAGAGCTAAAATTCGGTTTATTTACCTCGGAGATAGGGAAAGTGTGAACCTGTTGCGAAGCCCCTTCTGTAAAGGGATGAGTTCAGGTCCGTTAGATGGAGGCGGAGGAGGCGCAACAAGTGCATTCACTCAACTCAGGAGCAGCAAAGCCGGAGTCAGGATGCCTCAAACTGAGTCACTCCATTCTTCTTGGAAAGAAATTAGATCCACCTCAAGACTGTCACGGTCCACAATAATGTAAGAAGTCAGACTTTAAAACGGTAACGCGTGCGCTCTTAACGGCCCTTTAAAAGCGCTCGCGCTCTGATTGGCTCACGGAGTGTCGTGTATCGCAGCCCGGAGCAAGGACGAACGGAGGGAGGAGGAGGAGAAGAAGGGGGCGTGTCCTTACCAGAACACAAGCACAGAACACACACGCACAAAAGAGCACGGGACACTTGTGTCAGAATACATTAGTTCTGATTAGACAATCAATATGTTGAAGCCCAGGTTTGATTAATCTCATGAAGGAAAAGGACGGGGCTGAGTGATGACACATGGAGCAGCCGCAAGCTCCTTTTCACACCCAAACTTTAATCCAGTGCTGTAGAGTTCAGAGTGACACTCCATCCTGCCGCGGTGTACACACTAGTTTTGGGGGGAAGCCATGGCCGGATAATGGTTAGAGAAACAGCTTTAAAGGTTGCTGGTTCGATGCCCTGAACCAGCAGGACTGGCTTAAGTGCCCTTGAGCAAGGCACCTAACTCCCAGCTGCTCCGGCTAGAGTGGTGGCCAACCCTGTGTCTGATTAGCCAATGAAAACTGATGATGTGATTATCAGTTCGGGCATTGAACCCGACCGTCTCCATGTGCGACTCAGCTCCACACTTCTTCTCACACTGCAGTCGAGAAGGTGAAGCCGTTGGTGAAGTCACGCGCCAAGTCTGGCAGAAAGGCGCTAAAACGAGGAGCGCGCGCAGGCCGCCCGCCACACCGCCCGCCTCATCCGCTCACATTACACCCCTCACTCACACCCGCTCAACCCCCACCGCGTCATCCTGATCATCATCAAACCTGGAATGACCACAAAAGCGTTCATAATTTATGCGCGCGCCTGGGTTACTTTACATTACTCAGGGCGGAGTCACAGCGGCATCTGGTGGCAGCATGTTGTTACTGCAGACTCCTTGTTTTTATTATTATTATTATGGCGGTGCGAAGACCCTATTGTTTTTCGAAGGATTATTTTTTTTCCTGTCGCGTTTGGCCTATTTTGAGGCATTTCCCATGCACGAAAACTCATGAAATTTGATACACACATCAGTCATTATAACCGCTTCTCAGCCACAGACGTTTGGCCCCGGGCATGGCCCAG
>JAODIB010000006.1:17746820-17758516 GCA_027575605.1 Sciades troschelii | reverse complement strand
ACGCTAATCACTACACCACCGTGCCGCCATTATTATTATTATTATTATTATTATTATTATTATTATTATATGCAATAAGGCTTTCAAGAGCATTTTTCAAAATTTTAATTAACCCTCCTTTGTTGGTGTGGTTGGACCGCAGCCCACTGAGTGACACTGTAATTACACTGCTGATCCTCGTCCCTGCAGGAAATTGCTTCTGAGAGCTGATTAAAGCTCTGCTTACTCAGACCACGGACTCCGCTCAGATTTAATTGTATTCCAATTATTGCAGTTCAAGCATATGGGCGTTATCTCTTGCACTTTCGACCCAGCCACGCTGATCCGATTGGAAAATGACAGCCGTCACTTGTCATAGCTACGATTTCCGTGTGGAAAAAGATAGTTTGGTGGAATGGGGGGAGGGGTGGGTTTTTTTATCAATTGATTTGTTCCTGTTGTTGTTGTTGTTGTTGCTGTCACTCATAAACTCATAACCAGGCTATAAACTGAAGAGTACGCGCCAGGGAAAACGTGGATGAAGAATATTCACGAGCTGAAAATATTAACGTTGATGAAAACGGGAACGTTTACAAGAAGGGAACACCAGGACACTCCTTCCCTTACAGAAACATCGCATCCGTTTATCCACATCCACATTTGATGCGATTATGTCATGCATTTCACCATCTTATGCTCTGAAATGTCATGAGACTTTATGAGAATTGTTCAAGAGAGGAAATCACATGTGAAAGTAAATTAACGGTGTGAAAAATTACGTCTGAAAAATAAACACACACATCCTCCGCGTGAATAATTAAACAATTTGAAAATAAAGTTGAAATTAAAAACAGTGGACGCATTTGAAAAATTCACATGTGAAACTAAATTATGAACAAAAAATGTCATAATTTGAGGGTTTTGTTTTTCATGCAAAAACCCTCACAGTGTAATATTTCGCAAGTGTGAGTTAAGATTACACAATTGCAACTTTTCTGTCTTGTGATTGCAAGTTATTTGGACACAACTGCAACTGTTTTACCTTGCAATCTGCTTCACCATTGACTACCATGAACACTTGGTGTCCAGGAAAGACTGGAAGGCTGCCAGGGAAGACCAGTTGGCAGAAAGATGGCACTGGGAGTAGGTGGAGGGGCTATTTACCCATTCCACATGTCCTTGAAGTGTCTGCTACAAGGACTCCCAAAATCAACTCCAAGCAGAACAAAAAGAAAACATCCCAGAAGTCCACTGAGAAGCAAGATGGAAGCTGGACCAATCAGGACAGAAACACGTGAAATGTGGACAACGCCAGACAGACGACAGATGAGAGACGTCACACAAAAGACAATGGATGACGAATGGATGATGGATAACACGATAGCATAAGCTAATTGCCTGTTGGCCAGATGAGCTAATAATAATCAAAGGATCCTAAGAGAATTCAGCTGATTCAAAGTGACAAACTACCTGGGCTTGTGAATCCACCAGGGGAAGGCAAAATGCAGTCAAAGCAATCAGATGCAAGCTTGTACTGAGGCAGCAGGTCAGAAAAGGAGAAATAATACCCAGATTAAGCACCCCAATGCTACTGATCCCTGGTGAAAGATCAGAAGACCGGTTTTCCCAGCAGGATTTGCAACAACAACAGTACAGCCCACAGCGTGAGTACCATTATGAAATACCAAGCAGGAAACCCACAAGAGGAACACCAGAGAAACCAATCCGAAAATCTAGAGTCAAGTGGCCAGAATCATCTACGAGAAAGGTATCTCCCTAAACCTCTCTTTGCCTCAGAGGAGGATCATTCTCACCAAGCAGAGTGGGAGATAGAGAAGGAATTCATTCAGTTGGTAAAGGAGCAACATCATGGAGGAAAGCCAAGGACTTGAAGAACCTGTGGAATCGGTTCAAAGTGAGAATCACACACCTGAGCCAAGTGTTACATTATAGGCATTTTGCAGACACTCTTATCCAGAGCAACATACAACAAGCAGTTGGGGTTTAGGTGCCTTGTTCAAAAGTACTTCAACCATTCCTTCTGGTCCAGGGAACCAAACCAGTGGCCTTTTGGTCCCAAAACTGCAACCTTTAGGCCAAGGGCCATTCTTGCTGGTCCAGGGAACTGAACCAGCAACCTATTGGTCCCAAACCTTTTGGCCAAGGCTTCCCCCATGGGACAAACCAAGGGCTAAGTTCTTCTGCAAGCTCCTTCTTCTGGGACTTCTTCAATTACACTCGAGGCCTGCTGGAACACTAGGACACTACAGAACACCAAGGAGGAGATGATAGGATACATCAAATACCAGCTCAGTGACAGCTAAAAGAAGAATTCCCGTCAATCACCAGTGCATATACCTCGCCCAGCCAAGCCCTCCTCGCAGTTTGACACCTCGACCCCCAAATGGTCTGAAGTCAAACAGATGGAAAAGTGAGCGAGAGCTGCATCAGCACCCAGACCAGAGGAACCCAGCATGAAGCCAGTAGGACAAAAAAAAATCAAAACCACAAATGCAGCTGTGCAGCTTTATAAGTGTGTGTGTGTGTGTGTGTGTTTGCTCCACATCGTTCTTATTCGCCCAGTGATGAGACCTCATGATGTCACGCATTTCTCAACACGAGTAGCTCATGATATTAGACAGAAATTAGATTTTTGCCTCCTGTCTAATATCAGCAGCAGCTGTCACTTGTCATATAAAAATAATTAGAAATAGTTTTTTAATGTTTTGTAAAGAATCATGAAGTTTCATGTTGGCACTCGCTCGAGTGTTGGTCTCTGAGTAAAACTTTTAAACGAGTTTATAATGAGGCTATTTGTTGGTTTGTTGGTTTTTTAGCCGCCACTGAACCCCAGCTCACATATAGATTTCCTTTAAGGTAAATAAATCAATCCTGCGGATCGAATTATATCCTCTTGATTCTGTGCACATTTTTATTTTTATTTACTTTCACAGAACCTCATAACTGTCTTCAAACAAGAAGTAGTGAAAGGAAGAACCTGCTGTATTCCCTGAAGAGGCCTCATGAGGGCGGAGCATCACGGATTTCATTTATTACATTACAGGCATTTAACAGACCCTCTTATCCAGCGTGACATACAACAGGACCCTGAAATACCCACTTCAGTCATTCCTGCTGGTCCAGGGAATCCAACCAGCAACCTTCTTTTCCTAAAGCTGCTTCTCTAACCATTAGGCCATGGCTTAATAATTATCGTTTTTAAATAACACACATTTGCAGATTTGTAACAATTCAAATTATTAATTAAACTCAGGATAAGAGGCAGGGTTACAGCATTCACTAAATACATCATACAAAATTGAACAGAAGCCAATCACATTCGCAGATCAGATTGCAGAGACTTTATTTTCTGATTCACAGAGTTTATTTTATGTCATAAAATTCATTTGGTGAGACACAAAATTCACATTAGGATGACAAAATGAGTATGATATAGCACTGAGAGAATGGTTCATCATGTAACTCGTGCTGTTTTAAGGGCATTAATGGGCCTTAAGGAAATAACTTCCTTTAAAAATTCAAATTAAATTAAAATTTCTCCCTTCCCTCTCTCTGCTTCAATAATAATAATATATTCCAATAAAGTCCATTGGCCCTTGAAGATTGCTGGTGGTAGCATGGTATTCATAATTGTGCTCATGCTTCCACAAAAATTAAAGGGCATCATAAAGTTGTTTTTTTTTCTAATTTACCTTTTATTATTTTGTTGTTGTTGTTGTTCAAGGAACCCACACATAATAAGTATATTTATTCTCTCCACATTCACTGGATATGAGCAATCGTGCACTCTGATTGGTTCCTCTACTACTAGGATATCAGCTCATATACCACGAGTGGAGAAAAACAAAATGGTGGAGCGTGTTGCTGAACCAACCGAGGACAAAATAAAAACTCTACTCGAAAACAAAACCCTAAAAAAAATAAAAAAGCAACAAAATTTGGAATAAAAGTATTTGATGGTAAGAACATATTTTTTTCATGAATTATTATTATTATTATTATTATTATTATTATTATTATTATCTCATTTTTCACAAATTGCTCTTGTCATTTCACCAGATTATTTACATTCTAAGCGGAAATGATTTTGTTGGACGTTTTGTCTAAAGTTTTTATTTATAGAATTTGCAAAAAATAAAAATGCTCCGTTTCTCAAAATCCAGTGAATGTGGGTAGAATAAAACAGTTATTCCACTCAATCTCGTCGTACATGGATTATAGACAACTAGGTGCTATGTGCCTCGTCGGCTATCAGCTCATGTACGACTCGATTTCGTGGAATAACTGTGAAATAAATAAATATATACACGATATTACATGGTTGTGTGAAGATATAAAGTTATGAGATATCTTCGAATGTCTTCGCACCACCATGTAATGTTCTTTATATTATATGGACACATCCACACACAAAAAAATACACAAGTTAATCAAAAGAATTTTAATTTTGAACCAGTTTGCCATTTTGACAGCATGAATCTAGTCAGCGGGAAAACACTGGAAGTGGCATCATCAGAGTGAAATATCAGGAATTATGTCACTCAGATCCGTGATGTATTTTATATGAAAAATGCAAGTTTTTCAACACAAGAAGATAAACTTCATATCTTCAAGCCAACATGTGATTTTCTTTTTATTATATCGACACATTCACAAACAAAAGTATCCAAATTTATCAAAACAATTCATTGATTTCCTCACGAGTGACATATAGAGATTATGTCACGGTTTTGGTTCTCCATGTCCTGGATATAGCTTGGATGAAAAATACAAATGGCATATTTCCCAGCAAAATGCTCATGTACATATGATATATAGCAACTATAAATAGTGCAGTCAATAGGGATGAAATGTGAAAACTCTGACAATATTGGCTATGCTGTCACTCACAGCTAGCTTTGAATAGCACCATGGGGGTGCTGAATTATATACTAGGCAGAGCCTTTCATCCTGTACATTCAATCAGTTAATGTTCATGTTGAAAAAGTGATGTTGATGCTTTTATGTCTTATTACTTAGTGGATGACTAATAAACATTATATTGAATAGTTAAAAACATGTAGTTGGACTTATTAGCACCTCATTATATCCATGCATGTCCATGTACTGTGCTTGTCTTTGATGATCTTCCATCCTGTTTATTCCAAGTTATGTGCAATAATTCAGGCATTAGCAGCATGTTGGCACACGCTGGCCTGTGAGTCAAGCTTCCTTTACTTTAAGACCAGAAAGTTTGTGAACTTGAAAAGCGAAAGGCCTGAAGTTAGTGCAGGATGATATGATGTACCTGAGTGATAAATAATTGAAAGCCCTGCAGAGAACTGTTCTGATATCTGATATATGCCATGTTTTGGAATGTGAAAAATAATTTATGGGACTCATTTTTCTGTCTCCTTCTGGTAATGTGAATTAACTTATTTACGTCTTCTTCAATCCTGTTCATGGGATATTTCTGGACATTTTGGTGTTTTCCCTTCTTTAACTTGCACAGTTCAACCCAGTATGGACTTCTTAATTAGAGTTAAAGAGTTGAATCAGGTGAGTTGCGAGCAGGGAATAGGCCAAAATGTGCAGAGCAGTGGACCTCTAGGACCAGGATTTAGAAACAACGATCTATCATAAATATCATTAATTATTTTAATGGGTTTTCTTGTATAGAGCTTTACATAGAGTTGAGGGAGTGGTGGTGACTCAGTGGGTTAAAGATCTGGGTAACTGATCAGATGAGAGGATGCGAATAGATTGAGCTGATAGGGTTAAGTGTCTTGCTCAATGGCCAAGCTGCCATTGTTGGGCCCTTGGGCAAGGCCCTTAATCCTATCAGCTCAACCTTTCCACATAGAAGTGGTAAAAAATGACATAAAGAAGAAGAAGAGCTCTGTATATATGTATTAGAGTTGTGGTTGGACCACTGTTTTAAAGACAAGCACAGTTCAAAGACATGCGGTTAGGTTAACATGGGGTGGCCTAAGACTGAGGTGCCCTTGAGCGAGGCACCTAACCCCCCAGCTGCTCCCTGGGTGCTGTTAGTATGGCTGTCCACTGCTCTGGGTATGTGTGTGTGCTCATTGCTCAAGTGTGTGTGCATGTGTATGTTCACTGCATCAGATGGGTTAAATGCAGAGAGGAATTTCAGAAGTGTATGTGTGATGAATAAAGTTGTTATTATTATTGTTCTTGTTCTTCTTCTTCTTTGGGATAGAAAACACAAACTGACAGTACAGATTACATTTTACCTTCTGTGTCAAATGCAATATGATGAAGCATGAAAGCAAAATACAATTACAATTAAAAAAAACTAAAAACAAAAAACTTTACCCTTTAATGTGATAAAATTCAAAAGCAGAAATGAAGCGCAATGGACTTGAAGCCGCCAAACCCCATGTTCACACCAAATGTGGCAAGAGCGTGAAAATGACTGGAAGTAATTCATTTTCTATGTGAGCCAGTGTCTCTTCAGTGGTGAGATCATTAGCGGTGCATCTTGGAGGGAGGAGGGGGATTAGAATAAAGTTGAAGTCCAGGCAAATTTATGGTAATGAGCGATGATGCGGTTTGGCAGCAACTAATCAAAATTTAGAAGTGCTCCGCTCTAGAGAATCCACGTCGTATAAATTTTGGTTCCATTCAAACCGTTCCCAAGTAGCCTACCGTGGAGGAGAAACTGATAATTGCAGTGGTGTGTTTCCTCATTATTTATCATGTGTCCCTGTTTGCATACAGGGATGAAGCATGGATGAAGGTGCAGAAACCTTCAGTGTTTCTGGCAAGTTGGTGAAATGAATAATATATTTTGTGAAACTAGGAGGGAATTGCATGCTAACTAGTTCCATAGCATACAAAAGAGTATTGACTATTTACATGTGACTTGAATGATGCTGTCAAATTAGATGTATTTTGAGACAAAAGGTATTTGTTGGAGATGTTAAAATGAAAGCAGTAATTTTGCTGATTTTTTTTTCAACAAGGCAAAAAACAAGCAACAATAAAAAGTCTACCTGGTCTCCCTAATGATAGTTAACCGATTTTTAAAATCATTTTATTTATTCAAAAAGTTTTTTAAAATTATCTTTTGAAGATATATCAGTTGATGTGTGTTTGCTTTTCGACCCTTTTAAATAAAGCTTGTGAGACAAAGCATTCTGAAATGACCTTGTAGCCACTTATTTCATCGACATCACAGAGCATCCAGGAACTTACTGGCATTGTTGGCAGGGCAACCAGAGTGAATTTTGATGCTCTCGCCATGTTTGGTTTGAACATAGGGTGATATTTTGGAGCCACAGTGGCAGAAAGCATAAAGCTTAAGCAGGAACGAAAATGCTGAAGTCAATGAACTTGTCACAAAAATTATTATTGTTTTATTATTTTTATTTTGCATGGAATCCCTGAACAGCAAGGGGTGAAAAAAAGTTGAAGTACCAAGGCATTATTTCAGCTTAATATCTAATTATATTGGCCTAACTCATTATTGCTAGATATTGTTATTTTTACTTAATATATTACTTAATATCCACCTCAGGATAATACGTCTAAGTCACTGTGGCAGCAGGGGTGTGGTCAAGCGTCTGTCTGTGACCGGAGGGCGGAGTCAGGGAAGGTAAGTGGCAGAATTACTACACCTGTCGTCAATTAACCTGTGTGTGTGTCTTCCCAGCAGCCACACCCGATATAAGGAGAGGGAGCGGAGGAAGAGGGCTCTCTCTAACCAGACGGCTGATATGTGTGTGCGTGTGTCCGAGTGTCTGGGAGAGTAAAAGTATACTGAAAAGTATTATAATAAAGGAGTTCTGAAAACTCAGTTCTGGCCTGCTGCCTCTCTGTGCTCCGCCCACCGATCCAAAGTGTTACAATAATAATTATTCATCCGTCATCAACATCTGGAATCCCAGTCTAAACCTCTGATCTTTACGCGTGTGCAGCGTAGCGGATGGGAAACCGTGTGGAACTCGGCCTCGCTGCGTTCTCGCAGCTTAACTACCAAGAAATCCTGTGAGCTAATAATAAAAATCTAAACCTAATAAACTCCGTGATTAAAGAATGATTGTAGCTCCGAGTGATCGCCTTTGATTCAGAAACCGACACAATTTTCACCTTCCGAAAATCAGTTTAGTGTGTGATGCAAACTCTTAGAAAACTTCTAACCCTTCAGGCGAGAGTTCCCAAAAAGAGAAATCGCACAATCTCTACTTTTGTTTTGTTCATTAACATTACGCATTAATACGAGTCTAACTATGAAGACGGATGTTGTGCGCTAATCTATTCGAAATGTTTCTGGAAGACATGTTCAAAGTTACAAGAAAACGTTTATGTGCTATTTTAGTCTGGTGCGCCATCCTGAGACTTGGCACGAGCGCAGCAGTCCAGAGATTTAAAACAATTCCTCAAAAACAGTGATCCTCCAGCGATTCTGATTCGACAGAGAATGGAGAACAATGAACGGGAAAATATACTGAAACTATTACGAATTTGTGTGACGTTAAATAACGAGTAGAAACCAAAACGCTAGTTTAAAAAAAACAAAACAACAAAAAAACAGATGAGCCAGATGTTTCATTGCATTCAAGATTTCTTCAGTGTTTCACTTCTTACTGATTTTTCAAAAGCTATTTCAAGAACTGATATACACACACACACACACACACACACACTGGCCACTTTATTAGGAATATCCTTCCATCCACCTGCAGCAGTTCTGTAATCAGCCGATCCCTCGACAGCAGCACGATGCATCAAATCACGTAGATAGAAATCAAGAGCTTCAGTTAATGTTCACAACGTTCAAACATCAGAACGGGAAAAATTGTGATCTCAATTTTTGTGTGGCTTTCTTTCACTGTGGCGTGGGTGTTGGTTTGAGATGGACCAGATGGACTGCTGGTTTGAGTATTTCAGAACCTGCTGATCTCCTGGGGTTTTCACACACAACAGTCTCCAGACACAGAATGGTGCGGAAAACAAAAACCATTCATTGCGTGTGAGTGAGTGACAGTTCTGTGGGTGGAAACAAACAACACCTTGTTGATAAGAGAGCTCAGAGGAAAATGGAAAGATTGAACAGTTCAAGCTTTTTTTGTTTGCCAGGAAGGATATAGTAACTCATATAATCAGTCTTTACAACCGTGGTGAGCAGAAAAGCATCTCAGCATCTTCTGCAACAGTGGAAAGAAACCACATTGGGTTCCAGTCCTGCAGCCAAGAACAGGGATCTTAGAATCAAGAACGAGTTCCTATAAAAGTGGCCAGGGAGTGGATGTAATGAATACAACAAACACTCTTACCCTTTTTCCACCAATAGGGAACGGGTTCTGTTCTGATTCGTGCAACGTATTTTGACCCGTTCAGAGCATTTCGACCAGAAATAAATCGGTTTGGAACCTGAAAATTCGTTTCCCAGCTGGAACTGGAATACAGCTGGTTTTAACAACATCAGTCGGTGTGTCAGTAGTTTGGAGAGGAAGTGGAGTGCAGCGATGGAGAATGCAACAGAAAAAGAAACACGTTCTCTACAAAAACAGAATAAAAGCTCGGAGGTAATCAGTGCGCGCTGCCATCTTGCTCCTCCTGTTGTGGATTGTGCTGCCACGCCCTCCCTTCATCCTTGATTCAAACGGTTCTGCTCAAAACTGGTGAAAACGTGGGCTGGTTCACTTTGCACAAAGAATCCTGAATGGAACCGGTTCAAGAACTCGCTCCCTGTTGGTTGAGAAGTGGTATCTGTGTTGAGCTCTGTGTCATACTCTCAGAGGAAAACAATCAGTGATGAGTTGGTGTGATGGAACGACCGAAGTTACAGTTAAATTAAACAATTAACAATTAACCTGGATTATTTTCCGATAACAGCACGTCCTGAAGTGTTTTATTTCGCTTACACAACAGCAGTTTGCCATTGATTACAAGTTTTATTTAAAGCAGACAGTGTAAAGATACTCTACGTTGCTCGCTATGAAAAAACGAGTACAATAAAACCCTTCAGAAAAAAAACGACTGGAAAACATCCTCCTCGACCGAATGCAGTGAATGAGCTCCGAGGGTTTGAGCTGCAATCTTTCTTTATATTTCAAACTTGATGTCAAACAGTCATCTGGTTTCACTGTGACCTGTCCATCAATCTCGTGGACTAATAAAACTATTCTAACTCATTTTATATGAAAGCGTTGTGAATATTTTCCGTAGAATGTGTTACGAAATAATCTCGTTATTATTATTATTATTTTAAAAACAAATTAAAAATAAGTACTGGATAAAAAGCCATCTATTTTATGGAAATAAAGATATAAATTTTATTATCCGGTGGTCGTGTTTATGAGATACGTTGCCTTGCACTTACTATCAGGTTCCCTGTGGTGGGACACGGACAAACAGTACGTCATTCGTTCGTTCGTACAAACGCAAAAGCCATCAAAAATCAGCAAACTGCATTACTGTATTCTCTTAACTATGGAGCTCCGCCATAAACAGTTCCCACGAGACTCGTAAATCTGTGTAAGAAATATTTTACACACACGTTCCTGACAAATAGATTAGAATATTACTAGTGTAGTATGGTCGAGGATTGGGGTCTCTCTCTCACACACACACACACACAATTCATAATGTCCATTTGGACATCCAAACATCTATTTAAAAATAAATAAATAAATAAGTGTTTGGACTTTGGCGTTGACCTCATGACTGTATGGAGTCACACTCTGACTCTCCGACACTCTGATTCTCCGACACTCTGACTCTCCGACACTCTGACTCTCCAACTGTCTGACTCTCCGACACTGACTCTCCGACACTCCGACTCTCCGACACTCTGACTGTCTGACTCTCCGACACTCTGACTCTCCGACACTCTGACTCTCCGACACTCTGACTCTCCGACAGTCCGACTCTCCGACACTCTGACACTCTGACTCTCCGACACTCCAACTGTCTGACTCTCCGACACTCTGACTCTCCGACACTCTGACTCTCCGACTCTCCGACACTCTGATTCTCCGACACTCTGACTCTCCAACTGTCTGACTCTCCGACACTCTGACTCTCCGACACTCTGACTCTCTGACTCTTCAACACTCCGACTCTCTGACACTCCGACTCTCTGACTCTTCAACACTCCGTCTCTCTGACACTCCGACATTCCGACTCTCCGACACTCCGACTCTCCGACAGTCCGACTCTCCGACACTCCGACACTCTGACACTCCGATTCTCTGACACTCCGACATGCCAACTTTCCAACGATCCATAGAACCTTTTTATCTCCCCTAAGACTCGTCTGTATAACATTATAGACTCATTAATCTTCATCCGAATGCTAAATCTGTTGAATTAAATGTAATAATCTGTATGTCTCATGCGCCACTTTGTCTTCATTTTCTTTTATTCTCTTTTTCAAAACACTTTCCTGCTCGACTTCAGCGGTTATAAAATTCTCTCTACGACTCCCCTCCGATCTCAAAGGATTAGATTTTTATCTGATCTGATTTACTATGGAACGTTTCTAACATTGATGATGATGATAATAATAAATAAATGAATGAATGAATGAATGATTTCCAGGTGTCTAAATTGCCTTCGTTATTAACTCTATGATGCCACACCAATTCAATTAGTTGGTTCTCGGAATCTCCGCTTGAAGAAAATGCAAAATGCAAAAAAAAATCGAAATCAAACTCCCACCAACAGAAAAACATCGTGGCTGACGG
>JAODIB010000006.1:14826987-14838712 GCA_027575605.1 Sciades troschelii | reverse complement strand
GTTCTCCGATTTCCCCCACAGTTCAAAGACATGCAGTTAGGTTAACATGAGGTGGCCTTGGGCTGAAGTGTCCTTGAGCAAGGTACCTAACTTCTCCCCAGGTGCTGTAGTATGGCTGCCCACTGCTCTGGGTGTGTGTGCATGTGTGTTCATGTATGTTCACTGCTTCAGATGGGTTAAATGCAGAGGATGAATTTCATTGTGCTTGAGTGTGCATGTGACACATAAAGGCTTCTTATTCTTCTTTAAAGTTTATGAAAAAAGCAATGAAAAGCACATGCAAAAGAATAAAATGAGACCAAGCTCAAAATTTGTCTGTCTACCTGAGTCCCCCTCCCTACACACATGTCCCACTTGGTGAAGTCTCTTGCCAGCCTCGACCAAACCCAACACCAAATTCTCCTTGCCCTGCACAATGAGCCACAATTTGAAACTATCACTCAAAAACAGGCTGAAGACTGACAGGCATTCCACAAGCTGCTGCAGCCCATCCTGCTGTGACCATTCTCACCATACAGCTCATGACACTCATGAAGATGGCCTCCCCTGACAAGCTGGAGGTCTTCACTGAGCTTTTCACCCGTGCTGCATTTGTGTGGGAATAGCCAGAGGATAAATAGTTTCTGTGATTCCTCCCCTTGCTGTTGGGGGAAACCCAGTTTGCAGTGCTTTCAGACACAGCTGGAGTATCAGTGTGTTGAAAAGATAGTACAACAGTGGGTCAGCTGAACACCAGAGTAGCACTGCTGATGCTTCTGGGTCACTGAAGCTGACTGAGGTTGGCTACACATTATTCTATATGTAGCAGCTGAAGGATCCACCACCACCTTCCCCCTCCTCTGCTGCCAGAGGAGCCGGCCGTAGAGCAGATCATTGGGCTGCTGGTACTGGAGCAGTTCATCACTCAACTTTTCAAAAGGAAAAGCAGAGCCACTGGACAGTGTCCCTGGATGAACCCATCCAGTTGGAGCAGGATCACCTGCTGCAGTTCTTGGTCCAGATGGCTGTATTTTTTCTGACTTTCTTCTCTCCCTCCTGTTCTAGCTCCATGGGATTGAGATGGCCAGGCCTTGAAACTGCCAACCTGGAACCAGTTTTCACCTCACTTTTAATCCCATCCCTCTCGTTCCTCCCCAATATCTCCCTGCACTCCTACTCTCTCTACACTGGAAGAACCGTCCATGCCAATGAGGACCATCACAAAGCCTGGGCACATTTGCTGGCACTGCAGGGAACCAGGAACTTCCAGGACCACAAAAATCTGCTGAGGCTTCTATCAGTACATTTCCATGGCATTCCAAACACATAGCATTGAGGTAATGGTTAGTCCCCACCACAACTCATTCTGGGGACAAATTACCTGTGGTTTAGGAAATTAATTAAACCTGTGATTCTTGAAGGGTCCTGCTTCAGCATACCAAGGTGTGGAGTGTGTGCTGCTCTGGCTGAGGAGGCAGTGGCAGGGCCATCAACATTGGTTCTGCTTCATAGAGACTTAGCAGAAGGGAAGGGCTCTGCTCCCCTACCCCCCTCCATGGGGATTCCCTTTGCTGACTTCCTTTTGGAGTAGATGTGCAACGAGTGCCTTCAGTGTGCCTTTGACCAAGTGAGAGACATGGATGGTCAAATAATTCAGCCATAAATTGCACTCACCAACCCATATTTTTCAATAATTAAAGATAAATTACACTAAGTGCTACGGCACACACAAAAGAAGAGACTACTGAATTGTGAGAGCCAAAGAAGCACAAGTAAATGCTTTTACATGCAGGTCAATAGTTCTAACTCTATGGAGGGGCAACTGGGATGGGATAAATCACTGAACTGTCTAATGGCTTGGGTTTATTAGCTGGAAATTTGTGGCAATGTGGTGTGGTGTATGCTACAGCTGGTGAATCTGCTGGCCAACCCAAAAGCACCATTGTTCCCATTACCTTTCATTAAGGTCCCAGTTGAAAGAACTGACATGGCCCTCATCAGACCATGAGAGAGATGCTTTGTGTTATTTTTTATGTATTATGCAATGTCATATCTGGAAGCAATGCCTCCATCAACTGGTTATACCAATTTGCCACCTTTCCATTTTTTTTTTTGGAGCTCCAGCCATATTATAGCTGGGTTTATGGACATGTTTAATGGACAAAATACTCTACCTGCACAGTAAATATGCCACTGCATATTTCCATGACACTTTATAGTAATAATTGGCAGTGGCATTTTTGTGCTTGGCCATCAAGTGGACGGTCCTCACTTTTACAATACTAACTACTAGGGTGCCCATTTATCCTCTGTTATGATCATTCCCCACACCAGTGGCTCCAGCACATGAAGGATCACTCATTATGCACAGATAACTCATTGGTATCTGGCACTTCTGCCACTTTAGTTGGAGAGGGTCCACAGGTGTGGGGGCACAGATGGCTGTGGAAAATTTCCTCTCTCTCTCTGGGAAGGAATCAGCTACAGGCCAGATGGCTCCCCAACCTTAGTTGGCTGGTGGGGGTATGTGGCAGACGGGGTGTGGTTGCGCATTGGCTGTGGATGGAGAGAGGATGTGGGTTGAACTGGCAGGTAACACATAATTGTTCTCATGTTGTGTTATTACTGGCAGCCTACTTATGAGTAGTATTTCTTTCAGTGGAGGCTGTGAGCCAGAGAGATGGAACTGGCAGAGCCTGCATACAACACAGACACACATGGAGCGTGAATTTGAACTTGAATGAGGCTAAAGCTGTGAACTATTGAGACTGTGTTTTTTTCCCCTGTTAAGTTTATTAAAAGAAAGTTGAAAAGTGCCTGCAAAAGAATGAATAAAGCCCTGAAGCTCTGTCAAAATCCAAGTCATCCTACACACACACACAGAGTAATTTTTAGTCTTTTTTTAATTGTAGGCAAGACTTCAGTGCATAAACACTATAATCTCACTAAATTCCAAGCTAAATTCCAAGTCCAAGCACTCAAGTTACAATCCTCGTTGTATGCCTTTCCTATTCATTTCAATGTAGTTACTATATACTTCATGGTAGTCACTGAATATGCTATATTTGAACTATAAGGGATTAAAGATGACTAGGTGATTCTAAATAAATTGTGAATTAAATAAATGTTATATTTAGCGAGAAACATATTTATTATTTTAAGGATTCTGACATACCAGTGCACCACTACTGAGAAGAATCATGAAGATGATGAAGCTTTCAAAGTAAGTATGCTCCACTATGGTGTAGCAAGTTCTACGCAGATTCCACCAAATCTTTCCCTTTCCCTGAGTGATATCCACATTCAGACATGGACATCGTCTCACACAGTCTATCACATGGAACAAGATGATCAAGAGAAATATTATCAAAGAAAAGCCTTTGAAGAAATTTCAGAAGTAAAACTATGATGTTGCCTGGATTTAATTTTGTAATAATTGGTCTACTGTGAATCATATTATGTTAGATGTAATTAAAGTATAGAAAGAAAGGGGGATTATATAAAACAGACTTTCAGTAAAACAGGCTTCTGGATCATCAGGCTCTGGTTCATCTTCCTCCTCTTCCACAGGTGGGGGTTCTGGAGGTCTGTAGTCCACTGTACTACACACTGAACAGTCTCCATCATTGAGAACACCCTGACCCTACAGAAAGAAGGAGAGATATGGAATAGAGGTGTAGCAATAAATGAGTTGAGAACAATGATCTACATATGCCGAAGCAAGTCACTTTGGGCATCTACTTTATTCACATCAGAAGTCGTTTTAAAATAATCAATTAGATACAGAACAATTTTCAACTTTAATTCACTATATCAAAATTCCAGTGGCTCAAAAGTTTACAAACACAAGTTGATTGTCTCTTGGAACAGTTTTGAAAATTTCACAAATTGATGTAATGAATGTTCTGATTGGATAATTGTCATAATTAAGAGTTAATTGGTAGTGCACCTGTACTTAAGGGCCTACCTTTAGAACTCGTACCTTTTGCCCCCCTGGGGCCAGACACTGCAGGATTCTGGAAAGACCCACAAATTAAGTTTCAGGGTTCAACTGAACCACAAGACAACAACAAAGGAACTGGTAAAGGAGTTGTAGGCATCAGGTACCAAAGTATGTACAACCACCATTAAGAGGATCTTACATGTCCATGGCCTGAAAAGCTGTCATGCAATGAAGAAGCTGTTAATCCAATGTCAGATCGCAGACACTTACGGATGCAATTGCAAGGAAGAGCAGGTATGATGCAAACTACAGACAAAGCCAAAACGTGAGTCAGAAATCGTAGTCAGGAAACAGGCATGGGTCGATCGATCAGTGAACAGCGCAGTGTAGGGCAGATGAGAAGACGAAATCAAATGAGATCAGGAACAGAGGTTGTTAACAGGAAGTCAGAAGATAAACAGAAAGCTTGGTAAAATCAGGTATGGGACACAGAACAATACTTTGCAAGAAGTACTTGTGACTGCTGAGCTTATATGGGGTTGGTAATTGCAGGTTAATAGGCTGCAGGTGAAGTGATTAGAATTCTGGTGACCGGGGATGCTGCGGCTGTTGGGAAGTGTATTCCGGAGTAGCCATGTTTGGAGGCTGCTCTGAACTCAGGTTTTCAGTGCTGTTATTGACAGGACCCCCCCGAGGAGTTCCCTCTGGGAGCAACCTCTTTCCTTGGTCAACCGCTCCTTCTTGGTGTGGGCTTTTCAGAATGCTGGCTGTGGAATTCTTGAATGAGGAGTGGGTCTAAGATGCCCTTGGAACTGACCCAACTGCGTTCCTCTGGGCCATAACCATCCCAGTTGACCAAGTACTCGAGATGCCCCTGTCTGTGGCGAGAGTTTGAGGATCTTGTTCACTTGGTAAATGGGCTCGCTTTCAATGTCTGGGAAGGGGAAGGGGTTTTCTTAGGTGGGTGTGTCTGAGGCTAGGGGCCCTTGGATAGCAGGGTTGAGGCATGATATTTGGAAGGTGGGTGCCATTCTGCTGTGAGGAGGAAGCTCAAGTCTATATGAGACCTCATTGATTCTGTGGAGTACATTGAATGGGTCAATGAACCTGGCCTGTAACTTCTTGCAAGATTTGGGAGCGCTGAGGTTTTTTGTGGACACCCATACTCTGTCACCTGGGGCATATTCTGGAGTGGTGCTTTTATGCTTGTCAGTATAGTGTTTATACCTGATGTTCACCTTCTCCATCCTCTGGTGTACCTCCTCCCAGACTTGTTGACTTTTCTGGAACCATGCATCAAAGGCTGGAATCTGCATGGGAATGTCATCCCATGGGAAGAGTGGGGGTTGGTAGCCAAGTACGCACTGAAATGGGGTTAACTGAGTGGCAGAATGTTTGAGAGAATTTTGTGTGTACTCAGCCTAAGGAAGGAAACGCGCCCACTCTTTCAGGTTCTGCATGCAGTAGATGCGAAGAAAGCAGCTCACTTCTTGATTTGCCTGCTCTGGCTGGCCGTTGGACTGAGGATGATATCCGGAGGTGAGACTAACAGATACTCCCAGCCTGTCCATGAACCTTGACCAGAGTCATGAAATGAACTAGGGACCCCGGTCACTGACGATGTCCTCCGGTATCCCATAATAATGGAAAACGTGGTTAAACAGTAGTTCAGCAGTTTTGAATGCTGTAGGAAGACCTGGTAGCGGGATAAATCTGAGGGTTTTGGAGAACCTGTCAATTATAACTAACTGTGTAACCTTGAGACTGTGGGAGGTCTGTGAGAAAGTCAAGGGCAATGTGTGACCAGGGTTGCTGGGGTATATAGTTTACTAGCTGGAGGAACTCTGGGCATCTTGGCTTGGGCACAGGCAAAGCAAGACGAGACGTAGTGGTTAATGTCAGATGTCATGTTTTCCCACCAATACTTGTGTTGAAGGAGCTGGTAGGTGCGTTGGCTGCTGGGATATCCGGTGGCAGGAGAAGAGTGTGCCCAGGTGATCAGTTTGCCTCTAAGTCTAGGTGGGACGTGCAAAAGACCTGAAAGGTAGTTTTCTGGTGGACTTGTGGGTTGAGCTTGCCTGATTTCTTTGTCAACATCCCAGGTGATGGGTTGCAGAAAACATTCGGGTGGAAAGATCATGGTAGGTTCTGACAGTTGAGGTGTGGAAGTATGAATTCTGGAGAGAGCATCTGCTTTGATGTTTCTGGAACCTGGATGATAGGAAATGGTAAACTGGAATCTGGTGCAGAACAGTCCCCATCTGGCCTGACACGGGTTTAATCATTTAGCTGTCCTCAGATAGTCCAGGTTCTTGTGGTCTGTCAGAATCATGAATGGGTGTACTGTGCCCTCCAGCCAGTGCCTCCACTCCTTCAGGGCCAGGTTGACAGCCAAGAGTTCTCAATTCCCGATATCATAGTTTTGCTCAGTGGGTGTGAGCTTCTTTGAGTAGAAGGCAATGGGATATAACTTAAGTCATTCTCCAAGGCGCTGCGATAGAACCCCTCCAACTCCCATTTCTGATGCATCCACCTCCACAACCAACGGTTAGAAGGATCTGGGTGTTGAAGTATAAGGGCTGTGATGAAAGCTTCTTTCAGCTTGCTGAAAGCCTGATCAGCTGCTGGACTCCAGTGGAGGCGACGGGGTCCCTTCTTCAGAAGACTAGTGAGAGGAGCCGCGACAGAACTGAAGCTGCAGATGAAGTTGGCAAACCCCAGAAAGCATTGAAGTGCCTTGACAGAAGTGGGAGTGGGTCAAGATGTTACAGCAGCGACCTTGGCTTGATCCATACTCACTCCATCCAAGCTGATGATGTATCCCAGGCATAAGATCTGGCAGACATGAAACTCACATTTCTCAGCTTTAACATATAGGTGGTGCTGGAGCAGGTGAGAGAAGACAGATCTGACGTGCTTTTGATGGGTGCGTTCATCTGGGGAGTAGATCAGGATGTCATTGATATAGGCTATTATGAACCTCCCCAACATGTCCCTGAGCACATCATTGATGAGGCACTGGAAGACACTGGGTGCGCAAGAAAGGCCATAAGGCATGACCAAATATTCAAAGTGACCCGCCATAGTGCTAAAAGCAGTCTTCCATTCATCACCCTCACGTATTCTAACCAAGTTGTAAGCGCTGTGAAGGTCGGGTTTGGGGAATATTTTGGCCAATTTGAGTTGCTCTAGAGCTGATGGAACCAATGGAAGTGGATAGGGATAGTTGACAGTGATCTGGTTCAGGCCTCAATAACCTATACATGGCCAGAGGCCTCCTCCTTTCTTTTCCACAAAGAAAAACCCCACTGAGGCTGGAGATGTACAGTGTCAAATGTATTCCTGCTATAGGCTTCTTGTATGTACTCCTCTATCACTGCTTGTTCTGCTAACAACAAAGGGTAGATGCAGTTTTGTGGAGGAGTCATACCTGGGAGGAGGTCAATGGCACAGTCATATGAGCAATGCTGAGGGAGCCCACAGGCTTTCCCTTTGCTGAATACCTCCTTTAGATCCAGATAACATGTTGGGACATTGTTGAGGGAGTCAGGCTGAGGGCTCTCTACCGAGGTGGAAGAGAGTGTGATCTGGGGAAGTTTCAGGCAGTTTTGCAGACAGGAGGGTGACCACTGAAGAATGTCCCATTGTTGCCATGAGATCAGAGGGTTGTGTAGTTGGCGCTATAGATATCCTAGGATGATGTCGTGATTTGAAGTCGGGGTGACAAGGAGAGTTATCCGTTCTGTGTGGATGGCTCCTACTTGAATCTTGAGAGGAGTTGTTCAAATTGAGACCAGTCTTTCCCCTATGGGGCCCCCATCAATAGCTTTCAGTTTGATGGGCCTCAGAAGGGTGTGGGTGGTGAGTTGATCTCTCTGCATGATAGCGCTGTTTATGAAGTTTCCCTTGACCCCTGAGTCAATGAAGGCAGAAGGTACATGGGTCAAGTTTGGTAACTTTAATAACACTGTGTGGCAGCGGGGGCGTGGTCGAGTGTCGGCTGTGAATGGCAAGGACCAGCAGGTATGAGGTGCACCTGTGTCAAATTACTGGCTGTCTATTAACCTGTGTCTCTGTGTGTGTCTATCAGATGACCTCCAGTGCCAGCTGCACACCCTCGTCGTGCTTTCCATCAACCTGGACCAGTGCTTCCAGGATCTGCTTGAAGCCCAGACAGAGGATCGACAGGTAATACAGAGCTGGGTCCAGTCTGCAGGTGCTCCAGTCGTCATTCCAGCTGGTGAAGATGGGGCCGCAGGACGACCCTGACACCTTCATTGAGCTGTTTGAGCATGTCGCGGAGGCAAGCTCATGGCCAACCTCACAGTGGGCGGCTTGCCTACTGATGCTCCTGTCGGGGGAGGCCCAGCTCATGGCTCAACAGCTCCTGGCCGCCAACATACTGGAGTACCCCCACCTGAAGTGAGCCATCCTACAGTGGGTCGGATGCAGCCCAGAAGAGCAGCACCAGTGCTTCTGCTTGCTGGCTTATGGCAAAGTGGGCTGGCTGTTTGCATTCGCCCAATAGCTCCGGGATACCTGCTGACAGTGGCTTCTGGCTGGCAAGTGCAATATCAAAGTCATCATCGAGCAAGTGACACTGGAGCAGTTAATTGCTCAGCTGCCGAGCAGGATGTCAGCATGGCTCCGGTGTCACCAAACGACATCCCTGGAGGAGGTGGTCTGATTGGCTGAGGATCATCTGATGACATATCTGGAAGCAGGCTCTGTTACAACTCCCTCTCTCTCTCTCAGTCACTTTCACTTTCTCCTTCCCCCTCTCCTCGCCCCTCCCCTATCCAAGCCCCATGGAAACGGGGGCCAACTCCCCCAAAACCCGCTCCCTGCACCAGTGTCTATCCCTGTGTTTCCACTCTCCCTTCTCCTTCTGTGTCTGTGCTGCCATTAATCCCCTCTCTCTCTCTCCACAGATGAACTCATCCATGCCCACCAGAACCGCAAGCAAGCCCAGGCAGGTCTGTTAGTATGGAGGGAAGGGGAATCAGCACTTCTGCTAGGAGGTAGAGCTACTAATTTGCATTCCAGATGTGAGACGAATCTGTGAGACACGCTTTTGACCAAGTGAAAGTAATTGATGGGCAAATCCTCCAGCCTAATGTTGCACTTTCCTGCCCGTATTTTTGTATCATCAAGGATAGGCTGTATTGAGTGACACAGGACACTCAAACTAAAGAAAAGATAACACAGTGGTTGGTCCCAAAGAGCCGCAGGGAACTATTTTTCCTTGCGGCTCCTCATAATCCTATGGCTGGGCATTTGGGGCAGGATAAAACACTTAATCGACTCATGGCCCATTTCTATTGGACAGGGATTCATGCTGATGTCCACAAGTGGTGTGTGGCATGTCGCAAATGCCAGCTGGTAAATCCAGCAGCCACACTAAAAGCGCCATTGCACCCATTGCCACTAATGGAGATCCCCTTCAAAAGAATTGGCATGGATTTCATTGGGCCATTAGATCGATCTGCACACAGGTATCACTTTGTATTAGTCATGGTGGATTATGCAACGCAATACCCAGAAGCAGTGCCTCTCCACACTATCTCAGCACGCAGTGTTACGGAGGTGCTCTTCCATGTTATCTCCTGAGTTGGGATTCCAAAAGAAATCCTGACTGATCAAGGCACTACCTTTATGTCATGCACACTGTGCGAAGTATATGAATTATTGGGGACTAACTCGGTCTGTACTAGTGTTTATCATCTGCAAATGGACAGGCTGGTCCAATGATTTAACCAAACACTTAAGAACATGATTCGCAAACTTGTTCATGGGGATGCTAAAAATTGGGACAAGTGGCTTGACCCTCTGTTGTTTGCAGTGTGCGGGGTCTCACAAGCCTTCACCGAGTTTTCTCCATTTGAATTGCTGTATGGGCGCAAGCCCCTTGGTGTCTTAGACATCATTAAAGAAATTTGGGAGGAGAGGCCTTCTCAAAACAAAAATGAAATTCATTATGTTCTCGACCTGAGAGCAAAACTCCATGCACTGAGTCACATAACCCAGGAGAATTTGCTACAGGCCCAAGAATGTCAATCTCACTTGTACAACAGAGGGGCACAGCTAAGGGAATTTGCACCGGGAGATAAAGTCCTTATTTTACTGCCCTCTTCAAGCTCAAAATTGCTTGCCAAGTGGCAAGGGCCCTTTGAGGTCGCACAGCAAATTGGGGAGGTCAACTATGAGATCAAATGGCCAAATAGGGGCAACAAATGTCAAATTTACCACCTCAATCTCCTGAAACTGTGGAGAGAGGAGGTTTCTGTGGCTCTGGTGATGGTAGTTCTGGAGAGGGCGGAGCTGGGACCAGAAGGTAAGTCCAAAAAGCGCAGCCTAATTTACCCCAGTCCCTTGTGGAGACCACCTCTCACTGTCCCAGAGAGCACAAGTAATTAGGTTGCAGGAGGAATTCTCTGATGTGTTCTTGCCCCTCCCTGGTCACACTAACCTCATAGAACACCACACTGAGACTCCCCCAGAGGTGGTAGTGTGCAGCCGCCTGTATTGGCTCCCTGAACACAAAATAAAAAGTGGTTCGGGATGAACTTCAGGCTATGCTTAGGATGGGAGTAATTGAGGGGTCGCACAGTGACTGGAGCAGCCCGGTGATCTTGGTTCCCAAGACCAATGGGTCGGTCTGGTTCTGTGTGGACTATAGAAAAGTCAACGCAGTGTCTAAATTTGACGTGTATCCGATGCCATGCATTGATGAACTGGTGACCACTGATGAATTGGTTAGGTGAGGCTCACTTTTACTCGACACTGGATTTGACAAAGGGATATTGGCAGATCCCCT
The DNA here is from genome assembly GCA_027575605.1 of Sciades troschelii. NCBI lineage: Eukaryota > Metazoa > Chordata > Actinopteri > Siluriformes > Ariidae > Sciades > Sciades troschelii. The sequence goes on along the minus strand of JAODIB010000006.1, from coordinate 14,827,973 downwards.
TGACTCCATTATCCTGCAAGAAAATGGCTTTTTTCACTCCGTTTCACCCTCTGTTCTGACCATGCCCTGCTCCAGTGGCTCCACTGCATGAAGGATGCCAATGCGTGGATTAGTCATTTGTATCTGGCCCTTCAGTCCTTTAAATTCGAGGTGGTCCACAGGCCGGGGGCACAGATGGTGGTGGCAGATTACCTCCCCCGCTGGGGGGTCAGCTGCAGGCCAGACGGCTCCCCAGCCTGAGTCGGGTGTTGAGAGTATGTGGCAATGGGGGCGTGGTCAAGTGTCGGCTGTAAATGATGAGGAGGCAGGTCGAACCAGCAGGTTACATGTGATGAGGTGCACCTGTGTTAAATTACTGGTTGTCTATTAACCTGTGTTTCTGTGTGTCTTTCAGACAGTCAGGAAAAAGAGAACTGCGACACCCCATCGTGTGTGTGTGTTTCATGAAAAGTCACTGAAAAGGGTGCAAAAATAAAAGAACTCGCCTGTTCTGAAGCCTGCTTCCCCTTCCTCTGTTTTCCAAAATCAGAGATCTGTTAAACACTGGTACTTAGAAAAATTGTGAGCTGTGAGATGTTTCTGGACTCAACGGGTTAACAGGGCTGGAAACCTTGCTTGGCTGATGATCCCATGGGGGCCGAGTAGGCCACTTAGAGATCTGATGACCAGTATCTCCGCAGTAGAAACAGAGACCCTCCCTTCTTCTATCCCTTTCTGACCTCTACAGTCACGTGTGGGAGATCTCCATGGGAGTTCCAAAGTTCATACTGGGAGAGGAGGTAGGAGGTAGTTGCAGTGAGGGTCGTTTGCGGAGGAGATGATCCAAGCAGATGGGCCAGATCAATGAGAGAATCGAGTGAGAGATGTTCGTCACGGCATGCTAGCTCACTGAGCACTTCTAGACACAGACCTTGTCGAAATATGGCTTTCAAGGCTGGCTCATTCCAGCCACTGCTGACGGCCAAGGTGCGGAAATCCAATGCATA
>JAODIB010000006.1:11740553-11751677 GCA_027575605.1 Sciades troschelii | reverse complement strand
TCAGCAACAGCCAGAGAGAGAATGAGGTAATTAGTTGATGTGCGTAATTGTCTGAAATGTACAACAGTTATAATCACAAGCAGGTTTCCAAATACAGTGAGAAGAGAAGAAGTGCTAAGGAGGATGTAGAGCAAAACCCGAACTTGCAGAGGATAATCAATCTTCACACATGAAGTGTTAAGTGAACTGAAACAAAGTAAAGGCTCCTCCAATAAATCCAAACTGATGATATCGTCCATCTACAGATTTCACAATGTCTTCCAGCTCTGAGAAAATTAACAAGGTAGTGAGATAATAATAATAATAATAATAATAATAATAATAATAAATCGCATTCATCAAATGACCATGATGTATTGCTTTTATAAAAACTTGCAAATGTATTACATTTTAAACAATCTTTTTAAATAATCCTTCATACCTCTCCATGCACTATGGATGTGAACTAAACCAAGGAGAAGAAATTCTAAATTTATAGTTTGTCTTATCCAATAGCCGTATGCCAGATTAATCCCTGGTGGTGAATGATGAAACAGAATCATTCACTGATTTATTCCATTTATTTCCATTTTTAAAACCATGGGAATAGAGTTCAAAATATAATGCTATGTCATTGTGACCCATTCTAGAACTTTAAAAGTTAAGTGGTTTCAACCACTGTTGTCTCACTTTAGGCAGATTACACATGCACTGTCTTGAGTAAAACACAAAACAGACCAAAAAAACCCTTTTTTATAATCCAGCTGCCATATTTTTAACACCTTTTCAGACCTGAAAATGATCAGAACCAAATTTCTTTTTTTTCTCCAATTAGTGCTTGTCCATTCCCACCAACTAGTTTATACTGCATTTGTGGTGCCTCTGTAGTGGTAATTTACAAATTGTAATAATGCCATTTCTCACCTCAGCACATTCAGTGAATGAAGTGGAAAAAAACAGATGCCTCCATGGAAGTGTGTCTTTTGTTTGCTCTGCCAGAGCATGCAAAGGTCATCAAACATTTACAGCATTTGGCAGATGCCCTTATCCAGAGCAACTTACATTTATTTCATTTATACAACTGAGCATTTGAGCATGAAGGGCCTTGCTCAAGGTCCCAGCCGTGGCAGGTTGGCAGTGCTGGGAACTGAACTCAAGATGGGTAGTCCAATGTCTTCTTTTTTCCAGCTGCTCCCATTAGGGGTTGCCATAGAGGATCTGTTCTGCATATTTGATTTGGCATGGGTTTGACACCAGATGACCTTCCTGATGTAACCCTCCCCAACTATCCTGGCTTGGTACTGGCACTAAGTATGCACTTACTTGTGCAACCCCAGTTGCTGGGTATTTTACCCAATCTGCAAGTCTTTTTGAACTCTGAGAGGAAACTGGAGCACCCTGAGGAAACCCATGCAGACACAGGGAGAACATGAAAACTCCACACAGAAAGACTGCCATTGGATGTCAGTTTCAGACCCAGAACTTTCTTGCTGTCAGGCGACAGTGATATCCACTGTACCACTGTGCTGCCCAGTAGCCCAATGTCTAAAACATCATAAAAAGCTTATTAACCACATTTTTACTGTAACTGGCCTGTATGACTACTCGCTCTTTTCTACTACAGTGAACTTCAAACATTCCTAGAAAATTTTAGACTGAAATTGAAGCACAGCAACAACAGAAGACAATAGCAAGTAGATAAGCAACAAGCTAGCCAGCAGACAGTGGTGATTGGCTGAGCAATTGTAAAATAAATCTCTAATGTTGATGATTTCCTTCTCCAACCAGCGATGAGTATGGTCAGTGTTATAGATTGAACCAATTACTGTGTCTGTATAATAACCGATCTCAAGCCTATGAACACAAAACTTGTGTGGTGCTGAGATGGGGAAACATCAGTGATAAATTCAATAACCACTTGTGACCAGGGTCTTTAAGGCACAGGGAATGGCATTAGCTTGTGCCTGTCAGGGTGTTGGCACTTACTGGATGCAGATACAGGGGACAATGGGTGTATCCAGGCATCACTGAACTCCCTCCCAAACCTGCTGACTCCGCCAGAACCAAGAGTTGATGGCTGGGATTTGGATCAGTGAATTGTCCCACGAGAACAGTGGAGGCTGATATCTGAAAACACACTGGAATGGCATGAGCTGGGTGGCTGAGTGTTTGATTGAGTTCTGGGCATATTCTGCCTAGGGGAGAAACTGGGACCAGTCCTGTGGATTCTCCATACAAAGTTCTCATAGAAAGCACATGATCTCCTATTTAGCCTGCTCTACTTGTCCGTTTGACTGCAGATGGTATCTTGAAGTTAGACTTACCGAAACCCCCAGTTTGTTCATGAAGTTAGCCCAGACCCAAGAAGTGAACGGAGGACCTCTGTCACTTACTATATCCTCTGGGATGCCATAGTACCTGAAGACATAAGAAAAGAGGAGATTGGCGGTTTTGAGTGCTGTGGAAAGCCCAGGCAGGGGAATGAGTTTCAGTGCCCTGGAGAATTGATCAATGACCACCATAATTACAGTGTTGTTCTGAGATTTTGGAAGATCTGTGATAAAGTCTATAGTGAAGTGGGACCAGGGTCATTGTGGTATGGGTAGGGGGCAAAGCTTGCCAGTGAGGGGAGCTCTGGGTACCTTCACTTGAGCGCAAGCTGAACATGAGGAAACGAATTGGTCGATCTCAGTTAGCATGTTCTCCCACCAATACTTGTTTCAGCTGAGTTGGTAAGTTCTCTGACTGCTTGGATGTCCATTTGAGGGAAATGAGTGAGCCCAGGTGATGAACTGCCCTCGGAAACATGGTGGTACATTCATATGGCCAGGGTGACAGGAATCTGGCAGGTTGTGTAATTGGGCCTGGGCTATGGCTTTGTCAAGTTCCCAGGTAATTGAATTAAAATGGGAGTGGGTTCACTGCCGGAGTTGGTTGTAGTGTGTAATCTGGAGAGGGCATCGGCCTTGGTGTTCTTGGATCCTGGATGAAAAGAAATGTTGAAGCGGAATTGGGTGAAAAACAGGGCCCAATGTGCTTGCTGGGGGTTCTGTAATTTGGCTATTGTGAGGTATTCCAAATTTTTATGGTCTGTGAAGATGATAAATGGATGGGTGGCACCTTCTAACCAATGTCTCCATTCTTCTAGGGCAAGCTTAATAGCAAGAAGTTCTCAGTTGTCAGTGTCATACTTTTGCTCAGTCAGAGAGAGGTTTTTTTTTTTTTAAAGAACACGATGGGGTGCAATTTGGGCTTTTCCCCTAGGTGTTGTAACAGAACCCCTCTCACCCCTATTTTGGACACATCGACTTCCACAATGAAGGGTTTGGTGGAATCAGGGTGTCTGAGGATGGGTGCTGAAGCCTTGAGACATTCAAAAGTGTCCCCTGTGGTGGGGTTGCACATCTGGTCCCCTTCTTCACCAACAAGGTAAGAGGAGCTGCGATGGTGCTAAACCCCCTGATAAATCTAGGGTAGAATTTTGCAAATCCGAGGAAGCATTGAAGTGCTTTATCGTGCTGGGTCTGGGCCAGGAGGTAACTGCCGATACTTTGCTAGCATTCATAGGAACTCAGTTAGCACTGATGACATACACAAATAATGAGATTAGGGTCACATGGAATTTGCATTTTTCTGCTTTTAAATAGCGCTAATGGTCTAAGATTTGGGTGAGCACAGAGCTTACATGTTGGCAGGTGTGGCTTCGTCATGGGAGTAGATCAGAATATCATCGATATTGGCAATGACATATCATCTCAACATGTTGTGGAGGACATCATTTATAAAATATTGGAAGATGCTAGGTGCACAAGAAAGACCATATGGCACAGTCATAGGGATGGTGCGGGGAGAAGCTGTTGGCTTTACCCTTGCGAAACACTTCTTTGAATGGGTGATATCGGGCTGGTACATGCTCTATGCCCCTGACCTTGAGGCTTTCCACAGAAGTAAAGGCTAGAGTGATTCGTGGGAGCTGTAGACATTCATGGAAGCATGTGAGAGACCATTGGAGAATTTCGCAATGCTGCCAGGAGATAAGCAGGTCATGTTGTTGCAGTCAGGGGAAACCTAGTACTACAGGTTGTCGAGCAGTATTCATGACAAATAGAGAAGTGTGTTCCATGTGTAGAGCTCCCACTTGAATAATGACTGGGGTAGTGCAATCGGTGGTGAGCCCCTTGCCAATGAGTCTACCATTAATGGCCTTTAGACTTACTGGGTGTGGAAGTTTTTCAGCAGGCATGCTGAGGTTCTGGATGACTTTGTGACTGATGAAGTTGCCCTCAGCCCCGGAGTCCTTGAGGGCAGAAAGAACATGTGTCAAGTCTGGAAGTTTCAATAATATCTGAATTTTTACAGTAGGTTGCATAGAACATATTTTGGGACTCACCAGACTGTCAGAACTAGCAGCTTGCTGGGAATGAAATGCTCTCCTAGCCAGACAAACTGGAAATTGAGCTATGAGATGACCATGTTCACCACAATATAAACAGAGCCCATCCTTCCGTCTTCTTTCTCTCTCCAATTGGGGCATTCAGGTATTGGATATTTCCAATGGAGTGGGTTCTTGTGAAATGGGTGGAGAGACCAGTGCATGTTTTAAGGAGGGTTGATTGTGGAGCAAATAATCAAGTTTGATAGCCAGGTCAATCAGGGAGTTCAATGACAATTGTTTGTCCTGGCATGTGAGCTCAATGAGGACATTAGTGTTCAAACCCTGATAAAATGTGGCCTGAAGTGCCAGCTCATTCCATCCACTCCCTCCCACTAGCATACAGAATTCCAGGGCCAATTCAGCTACTCTTCCCTCTCCTTGCCGGGTTGTGAGTAATCGCTCATCCACTTCAAGTCCCTCAGGCTGATGATCAAACACTCTTTTGAATAGTTCAACAAAATGGTCATAGGATGTCGTGTGTTACACCACTGCACTCCCATATAGCTCTAGCCCAATTCATAGCTTTATCCGTGAGAAGGTTTATAAACTGGGCAATCTTGTGTTCCCCTGTGGTGCCTGTGAATGTTGAATACAGGGAACATTGAAGGAGAAAGCCCTTACACTCTGATACCTCTCCTGAGAACTTTTCCAGCTGAGGAACCATCGAAGCGGCACTGGTTGATGATGCAGGACGTGTCAGGAAGGTCTGCAAAACAACAGCTGTTAATTGTGACATCTGAGTGTTAAGTTCACTTAACATTTGCTGGTGTTCTCCAAACAAGCATCCCTGTGCATTTAAAGCAGTTTTCTTCGCCTCCTCTGCTGCATTCATGTTGGCGAAGTATCCTGTCAGGGTGCAGGCACTTACTGGATGCAGACGCAGGGGAGAATGGGTGTGTTGCAAGATGGTAGCCAAATCCAAGTCTTAATCCAGGTAGCATAGTCAGGGGCAGGCTACGGTGAGTCAATGTGCAAACGGTGTAATGGAGACTAAACTGAATCAAGGTTGGGAATAAATTGAGCAATAAGGTCAGAGTCATAGGAATACAAAACGAGAGACTAAGGCTTGGTAAAATCAGGTCGGGACAATGAGCGATATTTCACATTGTCCGTTTGTTTGCCTGAGTCTTTTATAGGTGAGTAGGTGATTATGAAACAGGAAACAGGCGTGTCTTGTATTCCACAGAGGAGGGGCACTGTGGCGCTTGGTTGTTGTAGTTCATCGCACCCATGATTGGAGGCCACTCTGAACCTGCGCTTTTGGCACTATTACTGATAGTGCCCAGCAAGCTGTGCAGTAATTTGTCTTGAGTGCAAGGAGAACAGGATGAGATGAACTTATGGATGCATGTTTGGCCACCAGTATTTCTCTTGTATCAGTGATTGAGTTTTATGAGTGCCGGGGTGTCCCATGGAGGGAGAGGTGCGGGCCCATGTGATGAGCTTGTTGCAGAAAGCAGAGCATACAACGTTGTTCTACGGATGTGGTCAACTGCAAACATTTGCTTTCCTTTCTCAGCAAGTTTGTCAGTGGGGATACTATGATATTATATCCTCATGAATTTCATATGCAAATTAAATTTGCACTCCTATTCCTTGACATAAATGTGGTGTTCAAGGAACCTGAAGCCTGTTGTACGTGTGTGGTTAAGTCAGGGGAGTATATTCAGATAGTGTCAATGTATGCAATGATGAATTTCCCAACCATGTCCCAAATGACATCATTTATGAGACATTGGAACACTTCTGGGATCATTGGTTTGGACAGCCAGAAGCAGCATCACTGCAAAAAATGATATCTTAGCAAGTGAAAATATCTTGAAAATAGTTGAAACGACCTAGCATTTCTTATTAGAAGAAAACAAGACACCAATTTTGAGATTATTAAACCTAGTTCTAGATTGCAAGCAACTTATTCTAAGATGTCTTACCAAGTGTAATTATCTTATTTCACTAGATTATAGTCTAAATGTTCTCAAATTTATTATGTTTTTCCTTATATTAGGATGGCTAGTTTTTGCAGTGTAATTTGTCGGTGAAAATATATTGTTATACAAAACATATATTTCTAGCATATGGGGGTTGCATGGGCTATGCACAAATCTTCACTTGGAACAAGCGTTCACTTTAACACGATGGGCTTCATTTATCTATCTTTTAGCAAAGTTAAGAAAATATGATCTCGCTGTCGATAGCCAATCCCTGCTAAAGCTACAAGCTGTTCTTCAGTACTGTTCTGATTATGAAATGGTGCAGTCACACCTAGACTTTGAGCTCAGCAGTTATGCCATGCCAAGAAGAGTGTTTATGTACACAGTTTGAGCAAAGTGAACACCTTTCAGTTGTTCTGTGTGATTTGTTCTGTTTTAATTTTATTATCCAAACCCACCTCCTTCTCTCTCTCTCTCTCTCTCTCTTAAATCTAGGGACCTGGGAATGTTTAATAACCCCTAATGTCTAATTTAATATCTTTTTTTGTTTGTTTCTCTAGCCCCTTAGTAATGTTTACCACGAGCTGGCTCAAGTGTACTCCACCAACAACCCCGCCGAGCTGCGCAGCCTCGTCAACAAGCACAGCGAAACATTTACACGTGACAATAATATGGGCCTGGTCAAGCAGTGCCTCTCTTCACTGTACAAGAAGAACATCCAGAGGCTAACCAAGGTCTCCTACTGCACAGTGTCAGTTTGTTAAGAGTTAAATGGGGAAAGGAACTAAATAAATGTCAGCAATTAGCCTACTAAGCCACCAGAGAAATGCTTGTACACCTGCAGTGTTTCAAATCTACATTATAATCAGTCATGTTTATAAATGGTTGATTTGGATACGCTGCCTTTCCCTGTGATGCAGACGTTCCTGACGTTGTCTTTACAAGACATGGCAAGTCGAGTTCAGCTCTCAGGACCTCAGGAGGCAGAGAAATACGTCCTGCATATGGTGAGTCAGCAATACCATCACTGTCATGACATCCTGCATTTACTTAACAAGAACCAGAAATTAAATAAACAGAAAGATTTGTCTCCATTTGCATCATCTGATGTCCTTATCCAGAGCAATTACAGAGCTGGTGCAAATAGGCCAGGTCTGTGCTAAACATACAGTGTCTTGCAAAAGTATTCATTCCCCCTTGGGGTTTGCACCATTTGATTTATACAACATGCCTACCACTTTAACCCTCTGGGTTCTGAGGGTATTTTCTGGCACTCTAATGATTTTGGCATGCTCTGATTTTTGTCGATTTCAACAAATCGAAGCAGTATTTTCAAAGTCATATGACTTTTTTTTTGTATTCAGTACAAGTTCAGCTACAATAATATCCATGTAGTACTGTATGTATGTCATGATTGTACTTTTAAAAAAATTAACAGATAAATGAAGATGTTGTAAAAAGCAGTTTTAGAATTGTGTTGAAATGTGTGATTATTATACCTATGATTTTTTCATCCTAATTATTGTTTGTGACACAATAAAAAAAAATGGATGTTTAAAGTGGTAGGCGTGTTGTGTAAATCAAATAGAGCTAACCATCCAAAAATCCATTTTTGCAACAAAACAGGACAAATACCAAGGGGGATGAATACTTTTGCAAGACAGTGTTTGGGAGGATACTTTGCAGTTACAGGATACTCATGATTAAAATTGCTAATCTCCGGTCACATTACTCATTTGATGAAGTAAATAAACTACAGTCTACTTTTTCAAACTGATGAATATCAGCTGCTACTGTATTGCACAAAATAAAGTTAACATTACTTAACTGGAAAACAGCAATCATTTAAAAAACTAATTATTTATCAAAATCTTGGACATTTTTGATAATTCAGGGGGTCACCAGGAAATTTATTAAGCACACATCACTCTGTTAACCAGCTAGGCAATCAACAACAAGAAAAACTAAACAAAATACCCACCTTTATGTGTACACCTTTTAAATTGGTCCTTGACAATTTTGGATGTTGACAGTATTTTCATTTTCAGTGTGCATAGTGTACAAACAAATGCGTGTGCCAGGACTCGTCAACTGGCCACAGTCCAGAATACAGACCCAGCAAAGTATCTCACGGGATTAACCTGAGCGCTGTACTGTAGCATACTGTATTAGAGCTGATTTTTATATGGAGGGGAAAAAAGGTACAGTAGTTCCATGATTCTACTTTTCTAAACATGAGCCATTGCTGTTTTTGTAGCAGATCCTGTGTTTCAATTGGTAATTAATCACTGTGTATTACTGTACACCATGCTCAACACTGCGTATTACCATACACCGCGTTCCCCAATGCCGCATGTTGCCACATACTGTGTTCCTCAATATTACGTGTTAAGATTACACTGTATAATACTATACAAACTGAAAACAACGATTTGCAAATAACATTTAACCTGTCTTGCATTCAAAATAACACAGCAGCACATTATTTGATGTTTTACCTCGTGAATTTTATTTATTTATTTAAACAAAATAAACTTTTTTCCCCCAATTTTGATTCTTGCAACATATTTCAAAAATAGTTGTGACACTAAAGCATGTACCACTTTGTATGCTGCATTGCCCAGCGTTGTAACATTACCATATGCTGCGCATTGCCGTATGCTGCTAAGGCCCAAGGCTGCACGTTGCCAAACACTATATTTTACCATATGCTGCTGACACACTTGGATGACAAGTAACTTTCAACTTGAGCTTTGTGCTTTCAGTATTTCATTTATTGCTGTTCCCACAAGCATTTTAGCACATGCCGTTCACATATGCTACACATAATAAGACCAAAACCAAAGTGCTAAGTTACTTGCAGCTGGCTAGCTTCATGTTCAAGGCGAGTGAGTGTGTTGCATTTTGTGTCCCGTTTCAACTCTGTCTCTTTCTGAGTCATTCTTCTGAAAAGACAAACATAACAAAAGGAAACTTGCCACGATCACACGCAAGTGAGAATCCATAACATGTTACCTGCTGGTTCAACCCGCCTCCTCTCCATATGCAGCTGATACTTGACCATGCCCCTGCTGACACATGCCCCCATTGCCTGAACTTTCAGCTGATGTATGCCCTTTCACTTCCTATCATAAAATGTCTTCGAGCCTTCTGTCCGATGTGTCAGTCTGCAGAAAAAAGGGAGAGAGAAGTCATGAATGCAACAGTGGGCCACAAAGCCACTTTAATTCGGCAAAAAGTCTGTTCTCTTGGCTTTGTCTACTGGCCCAGATCTGGTGCTCTCTTTTTAGTGAGGTCAGTCAGTGTGCTGGTGATGTCCAAAAAATTAGGTACAAACCTATGATACTAGCCAGCCAGCCCCAAGAACTGCCTCATACCCTTTCAGGTCTTGGGGCTCAGGCAGGCCACGGTCACTGCTGTCTTTTAATCTGTCTTTTGGGGCTGCATCTGCCCATGGCTCAAGTTGCCATATTACAACATTAGCGTAAGTGAAGAAAAATTTGTGGATCTGCTCCGGATGGGCTGCAAAAATTAATTGTTTCTTCCTTGGCCCATGCTATACCCTTCCACCAAGTTTCATGGAAGTTGGTGGGTTTTACACAGTCTTGTTTAGAGACAAACAAACAGGCAAACAAACTGCACCGAAAACATAACTTCCTTGATGGAGGTAATAAAGACAGGTCATGCTTAACCAAACAGTTCATCAGCGTGAGGCAATGCATCACATTTTGACTTTTCTAAAGTCAAAACAAAAATGGACCAGCCCATCAGCAACAAGACCATAGGTTGGTCCAATCACTATGGTACTCCTTCCATGTAGGACATAGCCTTGAGTTCCTTCCAACCCTTTTTTTATTTTTTTTTATTTTTTAATAAATGAACGAGTGTGTGTTTTTACAACTAACTGGTAGGAGCGGCTATGTAGAACCACATGAGAGTGTCAGTGTGGTGTTCTATGACGTCTGTCCGACTGGGCAGAGGCAAAATCATAAAATTCCCCTTGCAACTTGTGCTCTCTGGGTGTGGTGAGAGGTCTTCTCCGCAGGGCACTGGGGTAAATTGGGCTGCACTTTTTAGGTTTACCTCCAGTTCCAGCTCCTCCCTTTTGGCACCCACCCTTGCCAAAGCCACAGGAACCGCCTCTCTCCTTGCTTTTGGAGATTGAGGTAGCATATTTGAAGTACATTACCTCTATCTGTTCACCTGACTTCATAGTCGACTTCTCCGACTCGCTGCCCTTGCCACTTCACGAGTAATTTGAAAGTTGATATAGGAGGTTGTTCTTGAGCCTGATGCAAATTGTCCTGTATTGGGTGACTCAACATGTGGAGTTTAGCTGTCAGGTCCAGGACATGCTGAAGTTTGTTGTACAGTGTGCCCCCCCCCACCACCAAAAAAAAAATCCTACCTCCCAATTTTCCGTATTGACGTCTAGGACACTGCAGGGCTTGTGCCCATGCTGTTAATTTGAATGAGGAGAACCCTGTAGAGGCTTGTGGGATCTCTTGTACAGTCAAGCCGAAAGGTCTGCTGCACACCCCTTTCACCTTCTCCATGTTTTATTACATTACAGACTTATTCTACAATAAGTTCATTTTTTGCCTCGAACATCTACACACAATCGCCAATAATTAAGAAGTGAAAAGTTTTTAGAAAATATGCAATTTTATTTTACTGACAAAAATAAGTTATTTAGGGGTTACATATCTGTACACATCCTTAGCCTTCCTTACTTACGTCGGGTGTCGGTCCTCTTCTGCCACCCGAACCATATTGGCA
>JAODIB010000006.1:7898088-7908491 GCA_027575605.1 Sciades troschelii | reverse complement strand
CCTAGAAGTTGATAATGGTAAACATCTGTCTACCATCAACCGTTTAAGTTATAGCCCTCTGAAAATCTGTGACCTTGAGTTTGACCTTTCAAGGTCACTTAAGGTGAAGGATCATAGTGCCAAATGAAAGGCCATATGGAAGTTCCTACAGGCTCATAATAAACATTTGTCTAATGGCAACCGTTTGAATTATAATGGAAAATGTTTTGACCAAAAGGTTGATCTTTCCAGTGACCTTGACCTTCACCTTGGCCCAATTACCCCCAAAATTTTATCAGATAATCTACGGACTATTGTCCATCTACCCTGAAAATTCGAAGTCAATCGGTGCAACAGTCTAGACGCTAGATTGTTAACAGACAGACAGACACACACAAACAAGGTCAAAGATCATGGTGCCAAATGAAAGCCCGTATGAGACTTCCTATATATGTTGATAATGATAAACATCTATCTCTAACCATTTGAGTTATAATGGAAAATATGCTAATTTTAGCAATGATCTTGACCCCCCCTGACATTTGACCCCCAACTACTAAGAAAACTATGAGAGATAGTACATCAATGGAAACAGAATTGAAAGATGAAAATTTTGGAATTGGTTTGAAGTAAATATAATGAATATGAAGGAAGATATTGCAAAAAAAAAAACCCACAATTTTGACCTTTTTTGGTGACCTTTTACATTAATGTGTGAATCTATTTAAGGTCTCATGATGGAAATATCCTTTTCCACAAGATGTTGATTATTGGTTATGAAAAAAATACATTTTAGTTTCACTCACTGTTACCTGAACACATTCACCAAATTTATAGACTGAAAGTAAATGATTAATTAAAAAAAACACACACAAAGTAAATCATATCTTTTTTTAAAGAATATGTTGAACGTCGTCATATCATTAGCATGGATTCTAGTTAACCACATTTTATTTATTTCCCAATACTGTGCTTCTGAGAATCAACCATTACTTCTTTAACCAAACAGCAAAAGCCTTGTTAAACAAATAACATATAAATGAGACATTATTGCCCGATATGGCTGGTTAAATGCAAACTTGTACCTGCAAAAAACAAACAAACAAACAAACAATAAACCACATGCAAAAATATAAACATCTGCTAATCAGGCTCGCTAACTATCTAGCAAATCTGGCAATCAATGCCTCTTTGTTACTGTCAACTCATTTACTAGCATTTGTAATGATAGCAAAGAATAAAACTAATTAAGCAACATGTAACTTACATTTTTATTCTTTTCCCCCCCATTCAGTTTCCTGCTTCATGCCTTCTGTCTGGAATAAATCACCTGTTGTCCTTTGTCTGTGAAGCAATATCACAATCTGACCTCATATAAGCTCCAGGTGCTGCAAAACAGTCCAAACAATTATCTTGCGTGTGTCCAGGTCTGAGGAAAATAGATATATTTTTTAAATTAAAGAGCTCTTTATGTGATTAGCAGCCGCTTGTTCCAGTTTAGAGTGTGACTGGAGTTTCACAGAACATTTGCCTCCTGTAAAACCGATAACTTGATGTCAGAAAATTAATGACATTGCGATACATAGACACATGTTCTCACAGAGCTTTGGACACTAGTTAACTCTCAGGATTTTCTGGCCAGCTACACTGAGCTCACACGCTTTTCCCATGGAGAGAACAGGGAAGGATGTTATATAGGATGGCATCACCATGTTGCAATTGAATGTGGAAGGCCTCACTAAGGCTAAGATCACCTTAATTGAGCACCTCCTACAGGCACACACAGCTACAGCAATCCTTCTCCAAGAAATGCATGCCACTGACAGCTCCCATCTGAAGATCACAGGATTTACCTTAACTGCCCACAGAGTGACATCCATGATCCCATGGATGTCACTTCGTCAAGAACTCTGCAAAATGGAAACCAATCGCAGCCTCCTTCCCAGACCACCACATGGAATGGGCAGCCACCCTAGTTGATGGTGTGTCCATCTTTGACATCTATAAGCCCCCTATGGCTCGGCTCAAGGCAGATACCATCCTTGCCTTTGACCCTTCTTGCATTTATGCTGGAGACTTCAACTGCCACAATACTACCTGGAGATACACCTCATCCAACCCAGATGGTCTCGCCCTCGAAGACTGGGCCTCAGCTTCTGGCATGCAACTCCTCTATGACCTCAAACAACCAGACAGCTTCCACTCAAGCAGATGGAACTCAACCTTAAACCTGGACTTGGCCTTTGCAAAACTGAATGGTCCCCTACCCCACCAGATCATCCTGGAACTGTTTCCCAGATCACAACACAGGCAATCATTGATAATTCCAGTCAGTCTGACAGAACCAATCCCTACTAAACCAGTGAAGAGGTGGAATTTCCATAAAGCTAGATGGGACCAGTTCACCAACCTTGTTGATACAGGCATTGACAGTCTACCTTCACCTACAACCTCTGACTTGGACCACACCTATTCAGCCTTCTGTAAACTCCTTACCACGGCAGCTAAGAGCACCATCCCACATGGGTATCATCATCGCTATATCCCTACATGGGATGAGGAGTGTGAATCACACTATGATGACTTCCTGCATGCTGAATCAGGTGAAGAGGCAATAGCTAAAGCATCACTCCTCACAGACTATCTGGACAGAAAGCGCAAAGAGAGGTGGGAGGAGATGGTCCAAAAAACTGACTTCACCCACTCCAGCAGGCAGGCCTGGAAGACCTTTAGCTGCCATACTGGCAGAAGCCCCAAACCATCTGAATGCCTGGTAACCGCTAACTCAATTGCTAAGCAGCTCCTTGCGAATGGTCACTTCAAAAATATAAACAAGGACCACACCTGCACCATGAAGCAAGAAACAACCAAGTTATAGCAAGCCCAGGAAGTTGATGGTCACCTGTTGACACCCTTCATAGCCGAAGAGCTTTCCGCTGCCATCAATCAACTTAAGAGTGGAAAGGCACAAGGACCTGACAACATCCCACCAGAGTTCCTACTACACTGTGGCCCAAAGTGCCTGGACTGGCTTCAAGTTTTTTACTCCACTTGCTTTGTCCGACAGTCTATACCCAAGATCTTGCATAAGGCAACTATCATCGCATTACCAAAACCAAACAAACCCACCGACAACCCAAAAAATTACCATCCTATTTCACTCCTCTGTGTCCCTTTCAAACTCCATGAATGACTCCTTCTAGCCTGGCTGGAACCAATCATTGACCCCCAACTCCCTGAAGAACAAGCAGGTTTCTGATGTGGACACAACACAGTACACCAGGTTGTGAAGCTTACCAACAACATAGGAGCAGGGTTTGAAAAACACCAGAAAGTGGGAGTCATCTTGGTGGACCTGACTGCAGCTTACGACACCATGGCACCCGGGCCTGATCCTGAAATACCTGAACAGAAGAGTTCAGGTACTCTTCTGCAGTGGCTGGCACGTACCCATGTGGCTCTGTTGTCCACCTTTAGAGCTGACTGTGTGGTGAGCAGCACTTGGGATGGTCCCGTCTACCTAGGCTTGTTCCACTTCGTCCTTCTGAAGTCCTTTATCACCACCCAGTCTCCAGGTTTCAGGTCATGCAGTGGTCCCAGCGCCGGGACAGGTAAGGCTATCTCACCTGTTTGTGAATATTATTCAGAGCAGAAGAGAGGGTTGCACATATACAAGACATTTTTGACAAAAATTTTGAGAGTAATTAGAGAATCCTTTGTTACTGCTGCTATCATTCCCCCTTTTGACACATGGTCTTTCCCATGTGTCAACTTAGCATAATATGGAAACGTATTTGGAGAGACAAGGTCGACCGTCTGGGCTTGCCCAGATCCCATCTTTAATACTACACCCTTCTTTCTTCCACACAGCCTTTTCCTCTGCTGTGGCCCACTGCTGGAGGTCAGAAACCTGTAAGGGAGGTGTAGAAGGGTTAGTTGAAAGCATTAATGAAGTTGGGGTCCTTGTGGCTGCCTGTTTTGCCGCTGCATCAGCTCATGCATTACCTAGAGAGACTGGATCAGATTTGTTAGTATGTGCATCACACTTGCATATAGCAAGAGCAGATGGGAGTAGGACAGCATTCAGCAGATCAGAAACAAGCTTGTGGTGGGCCATGTATGTGCCTGAGCTGGTCAGGAAGTTTCTATGTTTCCAGATTGTGCCAAAGTCATGTACTACACCAAAGACATATCTGCTGTCTGTGTAGATAGTGGACAATTTACCGGTTGCATGTTTACATGCTTCTGTCAAGGCATATAGCTCTGCTGCTTGAGCTGAGAAATGACTAGGTAATGCTCCCGCTGTGATTAATTATTTGTCTGAAACTACAGCATAGCCCACTTGATTTTTACCTGTTTCTGGGTGCCGTGATGCTGACCCATCCACATACAGAATCATGTCTGGATTTGTGAGTGGTTCATCCTTATGGTCCAACCTAGGGGAACATAATTGGTTAGCCAGTGCCACACAGTCATGTGGTTCACTGTCCTCTGTAGGGAGCAAAATAGTGGGCTTAAGGACAGTACAACGTTTTACTGTTGTGCTTGGCATGTCAAGCAGGACCATGTTATATCTTTGCCACCGTTGTGTTGACAAGTGTGAAGTTTTCTGTTCTAGTAGAAGCATGGAGGCTGCATGTGGGACCAAAAGGGTCAATTTAGAGTACCCTACCAGATCTTGGGAGGCAACTACGGCCTTTTCAGCTGCTGCTACAGCTCTGAGACAGACGGGAAGACCTGCTGCCATGGGCTCCAGTTTCCCAGAGAAGTAGGCTACTGGCCTAAGTCTGGCTCCATGTTTCTGCAAAAGAACAGAGGTCATACAGCCATTCTTTTCATTAACAGTTTGAACAAAAGGTTTGAGTGGGTCTGGGGTGGTTTGCAGTGCTAGTTTCAAATCCTGGAAGGCCTTTTCTGCTTCAAGGTCCACATCAGGGGTGTGAAGAATGCATTTCCTAGGTCCACTACTGAAAACCATCTACTATCAGGTGGCACTTGACCTAGAATGGTGTAGGGGTTCGGAACATCTGGTGCACACTCTCTGATAGCTGCATTCACTGCTTGTAAGTCTTGTACAAAATGCCACTCATCAGGTTGGGGAGGTTTTCTGGCTTTCTTTACAGGAAATATAGGAGTGCGCACTGGTGAGTCTGGGCGAGGGACAATTACTCCTGCCTGCAACAGAGACTCAAAGACAGGCCTAACACCTTCTCTAGCCTTTGGCTGTGGTGGGTATTGTGTCTGATTAGGTCTAAAATCTGACTTGGGCGTTATCACAACCAGTTCAGCATGCTTCATTAAACCCACATCGTGTTTATCTGTGGCCCAGAGCTCTGGTGAAATCTCTACCAGCCTAGCATGGACTTGGGCTGGGGAGACATCTCCTGGAACGCTTGCAAAAGCCCCCACTGAGCTCGTGGAGAGCTCTATGCTGTGCTGTACGTGTACTAGCATAGAGAGAGATTGTTTAAAACCATCCTTTTCTGGATTATAAAATACAGAAGGATCCGTTGTACTAACCCAATCAGAGGCTTTCTTACTCATACCCTCGAAGCCAACGTCCCATCTCCTTCCATGAGATCGCCTTTGGTTTGGCTAAAGAAACGTGGGACATGGATGATGGAACATCCAACAGCTCCTATTGGCAGCACTTAGGGAATTTGGTTATGCCCTCCAATTAAATCCAGGCACAAATATCTGTGCAGCGCTGTAATTCAACAGAACATGCACAATATTCTTTTGACCAGTGTAAATCTCTAAGGCGAATACATTCTTGCTCGCAGGTGCCTTTAAACCATACTCTCTCATATGCAGCATCCTTTCCATCATGTATGTGGGTCGTGCAGTGAAGGTCTGTATGCCCCATATAGTCAGCGTCATGTGCTACACCTGTTGTGCGCTTGCTGTACGAGGTATGGAGTTAAATTAGTTAGTGTCTGGACAGAGCTTCCACTGGTATACATAAACAGGGAGCTTTTGTTCATGTAAAACACACGTCAAAGTTGTATTTGTCACTGTAATTCCCTCTGGGGATGATGTAAGAACCGAACCAAGCCAAACTTGCATATTAAATCTCCCCCTAGTAAATTAACTGGGCAGGAAGAGGAGATCAGGAATGAGTGCTCCACCTCCTGTCGATCTTCATCCTGACATGACAGGCTTTGAGAACCTTTCTATGACTGAATGGTCTGTTGCCCCAGTTATGCAAATTGATCGAGAACTTAGTTCAAATGGTAAATGCAATTCTCCCTGTTTAATGACTGAATGGGTAGCTCCTGAATCTACCAGGAAATTAAACTTCTTTCCCTGTATTGTCAATGACATGCATGGAAGCTAAGTAAATGGGAAGGCTGCATATTTAAGGAAGGATACATTTTTATCACCTTGCTGCGTTTGGAGGTCATGTAGCTGTCTTATGTTGTCTGTGCAATTAGGCTGGGGTGTATGTTCCTGTATAATCTGAACTACCTGATTGGTTTTGTTTTGTGTTGTGTGTTACGTCCTCTGTTCTCAGCCACCTCTCCGTCCCTCTCTCCCACCCATCAGTCAGCTTTGGGTTGCTCTGCCATACACTCTCTTGCAAAGTGTCCTGTCTTCCCAGAGTTGTAACACACCAGATCAAATCTGTTGACTCTTCCTCTGCCTCTGCCTCTTCCTCTACCAAGTCTCCAGTCTATGCCCATCTTGGCCATAAGTCTCAGTTCATGTGTGGTAGGTCTGAATTCTCTGCAAAAGATCAACAAACTTCCTTCCTCCCACTTCACGCACGTTAGGGAGGTGTGTCAGGCATTCCTTGATATCTGCAAGAGTCTATGGGTGGTGAGCCAGCATAGACCCATTTGTCCCCATCACTTCCACCATCGGCATGTTCAATGCCTCGTTGCCATCAGGATGTCAGAATGCAGCAGGATGCGAGCTGGCTGCATGCTCTTTAGCTTTTCTCTGTTTCCTTGTCATCAGTGGCAATGGCTCGCTCTAATGAGGTGTCATGGGGCAGTCCTCATATCTGGGTGGTGGACCTGTGACCTCTGCCAGATTTGGGTAGAGTGGGCACTGTGCCAGGGCCTGCAGGGGAGGTGCACTGGGTGTAGGCATTGTGAGGACTGGGGCTCCTTCCTTCTTTACTGGTGGTGTTGTAACAGGAAGTGTTGGATCATTCTCATCTGGCTGTGGTGGTTGTCATCTTGGCATGGCGGAGTCGAGGTCAGGATCAGCCTGCAACTTAGAACACTGAGAAACAGATGAGGGCCCTGCCTGTCATCTTTCTTGCTTATGTGCCTCATTCTGCCACTCTCCAAATGCTTTCCAGTTCACTAAAAATGCCTCATTCTTTTTTTGTCTATTTCATCCTTTTCTTTCTTATCTAAAGCCTTTTTTAAGCCTTCCAACTGCCTCATACTAAAACTTCCCTTTTCGGGAAACCCACATTCTTTTACCCAGATATCAAACTGTGCAAGAGTCTTCCCCATCATTAACTCTCATGAACGTTGTGTTAGTACTATCATATGAACAGCCAGAGCACCTTATCATGTGTTGTGTTGTGTTTTCGGTGCCTTTGTTATGGCACAAACCCATTTTACTTCAAATTCCTTGACTCCTTGTTACAGAGGGAAAATCTTATTACAACTGTATGCGTAGAATGAAATAAAACTTGCATTCACAGTATATAAAACTTGCACCACTCACGCTGCATACATACACACATACACACACACACACACACCAGAAATCTCTCACTCTCATGGCGCAACACGCGTGCGCGCACACACACACACACACACAGCACCTTGCAACTGTGTGTGAGAAGAAAGCAGAGAGAGAGAGAGAGAGAGATCAGAGTAGACAAAGGAAAGCACACTGGTGTCCATAGGATGAGGCTGATTCTTCTTATTATCTATGTAGGAGCAATTTAATGTGTCATGGGCAATGTTCAATGACTAAGAGTCAATGGCAGATCCGTCTTTTGCTGGTAACTACCCGTCACAAGTTACGCCATTACTCAGCACAGCCAAACTACCTTTTTCATTAGTCTAACCAACTTACCAAACTACCTCTTCCATTAGTTTAACCAACTTGCCATAGTTCCATAATATATACCTGTTGGTATAAATCCTTAGTTTTCTCAAGAACTAAGGGAAACTTAATCCTCGGCCGTCACGGAAGTCGAAGTTCCCAGAACTTCTATCTTAGAAACCCAGTTTCTCGAGTGACTGACTCCTCACTGATACATCTTTGCCATGACACAGATATTAAACTTCACTGATTAGCAATTTCAGTACTTCTTTAATTTTGTAAACTTTAAATAGGGTCAAATAGAATTAGTGGTTCCTACCTATTTAATAGTGGACTGCAGCGTTTCCCGTCTCTGGGTGGCAAAGGGCACACCACCTCCTTTCTGAAGAATATGAGGTTTGAGTGTGGATGTTTGTTTCTCCACAAGCATCCTCCGGTCCGCTTGCTGCCCAGAAGACCACAGAAGTCATGCAGCCCACCCAGGGATGCCAAGATTTGTCGTGGAAAAACTGACAAACACTAACATCAGTCTCGTCCTTTGCAAGTTAAATAAGTTTTATTACAGAAATGGAAACATAGGGATGAAGGTTCAGCACATCACTCATACCATCTCTTTGTTCTCAAATCTATATATACTCTTTACTAGACATTGTCTCTACAAGAATAGAGCATGATCAGTCTTCAAGTTGATTAATTCTTCTCTAATCACTGACTATGCATGTCTGCTTATGCACATGATGAGCATAATAAGATGAACATGCTTTGGTACAGAATGTTCTAGGTCATTAGTCCTTGTAGAGGTAACACCCAGTGAAAGGAAAATTACAAAACACTAAAATTTACTCTTACAATAGTGTCAGACATAAGCAGATATTTGTGAACATTGTCCCTGTGTACACACCTCACCTTCACCAATCGTGCATTTCCCAGTGCTCTGCACTGAATCAGGCTTTGATACGTGGAGGTCTAATTACAACCAGAATCCACCAAAGCCTGATGTTTACCTCCTAGAATACTCACAGAGACTTGGTATGTCCCTGCGCGACTTGGGGAAGCATCAGGAATGTGAATCAGAATCCCCAAACCTTTGGGAAGTGCCGGGAAATCCCAGCCTTCCTGTAGTGCCCGAAGACCTGCCTGAATTTTCTCCTGATTTTGGTGGGCATGGATGAGTTCACCTGTGAGGAGAGAGAAAGCAAGAAAAAGAGAGAGAGAGAGAGAGAGAGAGAGTTCACCTGTGGAGAGAGAGGTTATTGGCAGCACAGACATGGAAGGAGAAAGGGGTAAGGAGACATGAGGAGAGACATGAGTGCGGGTATTGAGTATCAGGGAATTGGCCCCATCTCCATGGGTCTGGGGTAGGGGAGGGGTGAGGAGAGGGAGAGAGCAAGAGAGAGGGGGAGGAAAAGAATCTGCAGGAGCACCTGCTCCAAGAAACACCATCAGGTGATCCTCTGCCAGCCAGACTGCCTCCTCCAGTGATGCCGCATGGTGACACTGGATCC
This sequence comes from Sciades troschelii, assembly GCA_027575605.1. Classification (NCBI taxonomy): domain Eukaryota; kingdom Metazoa; phylum Chordata; class Actinopteri; order Siluriformes; family Ariidae; genus Sciades; species Sciades troschelii. The sequence goes on along the minus strand of JAODIB010000006.1, from coordinate 7,898,994 downwards.
ATGTCAAGGTCTCGCTCAGCAGTTCAGCGACAAACTACCCCAGTGTCATGCAATCAATGACGTCCTCCACACACTCCTCAGAGTGGCTGCTGACAGGTGTCTCGGAGGTGCTGTGTGAAGGCAAATGGGCAGCTGACTTTGTTGTAAGCCAGTGCACAGAACTGCTGATAATGTTCTTCAGGGCTGCAGCTGACCTGTTGCAGTATAGCCTGTTTCAGGTCCAGGTTCTCCAGCGTGCTGGTGACCGGGAGCTGCTGGGCTGTGAGCTGTGCTTCCCCTGACATGAGTGGGAATAGGCAAGCTGCCCACTATGAGTTTGGCCATGAGCTTGCCTCCATAACGTGATCAAACAGCTCAAGGAAGAGTTATGGGTCATCCTGCAACCCCCTCTTGATCAGCTGAACAGAACTGCTGGCTGCAGGAGTGACTGGTGGAGTATCTGCTGACTGGACCAAGCTGCGTACCACATGCCGGTCCTTTGCCTGGGCCTTGCACAGGGCCTGGAAGTGCTGCCCCTGTTCAAATGACAGTGCAAGAAGCTTTTGGTGCTGGTGTTGGAAGTTGACGGTGAAGGTCTGGAGGAGCTCCCTGACTGGTTTGGACTCCATGGTGGAGTTTGTTCCTGAAGTCCCAGGTTTCAGCACCAATGCAATGACTTTTTATGTTTGGACATTGAGGAACCGGAGACAGGCACCAGAATTCAAGGTGCTCTTTATTTTTAACTTTCACTTTTCAGTGAATGATATGAAAAACACATCCACTTTGGTAAATGCAGCTCACTCGCTCTCTCTGTACAGTGGTGCTTGAAAGTTTGTGAACCATTTAGAATTTTCTATATTTCTGCATAAATATGAACTAAGACATCATCAGATTTTCACAGTCCTAAAAGTAGATAAAGAGAACCCA
>JAODIB010000006.1:6370574-6380600 GCA_027575605.1 Sciades troschelii | reverse complement strand
TTCACGTTTCGAAGTCTCGCACAAGTCTCGTGAAGATCGCGCGGATAAGCGACGCCTGCCGTGGACCAAACGAACTATGTTAGGCCGATAAGTATAATATTTAATTGCAATTAGTTGCCAATACAAGTCACCAATATAAGGTTATTAAAACCGAAAACGTAATTGAATGACACGTTAATTAGGAAATAAAGCAAGTTTAAAAATGTCTTCAGTGTCCCTTTAACTACAGCGTAGATTCTACACAGAAGTATAAATCAGCCTTTATACTTCCAAATAAGGTGCGTATCTCCTCCTGGAGACACTGTCACATGAAACGGACCAGAATTGACTGACTTTAGTCATAGAAGAAGAGCGAGATACGAGTTCCATGATGCTATTCCTACAGTGAAAACAGAAAATGTTGTTTTGAAACGTTTCCTGGAGGAAAAATAAACTTCACGTGATTAATTATAAACCAAATGAATTCTCACTGAAAGGTTTCCGAAGTGTTTTAACTCGTTTGTATTTGTGGTGGAGGGTGTGCAGCGAATTACCAGCACGTACAATTTGAAGTGTATTAATGAGCATGATGTACTTTGCATCCATTTTATAGTTACATTTAATGTTGTAGAATAGTGAAACAACTTGGTTCCTGTTCTCACTTACATTATAGCAGCTATAAACTGTCATTCCTTTGCTAGCCTCTCTTTCTCTCAAAGTTAATAAAAATAATAATAAAACGTAGCTTGTCATGTTACTGAGAAAGCGCAAAGAAGTGTAAACTCCTCTGTCCTGAAGATGTTGGAAAACTTAGTTACAGCTTTACCTCTGACATTGGAGACTCCTTCCACACATTTCTTCTGAGAGAAGACTTCACCTTATTCGAGGTTATACAGTGTTTGTGGGGCGTCAGCCGTACACGTCTAGCGTTTTAGAACAAGTGCATTATATAAACTTATGATGGTGTGAAGTTATTTTATCTTTCAGTGAAGCCATTGGTTGCTGAGTATATCAGTCTTTCAGACTGGGTGACAGGCGAATGTAATACAATATTCTGATAAATTCCATCATGGTACACTTTTCTGAGCTCATCATTATCAGCTTTTTCATAGTAATCCATCATTGTTCATTAGAGCAGTGGTTCTCAACTTGAGGTCCAGGGGAAGTATAGCCAAGGGGCATACGCCAAGCAACAGAGTCAACTCAAACCTAACATGTTCGGAGAAACAAAGCTTTATTGCTCCACAAATCTTATTTACTGAGATGGTCCTCAGGGTTTGAGAACACCTGGACTAGTGGCTGTTGATGATCCCACATTATGTTGATTTTTAAATTTTTGTTCTTTTTGTCAAATCAGGTTCCTGCTGGTGCAGCTGAAGGAGTTCTGTGGTGATTTCCTGAAGCGGAAGCTGAGCCTGGCGAACTGTGTGGCCGTACACAGCCTGGCACACATGTACACGTTGGACCAGCTGGCGTTACGCGCTGCTGAAATGATACGCCGCAACTTCCACAGGGTGATCCAAGATGACGAGTTCTACACACTCCCGTTCCACCTGGTGCGTGATTGGCTGAGCGATGCCGAGATCACGGTTGATTCAGAAGAGGTTTTGTTCGACGCTGTTGTTAAGTGGGTGCGTCGTGGCAGTGAGGACCGCGAGCGGCACTTTGAGGAGCTTTTCCGCCTCCTTAGGCTGCCTCAGATCAAGCCCACTTACTTGACGAGGGTGGTGAAGAATGAGCCACTCGTGGCGCGGAACGAGGCATGTCTCAAACTCGTCTCGGATGCTGTGGAGAGTCACGCCATCCGTTTTGAAAACCATAAAAAGTCAGCATCTGATTCGGAATTCTGGGCCGCTTTTCAGCCTCGATTTGGACAAAACATGGACGTCATCATGGTGGTCGGTGGTGTTTCAGAAGGAGGCGACTATTTGAGTGAGTGTGTCGGGTATTTCGTGTACGAAGATCGTTGGGTGAACCTTCCACATATCCATAATCACCTTGATGGCCATGCAATCGCAGTTACAGATTCGTACGTCTATGTCGCAGGATCTATGGAGCCCGGATTTGCCAAAACGGTGGAAAGATACAATCCGAATCGCAATACTTGGGAGCAAGTGAGCAATCTTACGACACGTAAGCACTCGTTTGGCCTGACGTGTGTCAAAAATATCCTCTACAGCATTGGAGGGCATGGGAATTTCAGCCCAGGATTCAAGGATGTCAGTGTTTATGAACCGGAGCAGGACAAATGGCACAATTTGGAATCGGCACCAAAAATTTTGCGAGATGTGAAAGCGATTAGCGTCGAAGATCGCTACGTTTACGTAACGGCGAGGACACCTGTGGATACAGACAATGATGACGGGCTCAAGACAGTGACGACGCGCTACGACACCGAGAGTCGCCAGTGGCAAGAAGTTGATTCTTTGCCCCTGATTGACAATTACTGCCTCTTCCAGATGGCTGTGGCGTCCACAAATTTTTACCACACCGCATCCTGCTGTCCGAGAAGCTACACCAATGTCCGAGATGAAGCCGTTCGGCAGAAAATTAGTGCTCGAATCTCAGATGAGATCCTTGAAAGCCTGCCTCCGGAGGTCACCAGTGTTGAAGGAGCCGCCGTGTGCTTCCTTGGAGATGACGTGTTTGTCATTGGTGGCTGGAAAAACAGCGATGATGTGGACAAGCAGTACCGAAAAGAGGCATACCGGTACTGCGCTGAGAGGAAGCGATGGATGCTGCTTCCTCCAATGCCACAGCCTCGTTGCCGGGCGACCGCGTGCCATGTTCGAATCCCCTATCGCTTCTTGTATGGGTGCCAGAGGTATCCGATGCCACAGAATTTAGCGCGACAGCGAGACCGGATGCAGCAGATGCAGCAGCTTCATCGGCGCACCCTCACCCTGCGCAGGCAACTGCAGTCCCAGATTGAATGCTGAAGGAATAAACAATATTGGGAGTTCTTTGGGTCCAAGCTGAAGGAAGAGCCACCAGGTTGTGATGAGGAGCTGCTGTGATTTTGTGAATACCTTTAACATCTTTTCATCCAGCTTTCATCTTTTCACTGGGGAAATGGATATCAGCAACTTTGTGTGTTGAGAGTAATGGCAGTGCTGGAAAAGGTCCTCCAGGTCACTTGCGGGTGCAGATGAACAAAGAGACATGATATTGTTTCTGCCATTTTCGTTGTGTATTAACGTTTCTTTGTAAATATTTGTTTGTGTTTTTTTTTTTTTTGGGGGGGGGAGGTCCTGCATGAAAGTCCTCAGGTCCACTGGGGGTGTCGATGAACAACGAGCTCTAAATTACATTCCGCCATTACGGGTTTCATGTTGTGTTCTGTATATGATTTGTCAAGCTTTTTGCAGAGACCAAACAATATAAATATTTTGTTGCTGATTAATTTTAAGGAGTTGAAAACTCTCAATATGTAGGCAAGCACCAGTGGGTTTTTCAAGCAAATTCATAAACAACCATGACTAAACCTCTATACATACCTTGAGCTTTTTTTTTTGCGCTTAAAGGTCAAGAGATGGTGAGTTTAAAGCCTGATGATGTCACTGTTGTCCAACTACATTTATGTACAGCATCGCTTCCTGTGAATGTTGTTTAGGCCCCGACCCCAAGATTAGCACCTGTATAGTGTTTGGTTGTTCAAAACACGTAAGGTTTTCATGTTAAAAGAAAAATGCTTCTAGTGATTCCAGTAAGTCCATGAAACGTGCAATATAAAGTACTTATTTAACTCTCAGGTTGTAGGTTTTTTTTGGTTAAAATCAGTTTCTGCTAAGAATTTGAGCTTATTTATATCATCTACTGGGAGATGTTTCATAATTCACCCGCCATAGATTATTTTCTACTCATGTCTGATGCTCAAAAAGTCCTCTAGGCCACTAGAGGGCAATGAAGAATAAACATTCAGCCATTACCGAATCCACTGTAAACTCGAACCATCCTGCGTTTTGCTGTATGTTCAGACCTGCCAACTGCCAATCAAGTTTTAGTTTAAATGTAGTAGATAATAAAGTTCACATGCAAAGTGGTACCATTAAAAACCCTCTGTATATAAACACACTCCAATTTCTACCTTAGAAAAGTGATTGTGAAGGATCTGTATCAGAAATATATGGTGTAATACTACACATTATTCCTCTTTTTGGTTGGCATGTCTGAATATTTGATGTTTCCTTTATCTTGAGTGTAAGTTAAGGGGCGGGGTTTGTATTGAAGTGTGTGTGAGAGTAATATTAACTGTNNNTATTATATAATGACTGCTCCTGAGGTCATGTATATTGTTCGTATCATTGTGAGTGTTGTATAGGTTGGATATATGATGTGTCGCTTTATCGACTTGCTTCAGTATTTGCCTTAAATTTGCCAGATGTTTTGTCACAAATGAAGAATCAGCATCGTTATCAGTGATTATCTGCTTCACTGTGAGACAGTTATCACTTTTCAGTATATTGTATCTTCATTTATATAATTTAACAAGTCAGCTATGCATAGCTGCAGCAGATAAGCTTTGCTAATTATTCTACAACCAAAATGTCAATATTTTATTTTATTTTTTTTTTACTTGCATGTGTAGCGTCTCCTTGCACTTTGCCACATTTCTGACTTGCATATTTTTGTTTCCTCACTAGGTTCTGCACTTGAAACTTGAAAAGCACTTCTAAGGGAGTCATTAGTGGTAATAAGGCGGTGTTCCAATACAACCTCATCGACCTTGTTTACTTCATTTGTTTACATCTCCTTGTTCATGTTAATTGCAGATCCATTAGTTTATAACCTTTACTAACCCATAAGACATTGCTCCCTTTTCATAGGCACTGCTTCCTTCAAAATGGCGGATGAAGTCTAAACAGGATCGGTATCGTACTTCAGTCTTAGTGTGTTTGGGTTTTGTGTCTGTCCTGACTATGAGCCTGCTAATCGCCATATCTGGTAGTTAGCAAGCTAGGAGCAATATTTTATGTAATATTTAAAAAAAAATGTTTAGATAACAGGTGAGATGAGGACGTTACTTTTCTTCATTGCTTTCTTTATTTTGCTAGTTAGCATGAAGGCTAATGGGTGAGCCGATACACGTCTGTAGCGATACCGTTAGAAGGAAACTCCAGGTCGCCGAGGCCGTGTTCTTCAGCGTACAGAACACAGTGCGGAGTTTAAGCAAAAAGGGGCCATTACAGTCATTTATTGTCTAACCGTGTTATATGATGGTGATATTTTCTACCTCACTGCTTCCTCACACTGATGATAAATCCTGATCATCTCATTAGTATGAGATAGCTATTGTTACAGCAACAGTATCTCACAACTGCAAAAAAAAATTATGAAAAACATTATTAAACAGCTCTTTATTACTAGAACAGTATCTTTTTATTTCGAGAACATTTTATTATGAGAAAAGCATCTTATTACTAGATGAAACCTACAAGAGAACATCTCATTATTACAAGAATACAATTAGTTATGAGGGGACATTTCATTACTACAGTAAAACTCAACATTTCTTGATAATTAAATGTTTTCTTGTAATAATGAGTTGCGTGTTTTTTTTATTTTATTTTTTTTTATTTTGTGTGTAGTAGCAAAATCCTTTTCTTGTAAAAGATTCGTATCTGATAAGAGGCTAACGTTAAATTTGTTTTTTCTTGCGTGGCAGAAATACGCTTTTATACATAATTCATTTTTATTGTCCCACACTGTGTGTGAAATGTGTGTAAAACTTCTTTTTTCTGTTCAGCATAATCAAGTGATAAATCAGCTCCTGTACTTGTTTAATATAATTTTTATCATGTATTATTGTTTGTCTGAGTGATTGTAAATATTACTTTCCATCAGTGTGTTTGTGTGTTTCCATATGCACCCACACTTTTTTGCCATTTAAATATTTAATTTAATTCATGAGTCACAAATCTATTCCTTTCATTCACGTTCTTTTCTTTTGCAATGTCAGTGTTTGTTTTTTTTTATTTTTAGCATCTGATTTTTAACAGCTGTGACTTTTTATGGAGGTTCTGATAGAAAAACAATTTGACTCGAAGTTCATCAGTCTTACACAGCAGACCGCGAAGACCAGGAGTTATTTTTATTTATTCTGTCCTCTAATCTCAAGATCATGACTTAATATTTCTTCTCGTGATCTCAATATAACAAAAAATACAATTGTCAGTATACATATTTTGAAAAAATATAAAAATTAAACATTGCTGCTACATTGAAAACACTTGCTACATTAATGCTATACCAAGACTGTCACTAAACATATCTTCGTTAGCTATGATCACAGTATAAAAGTGTTAAATAAATCATGTATTAAATGAATTGTTGTTGCACTGAGTTGCAGCTGAACATTACTTGGAGAAACTAGCTAGATCAGTGTCAGGACTTGAACACCATCAACATCCACATCAGGTGAGAAGTGTAAAGTGATTTACAAATATTGTGCATTTTATTTAAAAGTGGTCATTAGTGTCCTTTGAACAAAATCAGTCATTTGTCAATAAAACAAGGTTTATCATCTTGAGATCATAGAACAGAAGAGTAACTCGTGGCCTCTGAGGATTTCTATTATTGCCATGTTTGCCTGAATGAATGTTTATTATTATTATTAATCTCAAGCTGCAAATATTTTCAAACTGATGTGCTGAAATTGTGAGTTATGGTAGAAATATATGTACATCTATTATTGCTGAAACGTTTTACACTCCAGCTGAAATAACCGAGCTTGTGGGAAAATATTCAACATTATATTATACTCGTGCACTAAACGTCTTTTAAGCATTCTTATTGAGACTTTGGGATTGATGTCTGTCTCCTGCTATGGTGAGCAAGTCCAAAGAAGTTCCTGCCTGTGAGAAAAGTGTGTGCGTGCGTGTCTGTCGGTCTCTGAAGCTAGCCTAAATGTGCCAGATATGTTTAGAAAAAAAAAAAAAAAGGAAAGTGATCATGTTGATACTTTCCCCCCTGTGAAATTAATTTAAATTCTGTAAAGAAAGTGTGTGTAATATATAAATATCAATATATTGCATTATATATTTTGCTTTGCATGTATTAGCAGGAATGCACAGCAAGATGTGGATTGCAATAAAAAGATCAAAAGTTTGTAACGTTGTTTTACTGTGACCAAAAGTTATTCAATGACAGGGGCAGTGCTCAAGAAAATGCAGCCATGGTTCAGGATGGGATATTACGCACACTGATTCGCAGGAACATGCCACTGTTAGCATTTTTCTACCTGGGACAGTGGTACTACTTACAGTTGTACTGTAACCCTTCATTTAGTTAGGTTTTTTTTTCCTCTTTCTTTCTTTCCCCCTCGGGATACTGGAGTTGAGGGAATTTGCCAATATCCCTTAGTTAAATCTAGCGTTGAATAAAAGCAAGACTGACCGAGCAGTTAATCAATGCAAGGCATTGGAAATGCATCATATTTCGACATTGCATTGACTTTTCTAAAGGCCGTACATAAATGGACCAACCTGTCGGTCTTGGACACCAAGACCACCGTGCTGCTGCGGTCACTGTGTGATTTCTCTGTTACCCCGTGTCGAACATTAGTCTTGTTCATCCCGACCCACATTTTTCTTGTGTTTGGGGAGTCAGTAGGGGTGGTTATGTACCGCCACCCCTGGAGGAGTCTCACTGTGGTGTTCAATGATATTTGTGCAACCAGATCGAGGCAGAAACACATCAGAGTATTCCTCTTGCAACGTGGCAACAGGTGGTCTCCACAGGGCACCAGGGGCAATTGGGCCATACCTTTTTGGAGCTGCATCCAGTCCTAGCTCTTCCCTCTCTGGAACCATTGTCCCCAGAGCCACAGGAACCTCCTTGGTCCACTGTTTTTATGTGGTATATCTGAAGTGCATCGCCTCTATCTGTTCACCTGACCTCATAGGTGACTTCTCTGACTCACTGTTTGACCTTACAGGGTTCTTGCCACTTCACAAGTAGTATAGAGCTTTACATGGGTAGCAATACAAGCACTTTTATTTCCCAGTGCAAACTCCCTTCGCCAAGTATCCCAATTATGCAGCCGGAATTGCCATTCTTGTGCTTGTAGCAAATTCTCCTGTGTTAAGTGACAAAGTGTGGCATTTTTCTTTCAGATTAAGACTACTGAATTTCTGCTAGTTTACCCTCTTCCCAATTTTCTTTAACGACATGTAAGATGCCCTGAGGCTTGCGCCAATATAATAATTCAAATTGGGGGGGGGACCCTGGAGGCTTGCAGGATCTCTCAAGCTGTGAATAACAGGGGTTCGAGCCACTTATTCCAATTCTTAGCATAATTGTGAACAAACTTGTGGATCATGCTTTTAAGCATTTGATTAAACCCTTGACCAGCTCATCCATCTGTGGATGGTAAACACTAGTACTATTTAGTCCCTAGTAATTCAAAGAGTTTGTGAGGTGTGCATGGCATGAAATTAGTGCCCTGATCAGTCAAGATTTCTTTCAGAATCCTGATTCAGGAGATAATGCTGAATAGTGCCTCCGAAATACTGCTTGCAGAAATGTTGCATCCAGAGACACAGCTTCTAGGTATCTTGTTGTGTAGTCCATGAAGACTAACACAAAGCAGTGCCCTTGTACAGTCTTTGTCTATTTGCCCCATGAAGTCCATGACAATTCTTTTGAAAGGGACCTCAGTTAAAGGAAGAGAATGCAATGGCACTTTTTGCGTGGCCAGCTGACATGTGTGACATGCCAGACACTATCTGTAAATGTCACCGCAAATGCACAGCCAATAAAAACGAACCATGAGGTGGTTCCTGTGTTTTATGCTGCTTCAAATGCCTAGCCATGGAACGATAAGCCATATGGAACAGAAGTCCCTTATGGCTCTTTGAGGCCAACAACTGGATTGTCTCTTCCTTGGTTTGAGTGTCCTGTGTCACTTGATAGATTTTATCTTTAATCATTGAAAAATGGGAGAGGACAGAGCATTGCCCAATCTCTATGTCCCCCTGATGTGGAGCTGATATAGATGGCCCCAGGACCAGCTCCTCAGCCAAAGCTGCGTTGGAATCCACCCATGCCTTACTATTGCAGGACCCATTCCAGGGTTCTGCCTGGGTTCTGAAAAATATTCTCCACTTTTTTCCCCCTGAAAAATAGTCAAATAAATATTCTTCACTTTTTCTTAGTCTGTATTTTTTTTCTTAGTTACCAACTTATCAAAGTGGACTTAATACAGGTTTATACCAACCGAGCTGGCACAATTCAAATATTTGTACAGATCCAGCTCAACCTCTCCATTCCATATAAAATTTGGGCTCTACTCCAGCCTCTGATAAGAATTGATTTTGGGCGCCCTGTGCACCATCAAGCTAAAATAAACCTCTTTAGTTTGAACTTACTTAAAGTTATTTTAGCATGAAATCATTCACAAGAGGTATTAGGACTCCCCTTTAGCCTTTACTTCAATGCAAAACTTGATTTACAATTTAACAGAGTCAAGAAGAATCTTGGAACAACCAACAGTGAAGGAATCTGATTTTCCCATCGATTTACAAACCGAACACAGAATGACACTGTGTTCTACATCATGCGTAAACAGTGAAAACACCAGGGGCTCAGTCCAGTTTTCCTGGAGCTTAAGGGAGATTGGCAGTGATATGTTGGGAAGCTTATATCCAACTTTACAAGATAATATTATCACCCATACACATTCAAGGGTTATCATCTTTAATACTGATTTTTGCACTGCTTTTTTTTATGTAATTCACTTCAGTTTCTGTCTATTTATAATTATCATCACCCATAATGTCTCAGGAAACTGAGGCATGTGTCAATTGATTTAATATCGCTAGTAAAATTTATCAGTTTAATAAAAATATATAATTTCTCACTCACATATCTCTCCTTGAAGACCACAAAGACACCAATTCTAAGCTACATTATTATATTACAACACTCAAAAGCCCAGATGACATCCAAGTCAGTTGTATTATTCTCTTACTTTTTTGAGGTTGAAAATACCCAGGGGCTATAGCCCAAGTGATGGACCCTAATGACACCACAGCGTTGGCCATGGGG
>JAODIB010000006.1:3484565-3494922 GCA_027575605.1 Sciades troschelii | reverse complement strand
GCCTCTGCTGTCCACAAAACATTTTTCCAATAGCCGTCTGGCTTGTCCACGTGATCTTTAGCAAACTGCAGACGAGCAGCAAGGTTTTTTTTTTTTTTTTAAATTGTTTGATTTTTCAAAATATTTCACATAAATCACACAACTGTCCTCAGTTTGCACTTTGAATCATAAAATCCAACATTGTGTTACAAATAGTCTCCCTATCCCTCCCAATGTAGGACTACAGATTCTAGAATATATCCACAAGACAAGATGAAAATTTTTAAAGAGAGGAAAAAAAAGGGGTGGGGGTTGAGGTGCTGCTGCTCTGTTACCTTAATTCTCTCAATCGCTCAATCATAAAAGTACTGTAGAGAGGATCAGTGCATTGTTACTCCACATCAAGGGGTTCTTATAGTGCATCATAATAATAGTCCCAAAAAGGCCTCCAGGTTTTAACAAAAGTTTGTGAAGATCCTTTGAGTGTATACTTGATGCACTCCAACTTCAGAAAGTACAACACATCTTTGATCCAGTTTGTAAAGGAGGGGGGAGCCTGTTGCTTCCATTTTAAAAGAATCAAACGCCTCGCAAGAAGTGTAGAGAAAGCTATGATTGCGTAGGCTTTGCTTGGTAAAAGGTCTCTGCATTCCTCTGGTATTAGTCCAAAAACAGCACTAATAGGGTTGGGGTTAAACTGCGTGCCAAACATCTCACTAAACGCTTTGAAAATATCTAGCCAGAAAGAAGAAAGTTTTGGGCATAGCCAAAACATATGTATCAAATCTGCTGGCTGACCTCTACATCTAGGACAAAACGGTTCAACGTTAGGATAAATTCTCGCCAGTCTAGCCTGGGTTAAATGAACCCTATGCACCACTTTCAGCTGCATTAACCCATGTAGTGCAGATGTAGATGATGTATGTATTAGGTCTAAAACTGCCTCCCAGTCATCTTTTGTCATGGCCACTCCCAAATCATTGTCCCAGGCCCTTTTTAAATGTTCAGTTGAATGCGGATTAATGTTATTGATATACCCATAAATTCGTGCTATTAGTCCTTTGAAGTTTGAATTCAGCTCAAGTATGGAGTCATACTGAGTCTTTGGTGGTTTCTCAGGAAATGATGTAAATGTCTTCTTCACAAAACTTCTAATCTGGAGATAACGAAAGAAATGTGTTTTAGGTAAGTCATAAGTTTGGGCCAGTTGAGCAAAAGATGTAAATATATCATCTTTATACAGGTTATGGATTGTTTTGATCCCCTTATTGAACCATAAATTAAATGTAGGGTCTGTACAAGATGGGGTAAACATATGGTTTGATGTAACAGGGGAGAGAAGGGAAGCTCCCTGGAACCCAAAATGTCTTCTGAATTGTGCCCAAATTCGTATTGAGTTGTTAACTATTATATTTGAGCTCAAATTATTGCCAAGCAGAGGTAGACTAGAAAAAACTAGTGAGGAGAGCGTGGGGCATGATGCAAATTCAAGTTGCACCCAATCTGCCCTGTCAGTCATGGGTGTGTCTTCTACCCAATGAATTAGCTTCTGATTATTACATGCCCAATAATAGAAAAGAAAATTAGGCAATGCCAGTCCCCCTGTGCTCTTTGATCTCTGGAGCATGGTCTTGCTAATTCGGCTTGATTTATTCCCCCAAATAAAAGGTATAATGGATTTATCTAGTGTTTTAAAAAAAGATTTTTTAATTAAAATGGGGATATTTTGGAACAAATACAGAAACTTTGGCAGTATTATCATTTTAATCAAACTAACTCGTCCAGCTAATGATAGTGGTAATGAGGCCCAACGCATCATATCCTGTTTACACTTTTTTAAAAGAGAAGTGAAATTCTTTGTGAAGGTGGTTGAAAAGCTGAGTGTGACTTCAATACCTAGGTATCTGAAGCCCTCCCGGACCATTCGAAAGGGGAAAAGTGTAGGAGGTAGTGCAGCTGCTATTGAGTTGAGAGGTAAAAGTTCACTCTTTTGAAAATTTACTTTATATCCAGATATTTTTCCAAATCTATTCAGGATATCCAAAATAAAGGGGAGTGATGATTCTGGATCAGATACATATAAAAGTAAATCATCTGCGTACAAAGAAACTTTAAACTCTTGTCCCTTCCGCTGTGCACCTTTAAAGTCCTGACAAAGTCGGAGAGCTATTGCTAAGGGCTCAATAGCCAGCGCAAATAGAAGCGGGGAGAGGGGGCATCCTTGTCTCGTCCCTCTTCCTAGGGTAAAGTAACAAGACTGTATGCTATTGGAAACAACAGATGCTAACGGTGAAGAATAAAGGAGCTTAATCCAAGATATAAATCCGTCCCCAAAACCAAACTTTTTAAGTGTGAAGAATAGGTATGTAAACTCGACGCGGTCAAAGGCCTTCTCCGCGTCTAGAGAAATTACTACCTCGGCACTTTGATCCGGCCGAGTGAATGATATTAAATAGTTTTCTTAAATTGGAGTATGAATGTCTTCCCTGGACAAAGCCTGTTTGGTCGGGCGAAACAACATCTGGGATCACACTTTCCAACCTCTTCGCCAAAACTTTAGAAAGCACTTTGAAATCAACATTAAGCAAAGAGATAGGTCGGTAGGACGTGCACAATAATGGATCTTTATCCTTTTTTGCCAACAGTGTGATAGAAGCCTGCCTCAGCGTCATAGGTAAACTCCCTGAGGAAAGTGCCTCTTTATACATTGCTTGTAAAATTGGTGCCAACTGATGGGAAAACTTTTTGTAGAATTCAACTGTGTATCCGTCGGGACCGGGGGACTTGTTGTTTTGCATTGAATTGATGGCTGTAATTATCTCAGAGGTTGAGATATCTGCACTCAGTTTTTTATTTTGTTCCTCTGACACAGTTGGGACAGTAATGTTTTCAAAGAAGGTACGCAAAAGTTCATCGTTTCTACATTCTGATGTATAAAGGTTAACATAGAAGTCCTGAAATGCTTTGTTTATATCGTCATGATCCGTCAAGATCTCTCCTGTGTGTGATTGGATCTTTGTGATGGAGCGTGATGCGGCTGCCGGTCTTGCTTGACGTGCTAATAATCTACTCGCCTTATCTCCACGTTCATATACATTGTGCCTGGATTTCAGAATAAGGCGTGCAGCCTCTTCAGTAGAAAGAAGATTATATTCAGCTTGAAGCCTCAAACGTTCCTTATAGAGACCTGAGTCTGGAGAGTGAGCATATATTGAGTCAATATCAAGAATGCGTTGAGAAATCTCTGTCATTTTAAAACTTTTTTCTCTTTTGACTCTAGACGAATATGCTATAATTTGCCCTCGTATATAGGCTTTCAGCATTTCCCACAATGTGGCTTGTGAGATCTCAGGGGAGGTATTTGTTTCTAGAAAGAACTGAACCTGATTCGATATTAGTTCTACAAATGTGTCATCTGATAACAATAGGGGATTCAGTCTCCAAATCCTGTTAATAGGTGGACGGTTAGGGATATTCAAGTCAAGCACAACAGCGCCATGGTCGGAAATAACAATACTATTATATGAAATTGCCTTGACTTTAGATAGCAGCCTGTCATCTAGTAAGAAATAATCAATACGAGTATAGGTGTGGTGTACATTAGAGAAAAAAGAATACGCTCTGGTCTGAGGAAACTGAAACCTCCATACATCTGAGAGGCCACACTCACTCATGAAATTTTTTACCACTCCAGCAGATCTAGAAGGATTTTGGGATGTTTTGGATGATCTATCCAAATTGACATCTAATACAAGATTAAAATCCCCACCCACTAAAAGAAAATTATTGTCCATATTAGGTATTAAAGAGAATATTTTCTCAAAAAATTGGGCATCATCAAAGTTGGGTGCATATATATTAACCAGAACCACAGGATTGGCAAAAAGTTGTCCAACTACTATGACGTATCGTCCGTTTGGGTCCTTAATTACTTGTTTCGACTCAAAGGAGATGCTTTTATTTATTAAAATGACTGTACCTCTTGCTTTGGCATTAAATGTACTGTGGAACACTTGACCAACCCAGTGTTGTTTCAGACAAGCAATATTGTTATTACAAAGATGCGTTTCTTGTAAAAATGCAATGTCGACCTTCAACTGTTGGAGATGAGACATGACTCTCCGTCTCTTAATCGGGTTATTAACACCTTTCACATTCCAAGATATGAACTTAACAGGGTTATTCATAACCTTAGTAGCTGTACTAGTAGTCATTGTGACCTAAAGTGAGAAAATGAAAGAGGTAGAGGCAGCAGCGGGGGAAAGAGGGGAGGAAAATACGAGGTGGGGTAAAGGAAGAAGAAGGAGAAGGGCAAAAAAAGAGTGTGGAAAGCAAACAATGTACCTGTGAGTCCTAAACCCATCCCAAATACCCTTACACACTTGTGCTTACTTCTAATTCGCACTCTTAACACTGTTAACTCTGTCTGGAAAGAAGGGAACATTTTAAACATAATAAACCATCGCCCTTTGTCACTGATATGAACATTGTCACATTGACCCATGCTATATATCACACTAGTGAGAATGTGAAAGAGAACAAAAGAATAGAATAAAATAAAAATGAAAAAAAAAGGTTCAGTGATGAACAGTTAACTTAGTCCTGACTGCTATGCTTTCATTCATATGAATACCCAAAAGCAGTGTGAGTGACATTGTCATTTAGACTCATGTTGTATGTCACAGAAACAAACCGATGGAATAAAATAAAAAAAAAGGTCTGTAAATCCAAGTCAGCAGTTCAGTGATAAACAGCTGGTTATGACTCTTATATTTTCATTCATATAGTCTGGTAATGTAAATTAAACTGTTGTGGTCATTTGCACAGAGAAGCAGGCTTCTGAATAATATAGGGTCAAAGTGGCACAGAAAACAGTCCAGTTCTCTACTGTAGGCTAGTGGTGAATTAAGCTAGGCATACACCAGAACAAATTCTTAATTATTTCAAACTAATATCAAGCTTGCACAAACTTTCTAAAAACAACACTCCTGAACTCTTTAACCGGGTAGCCCATAACACCACATGAAAGGGGGGAAAACTGCATGGGCTACAGCAAGCAATCTTAAGGCACAATCTAGGTAAACGCGCAGGAGCACTCACCGAACCGTCCAGCTGCTATAGATTTTTTTGTAATGGAAACTGTCCTGGTTATCATTCCTGTGGTGATGATTGTGGGGCATCCAGGAAGGCAGCGGCTTCTTCAGGTGAGATGAACTCATGCGCGGCACCGTTGACATTCACTCGGAGTTTAGCAGGGAAAAGTAGATTGAAGCGAAATCCATCTTTTCTCAACCGGGTTTTTATCGGGGCGAATGCGGCTCTCTTCTTGGCAACCTCTGCGCTGTAGTCTGCGAAGATGTGGACTTCTGATCCCTTGTAATCCAGCGATCCCCTGTCTCGGGCAAGCTGCATAATGTGTTGCTTCATCTGAAAATGATGCAGGCAGGCTATGAAAGGACGTGGCCGTGTGTCCTCTCGTTTCTTTTTCTTGATATTTAGTCTGTGCGCCCTATCGACAACCACGGGACGCGGAAAGGCGCCTTCCCCAAACATTTCTTGTAGACAGGATTCGATGAAAGCGGTAGGGTTCCCCCCTTCTTCTCCTTCTGGTATGCCCGTGATGCGTATGTTGCATCTTCTGGATCTATTCTCCAGGTCATCCAGCTTTAGTTGCTTGTTCTTTGAAAGATAGCCAACAGTCGCTTCGAGGGCAGTTATTCTATCCTGAAAGTCGTTCATCGAGGTCTCGATGCTTTGGATTGTTTGGTCGTGTTTGGCGATACCCGCATGGTTGGCCGATATTTGCGAAGTCAAATTTGTAATAATTCGGTCTTCCATGCCCGCAAGCAGTGTCTGTATGTCGGTTAAAGACACAGGGGTGGTGTCGTCTCCATCAGTATTGCTAGGCATGTTCGCTGCTAGCTCGGCGTCATCTTCAGTTTTCTTGTTTTGCTGCTTTGGTTTACCCATTACAAAATGCAATAGGCCAACTGGTGAAAAAGTCAGGTTAAACCTATCGGTGACTCCTCGAATCTAAAATTCACTATCAGTTCCTAAAATGTCGAATTCAGACAGAGCTGTTCCGAGTTGCGACCTACTCCGCCACTTGCCAAACCGGAACTCCTACATTGCTATGACTTTTGGTGCTGATCTGGATCATTGATCCAGAATGATCCATGAAAAACTGGCTTTTTTCCTCCCCCATTACCAAGCATCATTCTCGAGCTATAGGGTACGCTGACCAGACGTCCCGATTTGTCAGAGCTAGCGCAAATTACTGACTTTAATCACAGTCTCTTTATTGCTGTAAAGTTTCATTGTACAACTACGACAAAGCCTTCTTTATCTATCCAAGCTAGCTATCTATATATCTTTATATCTTTTGCACTTTTATTGGTTCAGCTTTTCATACCAAAATCACACACACACACACACACACACATTGTCCTCCAACCCTGAAATAAACACAACCGGCTCCTGATTTCTTAAATCTGCTTTATTTATTTTATCCTCAAAAAACTCTCTGCAGACATCAGCCTGATTTCTGAACAGCATTCAACATGTACGTAAACGTAACTCCGTGACACGGACACACAAGCACATCATTGAGCACCAGTCAAAAGTTTGTACACCCCTGCTCTTCTCATTCATAGGTTTCACTGTAGACATCAAAACTCTGAAATAACATCTGGAACATTTATGGAATTATGAGGGAAGCAAAAAATGATTAAAAACGAAACGTTTTAGATTCTTCAGCGTTTCCCTTGACGCTTTGCACACTATTGGCGCTACCATAACCACCTTCATGAGGTGGTCACCTGGAATGCTTTTCAATTAGCAGGTGTGTCTAGTCAAAAAGGTAACTAGTGGATGAGTTTCAGATCAGTAAATAGCTCTATTCAACACCACAACTGTAGTAATCCATATTAGATCAAGAACCACCAAGTAAAGAGAAACGACATCCATCATTCCTTTAACACGCGATATCTTTTAATTCATAAAAACCATCGAATTCGAAGGCATGTCCAAACTTTCCACTGGTACCTTACATCATGTCACAGGTATAAATTATAGTGCATTAGTCCTCGTTTAGGAGTGGATCCTCACTGTGGATTTAATTCTGTAACATGAGCATAAACCTTAAAACTGTAACTCAGCCAAAAATAAACACTGTACACAATTCTCCTTTGACACTTTTTTTCCACAGAATAATGACCTTTTCTCCCTGTAACGTAACCGTCGAGCTGCATGTCCCTCTGTACGTGGCAAACGACGAAGCAAGATTAACTCTTTTCTACTTCGAAAGGAGCTTTACATTCATAACAAAACCACATTCAACTTGCCGAATACAGAATCCACAATTCGGTGCAAAACCCAAATGGAGATTGTGTTAAATTTCATTTAAATCTTTATTTCGATCTCTTAAAAAGGAGTCTTTACGTTCACCAGTGTTCTGAAATCTCTTTTCGAATGCGCCCTTTCAAGGCAAATTTGTTTAACGTGAAATGAAACGTTTCAGCAAGTATGAAATGCCAGCACGTAACTCAGGGCAGCTTTACAGGCATAAGGCAAGTAATGTGAGTGAACGGCCACCAGGTTAGCATCGGAGCTAAATATGCATTTCTAAAAATCTCTCTCACACACAAACAGGGGAATGGTGCAAGCACTAGGACCACACGGAAAGAGTACCTGCTCAAAAAAAAAAAAAAGGAGAGCATGCAGGCACTAGGACCACGCAGTCCTCATCCAGCACTCCCATCCCCCAAATCAGTAAACTCAGGGGAAACACTGCTTAACATGATAACCTGGTGGCTCACGGCTTGCAGGAGCTGTTCGCTATACAAACTTCGTAGCTCCAAACAAAAGTTTTGCCAAACTGAAGTATCTGCTTTATCACAACGGACACAGGTGTATCAGTAACACACGCACACACACGCAACCTGCTATCACAAGCTAATCCAAATTTTTTTTTTTTTCCCAATAAATCATACGAATACTAAGCAATTTAAAACTCTTAAGGCTTATTTTAAATCTGAACGGCCTCTCATCACTTCTCTGATAAACGCCTCACCTTTTAAACACGCCCCTGTTAATTGTATATCTGTAGTCGTGAGGTTTCGTTAAAATGTAATTATTATTTATGGCCTTTTAAAAGGACAAGATGGTTCTCTGGATGATTTCTGCGCACTCCCTTAGCTCATCTTCCTTGATGATGAGGGGCGGAGCCAGCCTGATGATGTGACCGTGAGTGGGCTTGGCCAATAGCCCGTTGTCGCGGAGACGCAAGCATACTTCCCAGGCGTTGCAACCTGAAAAGTGGACAAGTTTTAGTGTCTAGTTTTAGAATAAAAATAAAGAGGTGGTCAGGATTTGCACGCATACACACTTTTAGTCTCCTTGATGACGATGGCGTTGAGGAGGCCTTTCCCTCGCACCTCTGTTACAATCTCTTTGGGTAGCTTGTTAAGCTCCACCCTCAAAAGCTTCCCCATTTCTGCTGCATTTTCCGCCAGCTTCTCCTCCTCGAGGACCTGAACATATCAGATTAACAAAGACTAAAACAAACTTCCAACGAGTGAAAAAAAAAAAAAAAAAAAACCTACAATGAACAACGTGACTGACTAAAATGAAATAGAATTGCACGGAAAATCAGCTTCGTTTTCATTTTCCCTCCTCGAGACAGTACCAGACTCGTTCCAGAAGGTGGCAGTAATGTAACACAGGCTGCCGTAAAACTCCAAAGATAAAGATGCTTGCTGTGCACGTAGCTCTGCTATAATACATCAGACTGGACGAGTGAAGAGTAGATTTATTTAAAGGATTAACTGGAGGGAAGGATAGACAGACAGATAGACGGAGGGACGGATTGGCTCGCTGCATGGATTTTACAGATAAATAATTCCATGGCTGGGTGAAGAGAGGGATAAACGCTGTGAACAGGTTGACCGATGAATGAATTTTAACGCATGGCTGAAACGTGTTCTCTGAACAGACAGAAGAATGAACGTATAGCACGAGTGCTGTGGGTGTGACGTACAGAGAGGATGCGTGAACACGGACCTGTAGGGCAGCCATGGCCACTCTGCAGGCGAGGGGGTTTCCTCCGTACGTGGAGCCGTGCTCACCTGGTTTAATCGTCAACATCACCTCATCATCACACAGCACCGCAGACACCTGCCACACAAAGTGAAATTAGTGAAACCTATCCAATATTTCAAGTTCATTTCTAGATATTTTACCAATTTCAAGCATGCTTATTATTAACAAAAATTGACATCCAGGATCTTTTCACTCGTTATGATGGTGAAGGAAAACTCGGTGTTGCGACGGTGAGGATTTAAACTCGGAGCCGTGATGTGCCCTGAACAACACGGCGAGTTGTTACGCTAAACCAGTAACATCAGCAGAGAACTCACTTCCTGCTTCCTGTGGAGTTCTCTTCAGATCAGCGCTGCGGAATGTTCTACTGTCTCTCAAAGTATAATAACAATAAATTAAGTCATTTACACGTCACTGTACAAGACCGGCTCTGGCTGAAAAGCCTCTCTGTTTATTATCCAAACTTTTTCCGAACACAAATCAGCGCCATCGCGTGCACGCGTGTTTGTTCCACCTCAGACGGAAACTTCCAAACCTTTGACCTCGGTGTGTTCTCTTGTATTCTCTGTGCATTCTGTTTGTGTTCTCTGTGTGTTCTCTCCCTGTTACCTCATTGTTCTCTCTTTGTGCACTGTAAAAAAGAAATTGTAGTTTTTACCGTAAAATACCGGCAGCTGTGGTTGCCAAAATGCTACCGTTAAATTACAGTAAAACATTTTCTTCATTTATGGTAGAAAAAAATTTATTTTACAGTTAAGAAATGTGTCTTTTATGGTATTTAACTGTAAAAAAAAGTTTGTAAATTTAAAAAAAACATTGGTTTACCTGAAAAGTTGTTTTTACAGTTAAAAAATGTGTTTAATTTGGTATTTAACCGTTAAAAAAAGGTTTTAAATAAAAAAAAAACATTGTTTTAACCTGAAAATTAACAAGGCAAATTGTTATTTTTACAGTGAAATATCGGCAGCTGTGGTTGCCGAAACTCTACCGTTAAATTACCATAAAACATTTTCTGAATTTAAGATGAAAAAAAGGATTGTGTACTGTTAATTTTAGTTAAAAAATGCTTGATTTTAACGATACAAAAAAATCTGAAAAATAAGAAAATACCACATGTACTAACAGCAAAAAAAATGATAATAATAAAAATAATATACCTTAAAATGTTCAAATATAGAAATTCTTTATTTAACATGTCTTAACATTTAAGGGCACTTTTGGTAAAAGTCTAACCACAAAGTGATATCAGTACAGTGTATAATTTTCACTCACAATATCA
>JAODIB010000006.1:2585757-2597630 GCA_027575605.1 Sciades troschelii | reverse complement strand
CGGTTGGGACGATGATTGTCACCTTGGTGACTGTGGTTATGGTTGGGACAATGGTCGTAACCACGATGACCGTGGTTTCGGGTGGGACAGTGGTTGGGACGATGACCGTGATTACGGTTGGGACGATGATTGTCACCTTGGTGACTGTGGTTATGGTTGGGACAATGGTCGTAACCACGATGACCGTGGTTATGGTTGGGACGATGATTGTCACCTTGGTGACTGTGGTTATGGTTTGGACCATGGTTGTAACCACGATGACCATCGTAACGATTAAGAAGATGACCGTGGTTACAGGTGGGACAACGGTTGGGACAATGACCGTGGTTACAGTTGGGACAATGATAGTCACCTTGATGACCACAGTTACGGTTGGGATGATGACTGTGGTTATGGTTGGGACAATGGTTGTAACCATGATGATCATGGTAACGATTGGGATGATTACCGTGGTTACAGTTGGGACAATGATAGTCACCTTGATGACCGCAGTTACGGTTGGGATGACGACTGCGGTCATGGTTCGGACAATGGTTGTAACCACGATGATCGTGGTTACAGTTGGGATAACGGTTGGGACGATGACCGTGATAACAGTTGGGATGATGGTTGTAACCACAATGACTGACTGCGGTTACGGTTGGGACAGTGACCATGGTTACGGTTGGCACAGTGGTCGTAACCCCAATGACTGCGGTTACGGTTGGGACGATGGTCATCAAACCTCAGCAATAGAACAAAGGATGGTGACTTCATCACATTAAAACAAAGTGAATGATCTATCTTGTTGATTTGCAGTCATATTTGTGTACACTTGTTTTCCAACAGTTTTTGGTATCCATTAGAAAAAAAAAGGTTGATGCGATTTGCTAATTTGTTTTGTATTTAACTGAAAATCAAAGTCACCAAAAAGTCTTTAAAAAAAAATAAGCTAACATTTAGCTGCACCCCAAATGGTGCACTGTATACTTTATACAGGGTTTCTCAACAAAGGGTTATTTTACACATTTTAATAATGAAAATGCAGCAAAATAGTAGAGATTTTAATGTACATGGCAACTTTTTATGACAGAAGTTTCACTTTAAGTTTAGGCAAGTAGTTTCTGTTGAAGGAGTTCAGCTAACAAAAGTTTGAAACCCCTGTTTCATACTATACGCTGTACACGAGTACATAGTTTCTTATTTTTTGTAAGGCAGTAACATCTCAAGTTGATTTGATTTACTTAACATTTGTATCTTTGATGAACCTGCATTCTTGCTGTTTGCCCAGCAAAATTTACACCAGAGCTCTCATGGCTCCACCCCTTTTGCTACACGGCGTAGGATATCACAATGCAATACCACCTAGTCAACTGTGGATGAAAATGGTGTTTCACTTTCAAACAAGAGATGGTTTATGAAGGTAGGATTTGATCTGTTGCTCTCTTGAAGACCCTCTGTTGCTCCTCTCCGTTAAATATAAAATATTTTTAACAGACAATCCTTAAAAGGACTTTTGATTTAGCATCTAGGTCTAGTTGTAATTGGATCTCCTCCTGTATCTGCGATCCACAGAGAACAAGATGTCACCCCCCCCCATCTCTGTAGCCAGCTCTCGACATCCTACGCTATTCCTTCTTTACTCCTTGTCTGGTCATAACAGATCAGGATTAGCATTCCATGTGATCCATCATCATGAATGTGCCCCAGGAAGCTGAGAAGAAACTCTACACCGCACCGTCGGAGCAAGACGCCTCTCAGAAGCACCTCTTACAGCTAAAGTCATTCCACAGCACCTCGTCTCTAAACATCCGGCTGCAACACAGACTCTGCAGCAGACTCCGACAGAAAGAGGCGGAAAACAAAAGCAGATGAAAACAGTCGGGGAGGAGAGGTAAAGCCTGGAAAAGCCATCAGCCCCCAGACTCCTATTAAGGATGGAGTTATGGAAAAATTGAGCCTGCTATTTTTTTTTATTATTTTTTTTTTTTTTACACCGACATAAAAATGCTCAATTTGAGAACTTATCTCCTCTACACACAGGAGTCCTTTAAGCAGGTATAGAGGAACCGAGGCTCCTGAGGCTTCTGCGTCTCCTGAGAAATAATAAATTATGAGCCTTTTTAGATGCAACATAAGCAGACTGAAGAATTTCTCCGAGAGAGAGAGAGCTATTTCTTGGGTATGGAGGGGGAGCTGCAGGAAAATGATCAACACTGGCTGGAGTGGCATCATGAAATGTTTTATTTCTCTTATACCACAGCATTATACCAGCAATACTTTTTATCCATTTATAGTTACCTTTAATGATGGACGCAAAAGAAGGCATCACTTCTATCAGCTGTAAAGTTATTTGCCTTACTAGATTATTTTTTCTTCTTCAGTTTGTGTCTTTAAATGTTTATGGATACAATAGTAGTTTCAAGCAGAACCCCTTTAGAAAGCGAAGAACCCTTAACTACCCAAAGAGGTCTATTAAAGATCTTGGAATACACCAAGATAGAGCCGTGTAATTCACCTCAATGGGAGCCAAAGTGGAACCGTTCCAGTCTCGAACGTGGGCATGTCACCTTGCATCACAAACGTAGACCAGAAATCAGAATTATTTTGCTGTATTTATTACCACCATAAAGGCAACAACTTCAACCATGTGTTTGAAGGATCTGAGATGTTTCATGTTGTTCAGGATTAGCCAATTACATGACTGTCAATGGTAGCAACCAGGCAGCTAAATCTGTGATCATGGGTACCTTGGGGAACGTGCTGGAAATACCCATTAACCCTCCCAGAGAGAAATAACGGCCAATGTTCTGGTGGAATCTGTGGACCTCTTCATTGACTCTCTGGGGTGTTCTGTTCAGCATAAAGCTGGATCAGTCCCCCCTCTCCCTGCCAAATCTCAAACACGGAGGTGGTCATGTTTACATCATGTTTGTGAGCAGCATGATGGTGCACTGTCGCCTCACAGCAAGAAGGTTCTGGGTTCAAACCCAGTGGACTTTGCATGTTCTCCCCATGTTTGCTTGGGTTTCCCTCACAGTCCAACGACATGTGGTTAGGTTTAACATGGGGCAGCCATGGCCTGAAGG
This sequence comes from Sciades troschelii, assembly GCA_027575605.1. Taxonomy (NCBI): domain Eukaryota; kingdom Metazoa; phylum Chordata; class Actinopteri; order Siluriformes; family Ariidae; genus Sciades; species Sciades troschelii. The sequence continues at coordinate 2,594,562 of JAODIB010000006.1, read as the reverse complement.
TTGGCCTGAAGTTCTTGTCTCTCGCTCTGCATCAGTCCTTTTTGGTTCTGTAGTAATCGTAGTCTGGCTCCACTTTCATGCTAGTTAGTGATGAGTTTCTCATTTCACATGCAGTTTATCACTTCCGTTTTATAGCATTTGGCAGACGCCCTTATCCAAATCACGACTCCATCTCTCACACGTACCTTGGAAATGAAGTTGCCCCTTATATACAGTATGTCCGGTTTACGTTACTTCTAAGCAAAGTGTGACCTGGCGCCAAGAATTTTCTGCACTCGTTAACCAGAAGCCAAGCTTCTCCGGTTCTCGAGCTTTGTGAACTTGGTGAACTGGCGTACTTCAGCCAGGATATAGAGATGACCTTGGATTAAAAAGAACTACTTGCCCTCTGTTACTGGAAAAGGCTTGAATCTTTACATTGCATTAATGGCGTTTAGCAGACACTCTTATCCAGAGCGACGTACAATGCTCCCAGAGCGGCCTGGGGAGCAGTTGGTCACCGGTTGCTTAAGGGCACGTCGGCCATTCCTGCTGATCCAGGGAATCGAACCAGCGACCTTCTGGTCCGAAAGCTGCTTCCCTAACCATTAGGCCTTTTGTGCTTGTGTGTGTATATGGTAATCGTTATTTCTTTATATGTTTATGGAGTAAGTGGCTCGATTGAGTGGCTCTGTAGTGGAGCAGATTCAGCCTGGTCAAGTGCCTGAAGCTTTCCAGCAGCAGTGGTCAGTGAAGGTCAGATCTTGCTCAGATAATGCTCTGGGTTCTTGTAAAGATAGACCGGTCTGTAGGTGTGATCACACATGGCTTTATGATGGATTGAGCAGGTGGGTGATGAGGAAAATCGGAGTAGCAGTTTTGGCCTTCCTCCTCCTCTATGATCCCATTTGGCACAGCTCAAAGCACAAACGTACTAATGATCCCAGCTGGCAGCTCAACAACTCTGTCTGTGTGTGTTTCCCCTGATGCATTAGCTAACATTCCTGCCTTGACATTCCTTTGTCTGACGAGCTCTGGGATAGGACAGAGAGGAAAAACAAATACTGCTCCATGACACAAGCTGTCTCTTTCTCCTTAGTCGACGGGAGCGTGAGTAACCGAGCCTGTATCGTTTGGGCAGAAAAGCACTTTCCACATATGCACTTCAATGGAAAACGGCTTCTACAGTGTCGCTCCCCAGACACCAATTCCTCCACAGTACAGCTTGATTCAGAGTATTGTCCAATACATATTTCAAATAGCTCCACTAAATAGTTGTCGTTTTCCTTCAAGCAAAAAAAAAAAGCATCTGTGATTGTGATCCGGCTTTTCTTTCTCTTTCCTCGTCCTGCTGCAGGAAATAGGGTCGCTCATAAATGCAGAATATGGGAAGGGGTCACTGGGGTTGGGGTAAGCATAAAAGATTGTTGTCCCTGAGGGAAATGGATACAATAATCCTGAATCCAGTTAACATGCGCACTTGGAGATCAGAGGTCTTTGTACGTGCACTAAATGGAGAGTTCCTCCGGAAACGGTTTGATGCTGGGGGTCTCTCTGACTCTCCTCCAGGGGCCTGTCGGCTTTCCGTAACATCTTCCGCAGATGTCTGTAAACGAGGGGGTGAGAGATCCTGAATGACGCATGCCAGAGCGTTCAGATTATCTATACACCATACGCCGTACAATCCCGGTGCTGTTGAATTCTGATTGGTCAGAAGGCGGTTTTCTATAACCGCACCCCTGACTCATTCACAGTGAGCGATAGAGCAGATGCCCCATATAAACGGGTTAAAAACGTTCGTTTAACATTTATGGAAGGAGTCTCCAGTGTCAGAGGTAGAGCTGGAACTTTGTTTTCTGGCACTGGGTTTGTGATTTCTCTAACATGACAAGCTGATGTCCTTTTGGCCTCGTCAACGTTGAACAGAAAACTGTTCACTTCATCACACCAACCTGGCGTTCTTGATTTTGAGCTCATCCGGACGCAGGCCAGGCCGGATGAGCTTATGCGATCATGTGTTGTCCGTCCACAATTTACAAAATTCAATACTCCTCCGACAGGATTGATCAGATTTCGATTAAGCTCTCGTATAATGTTCCCCAGGTGGGTGTGCATAAAAGTTGTCGAGACGGTGGCGCCACCCATTATATTTTTCAGGTGACTCGTCACATTAAACGCTACTCTTCGTAAACTGCTCGGACGTTTTCACCGAAACTCACCCAGAAGACTCTAAAGGCGTATTCCAGCAGGAGTTGTTCGCCAGGTGGCGCCACCTACCATGGATGAGGCTACAGAGGGGTCGTGTGCAATTTCATGAAAATCACTACCCTTCGTACAGGATTGATCAGATTTCGATTAAGCTCGCATATAATGTTCCCCAGGTTGGTATGGATAAAATTTGTCAAGACGGTGGCGCCACCTGTCATATTAGCGATTTTATGGGCGTTTGAAATTTTCAGGCGAGTCATCACACCTCCTGTTCGTAAACTGCTTGGATGTTTTCACTGAAACTCACCCAGAAGACTCTAAAGACATCAACAAGAACTGTTCACCAGGTGGTGGCGCCGCCTGCCATGGATGTGGCTACACAGGGGTCATATGCAATTTCGCAAAAATCGCTACGCCTCCTACAGGATTGATCGGATTTCAAACTCTCACACAATAACAGTGGCTGGTAAGAGCTCCAGCTGTATTGAGGCGGTTTTCTTGCTTTACTTAAGAGTCCTACTTTAACCAGGTTGGGACGTGGAAGGAATAAGCTGATGCCCTTATAAGGAAAAATTGCACTCAAGTTTATTAAAAAAAAAAAAAAAGACTTTCCCTAAAATTCAAACAATGCACAAAGTCACTTGAATGTGTCCAAGTTTTTTTTTTTTCCTCTTTCACCTGGAAAATCTTGTACGGCCTAAACAAGAGGAATACTTGAATCCGTCCATGTTCCTGTGTTACTTAGACAAATCGGTACAACATGGGACAAGTAAGAAATTAAATTAGATTGTCGGGAAGGAGGGAGGGGTCCGTTTCCATGTTTCCATATGCTGAGAAAGAAATACAATGTCTGTTTTCTGATTCTAAGCAGACAGGTATGTCTTTACTTAGGGTACACGGTCCCAGAAGCAGTTTGTTACTCAGTGGTATGTGTGCATTTTGTCCTGCTGACGTATTAGGATTAGCATGTTGGGACGGATCAAGGACAAACCCGTGACATGATTTCAACAAGGCTCTTCTTAGCCTTGCTTCATACATCTTTGCACTCCTACTTTTTTTTTTTTTTACGTTGATATTTAAGTTCTTGGCGTCATTTCTCTCCTTTCTGTCTCTCATCTCGGTATTTATAGTGTCTGAGGGCCTCTTTTCGAGATCCCCTGCATCCACAGGCCGCAGCAGCTCCTCCTGACCGTGCTCTGGAAATTTGGGAGGCGCGGTGGCGAGTGTGCGAGTGTACACTATATTTACACTGAATGGAGAGGCTTTAATAAGCTGTTTTTTTTTTCCTTCTCTTGTTGGAAGGGCTGGTTTGATTTGTGAGCTGCGAGTCAGTAATTGTAAGTTCCATTGCGCCAATTAATCAACCATTAGGCGGTGCAGGTCTGGGAGCGTGGTGTGGACATGGCTACATGTTCCAGCCATTATTCACCATGTTCAGCACCAGAAACTGGAAAACGTTGCTCGGTCCATGTCTGTTTTCCATATTTATACCTGTTACTAGAAGTAGAAGCTGTTTCGGATGGACTCGCTTTGCCAGTATGCTTCCTGTCATCCCTTGTGATTTGTCTTACCAAGACGCATTCTTTGGAGAAAAGAGGAGAGAGAAATTGGAATTAATGTTCCGTAACCATGTCCAGAATACCAAAAGATTTTTCCCCTCTCATTCTGGAATGAATTCATTTCCATCTAATTTAAGGAACAGGAGGTTCGGGGGGAACTTTCAATCCAAGCCTTGATTTATTTCGCCACATCGAAACAGAGGGCAGCGCTCTGGCTGTTCTCGACCGGGACGTCTGTAAGGCTTTAAATGATTTTGAAAGGTTGGATTTATGAAGTCCCTTCAAATGAAGAGCAGAATTTGTCCCGACTGGTTGTGATCAAGCACCGACACACCTGCCCTGAACTGGAGAAGCACAGATCCTTCACGTCAGAGCCTTTGAGCAGTTTTATACATGCATGCGCATATATATATATATAAAATAAAATGCCAAAAGACATGATTATGAACTCGCACGCGGTCCTTGGGGGGGGATTTCAGTCAAACTGGCCATCCGCGTGTTGCCGTTAGATGCTGCAGCTCCATTTTTGGCTCTTTAATCCGCGTAGTTTTTCCAAAGCAAATTAGATTTCATTAAATTATGGGTTTAGTTGGCACAAGCACTGCATCTCGCAGGTTAACTCGAGGGGAACAAAAGTCTGTCCAGTGTAATTTTATACTCTGGGCAGAGGTTTGTGTATATACATGTATATATACACACACACTGGTACAACAGGGACGGTTTGACTTATGGCGTGTTTCATTTGTATCCCATTGTATCATTAAGTGACCCTATTAAGTGAACAAGCTGTAAGGAACGGAGGGATCTCTCAGCAGCGACACATCTATGCAGCTCTATAGCGGGCACTGTGGAATCGATTATGGCGAATAAATCAGGTACGTCTCTCTCGCCCTTACTGGCTCAGTCCATAATTTTCATACTCACTTAATCTCTGGTATCCTGCATCATATCCATGCGTCCATGAATCACTTAAGAAAACAAAAGGAGAAGAGCACGCTGGGGCAATGGATGCAGCAGTGGAATATTAGGTGTCTTTGGTTTGGTACGGCGCTCCTACTAACTAGCATCTGTCACAAATAAGAAATGGGGCGGCTCAAATGTGTTTCGGCGCGGTTAAAACGCGGGACTGAATAGCTCGCCAGGATAATAAGACAGGAAGTTTTTGTGGTGGCGTTGCTGATGACCTTCAGCGCATGAAAACCCATCAGCTGTAACCGCTCCTGTTCGGAGGACTCGACTCGACCCGACCCGACCGGGGCTCCCTCCTGCAGCGCCAGAGCCTGAGGATTCTTCCCTCCATTTCACTCCGTCTGCTTCAGAAAGACACAAATATGCGAATGTGAAAAACCAGGAGCTAATTGCGGTGTCAGATTTTGCATACACAAGCAGACATGGGTCTGCGCTGGCCTCGTTATGGAGAGCCACAGGAAAGGGAAGTGATGTCATGGATGGAGAGTGCGCAGACAGTGAGCCGGTATGGTCAGCAGTCCTAACCTCTCGTCTTTTTTATTTGTTCTGTCTGTCTGTGTTGCGTTTTTAGCTCGTTTACGGAGGAGCTTCCGTCTCAGCAGAAAAGGAAAGAAGAGGAACAAGTCCATGTACGAGTGTAAAAAGAGCGAGCAGTACGACACCGCTGACGTCCCCACGTACGAAGAAGTGGCGCCGTACTGCAGAGCTCACGGAGCCAAGCACAGACTCGTCATCCTGGTCGGTAAGTGCTGCTGCGTACTTTTAATCCATTAATCTTGCTTAAACCCTGCCTACAAACTATTTACGCAAACAGCTTTTTAACTAAATACTTTTTGTTTCATTAGAAATTGTATAATTGACCTGATTCACTCGAGACGCCCATTCACAATTTTGCAATATTATTGAATCGCATTACATTTATTAGTATACCTTATCAGGGCTTTCCCCAGAAAAAATATCACAGCGGTGCTACTGATGCGGAGCCCGTAAGGGCCGGCCCGGCCCGGAAGGCTGCTGGGGGGTCCGGGGACATGCTGCTCTGGAAAACTTTGAAATTAGAGACTGGTGCATTTCTGGTGGCATCTCGCGCTGATTTAGGCACATTTATTAAATTTGCTGTTTTTTTTTAACTTGTCAAATATGCAAGGGGCGACATTTAAAGGGTAAAATGAGATTTGAAACCAAAACACTTTGCAGCACGTATTTTCTTCATTTTCCAATTCCAGGATGTCAGGGACAGAATCGAGGTCAAATCACTCAACAGCGCCATCTAGCGACCAGCGTCGAGAACGTAGTTGCATGTATGGTTCCGAATGGCAGTCAGTACATGCAGCGAAACGCTTTATTTTCGCTCCTGGGTTCTAGGATCGTCCAAACCTACTGTATATATTCCAATGCCTTCCTGTTTCTGTCGTTCTTGCTCATTTTCAGAAGGGAATCGGAGATGCGATAAGTACTCTGCATTGTTCACAGTCACCTGACCCTATAGCAACGGTAACTACGTTGCAGTGACGGGAGGCACGCTTGTAGTGCTTCGTTCAGACGAGTTAGTTGTTATTGTTCAGTATGGGAAGGTTTTGCTGCGTTTTTGGACGTGCAAATCGTTTTGAACAAAACGAAAGACGTCAGTTTTGTTTTTGTTTTTTTTAAACTTGCCAAAATTAAGTCGTCATCAGGGGGGAAAAATAGAGAAATTTCTAAACATAGAAGGGAAAATGGGGGGGGGGCATATTCAGCGGGACTCAGTGTTGAATGGAGAGGTCAAAACCCCAATGGTAAGCATTGATTGATTGATTTGTGCACGCGCAAGTGAGAGCGCGGCGCTGATGTCCTACAGCGCAGCGCAGCGCCATGTATCCGCGCTTTGGGGAAAGCCCGGTCTTATTCATCTTATTAAATGACCTCGAAAGAATAAAACACCTCAGTGTTGCTCTGTTAAAGGAAAATAAGCAACAAGGCCGGCGTGATGAACAAACGGCGGAGTTACTGTTACCTGTCTACTGCTATTTTTTCCATGCGGTTTGTTTCTCTGTCTGTCCGTAAACACGATTGCGCAAAACTTCCCAACCCGATTTCCATGAAACTTGGTGGAAGGGTGGAGCACGGGCCAAGGAAGAACTTCTTCCATTTTGGAGCGGATCCATGAATTTTCACTTCGGCTACCGTTACGACGTTTGTCCGTGGTAGCAGTCTGCGCTCAACCATTTATACACGATACATCGTAAAGTTCATGAGCGACCAGTGTAGAAATACGATGCCTCCATATCGCAGTCCCATATTCACAGGGATCAGTAATCCTCTGGGCTGCACATGATTCGAATAGATGTGGAAGTCTATCCAGTGGTCGCGTTTGTAAATTTGCATACCGTAGAAGAGTCGGCGGAGATCTGAGCTCTCGGAGCGCACTAATTTCTGCTCGTGTTTTTATGCTGTATAAATGATCACGTAATGCAGAAGGTAGCCATTTCTGCTCCTTTCCCAGGAGAACGTCCATCATGCCATATGTTTTACCTCTGACAAATAAAATAGTCCGTGACTGTGGGACTGTTTTAGTCTTTATTTAGCATCGGGTCATGGTGATACACCGTCTAGGCCGGTGAATTAAACGCAGTGCATGGACTTCATCACAAAGCGTACGTGTGCTCTGCATGTTTTTTTCCTCTCATCACGATGGCCCAATTAGGCCTCTGCTATTGCAGTCAAGCTAATGCAAATATTTTCAATTAGCTCTCATAATTTGGAGGACAGTGTCATGGACAGTCTCAGCGCTGACGAAGCAAAGACCCTGCCATCAGTCTGCTGCGTGTTTTGCTCTGTTTTTATTTCAGCTTGTTTTTCTGTCCCGTGAGATGAACCTTCTTGCTTTTCCTGCTCCGTATTTTCTTCTCCCCCATCCTCCCTTATTTTTCTTTCTTGCTCTCTATTATTGTTCCTGTCTTTCTTCTCATTTCATTTTATGATGAATGTATTTTTGTCTCCCTTTCTCTCTCTCTCTCACTCATTCATTCAGCATGTCGACATTATTTTTAAATTCTGAACCATTAGTGAAATAACTTCCTGGTTTTTTATTCCCTTCTGCTCTTGTCAGTCTCTCTCTCTTCTTTCTTTGTTCTGGCTTTCTCTTCCAACGTGATGTCGACTCTGAGCTTTTCTTGGCCTGGAAGTTTCTCTGTTTTTAAGTTCGAATGAAACCCATTCATCTGAATCAAATCCTTTGACATTTTTAACTTCCAGCATCTTGAGAAGGTGTTTAACGCTGACTCCGGACAACGGGGTTAAATAAAATCAACCGTATTCCTCTCTGCTTCCCCTCCAGCCTCAGAGACGCATGTGTCAGTGGCTCCATTTCAAACAAATGTCCAGAAGAGTAAGGATCTTATCTGTTTGGAGACGTGTTAATCCTCGAGCCAGCATAAACACACACACGTACACATCCACATGATAAGTGGGACCTCCATCGTGTCTTAGCTGAAACCTGATTATTTAACAGGGCAAGTGATCTGTTTTGTTCAGGAATTTATAATGAATAATAATGTAGACGGTATGGGACTCTGGTTAGAACAGTAGTGACACCAGGATGCAGTGCAAAGGACGTATAAGGATTGGGAAAATGCGATGACTTGCACAACAACCGTGACCGAAAGCAAAGGGAATGCCACTCCACTCCGAATTCCTACTCGGAATCTTTGAGTGGTCAACATGGCTCAACAGGAAACAAAACCGGACTTGCGTATACAAGTACGCTGCAACCCCACGTTAACAAACTCCTTGGGGGACGTCTGAAAAGTTCATTATACTGAAATGGACCCAGTCGTCACACCAAACACTCGCGTTATATTCTTCGAAATGTTCGGCGCGGTCTCCTGATCAGGAGTTTCTCCTCCCGAGTCACTGACTGAGTTAAAGGATCACGAACGGAGGCATTGATCGATTGATTTCTTCGTCTGTTACGGAAATGACGGCGGTATCGTTCGTTGTCGATGTCCACAGACTGTTTTCTAAATCTTCACTGTTCAGTTCATTCATGTGTCACAAATCACCGAGGATGTAATTTATGTCACGCTGGGCGGGGCAGGGGTATAAAAACGCC
>JAODIB010000005.1:53726176-53738436 GCA_027575605.1 Sciades troschelii | reverse complement strand
TCCGTGTACTCCTGGAGATCTGTGATGTTGTTGTAGGTGGCCGCCTGTCTGAACATGCTCCAGTCAGTGGTGGAAAATGGGAAAATAAAATATTTACCACTTTGTAATGTTGCCATTGCTTTTCACAACAATTAAAAAATGTTTACGGACTGAAGGCACCAAGTGATGAAGTGTTTCAGGTGTTATTTTGTCCCATTTCTTCCTGCAAACTGATGCATGAAGGTCTTAAGGTGTGTAATAGTATGAGACTGTCACTGTCATATTTTTCATTTCAAAATTAACCACACATTCTCTATTGGGGACAGAGGGGACATGCCCTCTTCTTCCACAGCCACGCCTTTGTAATGTGTGCAGAATGTAGTTTTGCTTTGCCTTGTTGAAATCTCCCTGGAAAAGATGTCATCTTGAGGGCAGCATATGTTGCTCCAAAACCCCAGTGTACTTTTCTGCATTAATGCTCCATCACAGAAGTGTAAGTTACATTTGCCAAGGTCACTGACCCAACCCCATACCATGACAGACCCTGGTTTTTGAACTTGTTCCTGGTAACAGTCTAGATGGTCCTTTGCCTCTTTGGTCCAGAGCACACAGTATTCATTTTGTACAAAAAAAAAAGAGCTGGAATACTGATTGATCTGACCTCACTCCATGTTTCCACTGTGTGATGATCCATCCCAGATGTCTCTGGGCCCAGCGAAGTCAACAGCACTTCTAGACAGTTAACATACTTCTTTCTTTTTGCACAGTAATGTTTTAACTGGCATTTGTGGATGTAAGTACATATTGTCGTGCCTGACTAAGGTTTGCCAAAGTAATCCCAAGCCCATGTGGTTCTATCAGCTATAGATGAATGATGGTTCTTGATGCAATGCCATCTGAGAGATCAGAGCTCATGGGAGTTCAGTTTAGGCTTGTGTCCTTGCTCTGTACACACTGAAATTCCTCCAGATTCCTAGAATAGTTTAACGACGATATGCACCATAGAGCATGAAATAGCGAAATCTCTTCATATCTTTATTTCAGATAACTAAATGCTTAGAGTCAACATTAGAATATACTTTAGATAATGTAGATCAACATAAAAGAAAAAATAATTAGAGAGAGAAAAAAGTACCCTGGTATAATGATTACCCATGCACTTTAAAGCAGACCACTCGAAAATTAGATAAAATGGGTCATATTCCAATTACCATGGAAGGAGAGCCTCCTGAATGATAGAAAAGTTCTTTGTGCTGCTCGATCAACATAGCTCTCCAATCTAATTGAAGATAACAAAAATAATCCTAGTTTCTTATTTAACACCCCATGAAAATTAAATCAGAATAATACCACCACAGAAACATGTACATCTTCAATGTACAATAACAATGAATTCATGACTTTTTTCAATGGCAATAATGAAAATAGCAGACAAAAAAAATAAAATTGTCAATTTAAAGCCAGACAATTTGAGTAACCCTGTAGTTAACAATATAACTGTATCAGATCAACACTTCGAATGTTTTACTCCCCTTAGAGAAATCAAACTTACTTCACTAATTTCATCAAAATCTTCAGCGGGTGTACTAGATCCCTCACCTATATGATTCTTCAAACAGCAAATACCAGAACCAGTTGAACATCTTCCAAAAATTATCAATTGTCCCATTAGCAATGGCTATGTATTCAAATCCTTTAAAATAGCAGTTATCAAACCCCTGATTAAAAAAAAAAACCTGACCTCGACCCCGTCAGCTTTCCAACTATAGGCCAATATCAAACCACCCCTTTTTCTCCAAGATCCTATAAAAAGCTGTGGCACAGCAGTTATGCTCATATCTACATTGGAGCAACATACATGAAATGTATCAGTCAGGATTTAGACCTCATCATAGCACAGAGACAGCACTGGTTAAAGTAGTAAATGGCCTATTATAGGCCTCTGATCAGGGCTGTGTCACTGCTTGTGTTGCTTGACCTTAGTGCAGCTTTTGACTCCACTGATCATACCATTCTCCTGGATAGACTAGAAAATGTTGTGGGAGTTAAAGGACTGACCCTCTCCTGGCTCAGCTCTTATTACCTGATCATTATCAGTTTATTGATATAAATGCTGATTTTTCTAGACATACTGAGGTAAAGTTTAAAAATATATATATAAATAAATAGCATTGTTGTTTCATATGTTTTCAGTCTTTATTTTTCTGCAGGCCTGAAATGCAGGAATGGTTCTTGCTTTATTTGCATTTTTCATACCATCCCAACTCATTCTGATAGGGGTTGGACTTTACAAAGCGAGAGCTCTATGATCAAGAGCTCACCAATCTTTTAGTTTGCTTTTTTAATATTTATGAAACACAATTTAACAGACAAATACTAGCTGTTTATTTATGCAAAGTTTAAGCCAGATTCTAAGGAATACTGGAAGAGAAACAAATTGTATTAGCACCATATTAAACAATTAATTACTGTTATTGTACAAAAATCAAAATGCTGAATTAGTGTGACATAATGAATATATATTCTCTGATCTCTCTGCAGGAACAACTGTGAACCTAATCCGAGAGAAAAACATCTATTCAGGCCATTATGAATTTCAGGTTAAAATATCTGACAACCAGGGCATTGGATCAGTCCAAAACCTGTCCATCACTGTGTGTGACTGCATCATTAAACCCAACTGCCATGTTCGCAGATATATGACTGCACAGCCGAGCCTTGGCGCCATTGGAATCATAATATTTGCTTTGTTGTTTCTGCTAGGTAAAGCTGAGATTCAGGGATATTCACATTATGCATAGGTGTAACTTTCAATGAAGAATTACAGAAATAAACACTTTGTGTTTTTCTTTTGAATTAAATAAATAATGAAATTATTGAAAACAATGAAGTGAATAGGGCATCCAAATAGACCTGTAGGATCAGCTGAAAAATAAAATATTTCTCTTTATTAAACAATGAACTCTCTGGAGACCTGGAAGGGACATGGAGGAAAAAAATTACTTTTATGAGAGCTCACAAAAACTTTTTCATTGAGGTCAATGTACTTCCGGGTCAGTTCAGTGACATGAAAACTCTGATGGAAACCACAGTAATGGAGTGCATGCACCAGTGAATGAGGTTCATAGAATCTTGAGATTGGGCTCAAATTTAAAGACATTAAATCCATTTTGTAGATGTGTTTTTGTTTGTTTTCACAGCATTTGAGTTGAACACTAATGTGAATGCTAAGGCAGCCACTCAGTGGTTATAACCACAGTGACTTTAGCATCTGAGAAACAATCACACAGGTACCATAAATGTTGATAATGCAGTGCAACTTTGAATATATTACAGCTAGTGCTAGTAAAATAGGAAACTCTAATGCTTTTAATATTGGGTAAACTCCATTTAGAGGTGTGGCAATGCTATTTCAGAAAAGTAGGTGGTGCATAAACACCATTTACATGCATTTAGCCTCCACTACAACCCTGTTTCCATGTTGACCTCACAAAAGTGTATCTTTTTTTTTCAGTATGTTTTGTTTTTCCTCCATGTCCATTCTGGTGCTCTGTAGAACTCAATAATTATGATTGGATGAGTAAAATGTTTGATTAATGCTTAATAAATGATGGATTTTTTTTCTGCAGTAAGTTGTGTGAACACAACAACATACTTTTGTGTGTGTTTTTATTTTTCTTTGGGCAGCGTTTCTTCTGATGGCTTTTTTGATATCCTGCAAGCAGAAGAAAATTGTGATCCCAACTGATGATGTTCCTGATTGGTATCTTATTAAATCCAACACTGAGACACCTGGCACTGACTGCAAGGTTACTGAAAATACATTATAAATGTAATAATAATAATAATAAATTTTAAGCATTATTTTAAATATGATTTTCCTCATGTTACTACTATGTTTCTTTTTCTTTTATCCCTGTCTTCCTGTCCTGTTCCCCCTCTGTAAGGACAGGTTGATGGTCAATTTCACTGGTACAGTGATAATAAAGGGTTCATTCATTCATTCAAATGCATGGACAAATCTACACTATTGGTTACAATAAATACATACAAATGTACACCTTCAAAATTAATGGCTATAAATAACAAATATTATTCCTGTCAATGTTGTTGCATTAAACAGAAAAAAAAGTAAAAATGGCCATCCTGATTCATAATAAGTTGTGTCTGTGGAGTATAATTTGGTTCTGTTTACAACATTGTCGTAACTCTGTGCTACAAGTGTTAACACTTATCTTTTTCAAAAAGCTGCCAGCTAAAATAACCCAAATGGACATGAGTGAGCACAGTGTGAAGACATTCAATTCTCTACGAGCTCAAAATGGAATTTCTTCACAGGAGTCAGTGCTTCACAATGTATGTGATACCATTAAACACAAATCTAGTACAACACAGTGCATTTTATTCTTCAGTATCATAATGATGGCTACTTTGCTTGCAGTATAATTAAACCGGCTTTGTATAGTTCTAAAATTTATTTTGTGAGTGATTTTAAACAAAAAAGTCTAAAAAAAATAGACAGAATACTTTTTGATGTTTGTTGTCATTACACATCAAATACTTGACTTCTTAAATCTTTAAGGGGTGTTAGTGATTTTATGTTTTCACAAGTTTGGGAGCTGCTTTTAGCACAAAATGCTTTATGAATTATTCTTAATAATTTAATAGTATTTTTAAACTTATAATTTGGAGCAATTTAGCCTCAAGATTCTTTGTAAATAGAGCCTCCGCAATTTAGTTAGACTGGAACTTATGATGCGTGAACAGAAATTCACACAGGCACCGGTTTCCTAGAACTAATCAAGCCTGGACATTTCTGTGATAGACATCAGCTCACTGTTTTTCTTCATTTCCCTCCTGCAGGGTTTCTATCAAGGTTTTGCAGCATCCACTGAACAACAAATGATTAGGAGATCTCTCCAAAGGGTAAATATAATTTTTTTTTAATGCCATGTCTGTTCATTTTCTCCTAACAGAATATCTGAGGCTTGAATTGGTTCATATATGACAGTGGCATTTGTGGTTGAGGCAATGAGGTGGAGATTGATAGTGTTACACACAGAGTGTAAGTTCTGAATCAGTTTGAGTTGGAATAAATGCATTGCAATAATATAACAAAGTTCATTTAATGCCTAATTCCATAGGAAATTAACACAAATTAGTTAGAATTGACACTGCAACTTTAACATTTACAAGCTGTGGATGAATTTTGCTATATTTATTGTACATAATATCTCAACAAGACTCTCAAACATTTTTAAATGTTTAAATGCATTGAAAGCATAGAATCTGCACTCACATCTTGATACAAATACCAAGTGGCTCCAGTTTATCATTGGAATTAAAATGCCAAATGCAGTTTTATCCTCTTGCAATGTACTTACAACAATGCAGACTGTTAGCTTTTCTGAGCTGAACTTCTCTATGATCCGGGATCTTTCAGATTAAATTTCTTTGTTCACAGGCACATTAGTTTCTTGACATTTGCTGTGCATGACCTGTGACCATGTGGCTGACCTATGCAGCTGTAGTTGTTATGATCCCCCTTCGACTTCAAAATACTTTTAAATGTCTTTTGGCAATAAAGTATCCATGATGACTGGCAACAATAAACATGATGCTTTTTATACTTGATATGTAGCTGAAAGTATACTTCTATAAACTATAAAGGTAATATTCATTCAGCTGCAGCAAAACAGAACTATTAGGCAATATGTTCTTTTAAACTATAAACCATTTTAGGTAAGAATGCAGTGGCGTCTGGTTCACATGTGATAATATCTGCTGCTCGGCTAGTAGTGTCTGGTTTGCATGCAATGAAATCCTGATAGTATCTGGTGAGCACTAAATATTTACATAAAATTACACCATGTCCTTTAAATGGCGCTGTAGTTTTCCAGGATTTCCTAGTATTTAAGTCTTAAAAATATAATAATAATAATAATAATAATAATAATAATAATATTATTATTATTATTATTATTATTATTATTATTATTATTATTCAAGAACTACAAGCAAACAATTATGATGCGACGGTAAGATGCTATTATTTTCCAACATTCTAGAAAAGATTTGGCTATTCTGGCGAAATATTGTACTCTTTCATCCATGTTATATGGTATCATATAAACCACATTTCCAGAAAAGTTTGAATATTTTCCAAAATGCAATAAAAACAAAAATCCGTGGTTTTGTTAATTCATGTGAACATTTATTTAACTGACAACAGTACAAAGAAAAGATTTTCAATAGTTTTACTGACCAACTTAATCATATTTTTTAAATATAAATGGAATTAGAATTTGATGTCTGCAACACACTTAAAATAAGTTGGGACAGAGACAAAATAAGACTGAAAAGTTTAAAGGATATTCAAGTTACACTATTTTGAAAGATTACAGAATAAGCAAAATAATTAATAAGAGGTGAGGGTATTGTGATTGGGTACAGAAGGAGCATGCACCAAAGGCTCAGTCTTTGCAAGCAAGGTTGGGGCGTGGCTCACCCCTTTGTGCCAAAATCTGAGAAAGGTACAAAAGCCAGCATCTGTGATGGTATGGGGGTGCATCAGTGCCCAAGGCATGGGTGAGTTGCATGTGTGTGTGTGTGAAGGTACCATTGACGCAGAGGTGAATATTGTGAATCTAGAGAGACATATGTTGCCATCAAGGTGATGTCTCTTCCCAGGAAGGCCCTGCTTATTACTGTAGGACAATGCCAGGCCTCATTCTGCACAGGATACAAAAGCTTGGCTTCATAGACCCAGAGTGCATGTGCTTGACTGGCCTGCTGCCAGTCTAGATCTGTCTCCTATTGAGAATGTATGGCACATCATTAAGAGGAGAATCAGACAACGGAGACCACAGACTGTCAAGCAGCTGAAGTCTTGTATCAAGCAAAAATGGACAAAAATTCCAATTGCAAAATTGCAACAATTAGTATCCTCAGTTCTCATACAACTAAAAAGTGTTATTCAAAGGAAAGGTGATGTAACAGATTGGTAATAATGCCTCTGTCTCAACTTTTTCTTGAGTGTGTTGTTGGCGTCAAATTCTAACTTTGTTTATATTTACAAAATACAATTAAGTTGGTAAGTAAAGCTATTTATTTATTTATTTATTTTTCAGTTAAATGAAGGTTCATGTGAATTAACAAATCACAGAGTTTTGTTTTTATTGCATTTTGGAAAATATCAAATTTTCTGGATTTTTTTGATGTAAAGAGTCACTGAACTCAATGATTTCTCATTTTTATGAATTAAAATGCAAACCATTTGTAATTTTTTTGATATATGGATGCAAAATCATTGTGTCAGTTGAGGTCAGTAAAATCCTTTTAGCAGGACAAGTTCACTAAAAGTTGCAAAGTTTATATTTCAGAGATTGGTATGTTTTTCAATATTATGCAGATAATAAGATTTGAACATAGCTGTTATGTTTCTTTTCTTATCCAGGACACAATGAGCAGAAAGTATGCAACTTACTCCTCAGATGTCTTTCCTCTGAAACAAAAACTGTTGATTCAGCTTGATCAGGTAATGCTGCACTAGTTTTACTTTTGTTTCATTTTATGTGATCTGACAACCCAATCTCATGAGAATAGCTCAGGTCAAGAAAAGTTAGACCGATCTAAATTTATTGAATCACTAATAAGGTAAGAGGTGACAGAAGGGAATAGCATCAGTACAGAGAACAAAGTGTTATTTATTATATAATCAGTCGGTTGTAAACTGGCCAGTCATTTACAGCATTAAAGATGTTAATACTATCCCATGTTCATACTGGATTATGGGTGATATGCCCAGCCACTGAGTATAACACTGAATAAATACTTATGAGGAGGAAACAAAGTATTAGTAAGTTTTCATCTATTCTCTTGGTTCTCTAGCATTTCAGATGGAGCAAAGAATGTTTCAACCACCAAAAACATAATCTTGTAAACAGCTTTAACTTACCTGACTCAAATAACATGTTGCATTTTAGACCCTAGATAATATATTTAAAGATATGCAGTGGGTTTTTTTGTGTTAATTATTATTTCATGAAATTAAAAGAAACAAAAGCTACAGCTGGTAAGAACTTATTCCCAGTTTCTATTGGACTTTGTCACACCCTTAAATGAATTTCAATCAGAAAACAAATAATGCTAATATAATAATGGTTGTTTTTTTTTTTTCCCTCTCCAGCGTCTCATCCAGCTTCAGACTCAAGAGGGTCTGTTCGATTATGAGCCGCACTGCTATGCAGATGAAGGAGAACACGAGACAAACCAAAACCTTGATCCTATCCCCATTCCTGAGATAGAGTTCAATCCAGACATCATTACAAATTTAGATTTCCGATTCAAGAAACTGGCAACTGTGTGCAGGCCTGATCTGTCACAGTTTGTGTAAAAACCTGAACACTAATACCGGTAATCAGGTTTTTTTTTTTGCTCACCCTTTGAGAGAACCTTGTGGTTTTGGCGTATGCTTACATGACACTGAGATTTGCAGATAATCCTGATTTAGCATGCCTTCCTCATGTATGGGCAGCTGGACAATGTGATTGTGTTCTGCTATGTTACTTGCAGGAACAGGGCTGGAGAGAGAAAATATTTAGAGAGAAAATAAAACTGATGTGGGTTTACATGGTTCTCTGCATTGGGAATGGGTGGAAATAGTTGAGCTCAAGCAAAAAGAACTTTATTACAAAAAAACACCTTTCAAAAAATGTAAATCACCTTTCAAAACTTATTCAAATGAGAATGTATAAAATGAGTTCTCTTCATGCCAAATTCATCTAATTGTACTTTATTTCCATGAAATTGGAAACCCTGGAAATGTTTCCCAACAAAAACCAGAAGGATGGGATGTTGGCTAATGATTATTGAGTAACAGTCTTTTTCTTTTTATCCACTTTTGCCTTTGGGGCTCAGTTGCAAAAACTAGTGAAATGAACCACTAGGTTTCCTTCAGCTGAACTACCCATATGCATTTTTTTTTTAATCTATCCTTGGGGGAGCAACTTTATTCCAAGCTCAGGTTACTACCTGTGTGGACTTTCATATGTTATCCTTGTGTCTATGAGGATTTCCTCCATGTTGTCCAGCTTCGTTCCACCTCCTAAAACCACCTCCTGTGTGTGTGTGTGTGTATTGATGTCCCACCCAGGGTGGATACCTGCCTTGCTTCTGGTGTTTCTGGTATAGGCTGTGGATCCACTGAGGACACAGCACTTTCTGAGAATAAATGAATGCTTAATAATGAATGAAAAAAATGGGAGCAATATTTTTGAAAGCTGTTTTAGAGTCGCTAATTTGGGGTGCAGTTATAATGGGTTTTGTAAAGTTCTGCATTAGGAGTTGGTAGAAGATTTTAAACTCAAAGTACTCATAGTCTTGGGAAATACCAAATAATTTACTTGAAGAGGATTTTTTTTTTGGGGGGGGGTATCATTTATTCTAGGGGTGTAACGCAATGCCACTAACTGTGTGATGACTTGAAAATCTGCATCTGTATTCAGATTTGAACCATCGTCAGAATGTTCTGTGGAGCTGGGACATGGTGCTGCTGTGAGTCAAAATGGGATTTTTTCAGCAGCATTTCATTAAAATGTCCAGTGATTTTTATTTTTTTCTGGGAAGCTTTACTTTTACTAACAATTGAGACCATTTATATTAAAGACCAATGAAAAATGCACAATAAATGTACACTTTTCTAAGACCCCAGCAGAAATATGTTGTAATGTGCACAGTGTATGATCTGTGTGGGCTATAGGAGCACTGAATCTAAAAATAAAAGCTTTTCTGTTATGAATTTCAGCCCAGTTTGTGTAAATATATGATATAAATATAGTTTAATTGTGGATCTCAGGAAGGCAGTGTTTAGGTCAGTTTACTGGAGCAAACCACTGACAATAGAGCAAAAAAAAAAAAAAACACTCATAAGCCTCATAATTGTATCTATATATTTGAATAAACCTCTACAACAGATGACAGAATTAATTAATTAATGCTTTAAATTGTGTTTATGATAATGGATATAATTTTTGTTTGTCCTGTGACCTTTATAAACCTGCATGACTCACACACCTTTTTTCTTTCTTTAGTGAAATCTCTTTTCTCAACCAGATGCTCTGTGAACCTTTTTGGCAAGTGTCCTATTTAAACAATAAGTACTATTATTTTATAATTTTAAGTCATGCATATTTTCATGGACTTTTGTCCACCATTGACAAGAAGCATTAAGATGACTCAGTGATACAGACACATACATTCACATTTACAAAAATAATACAAGAGAGTTCCATTTTGAAATCATTCCCTGGGATCCTTGAGCCTTCAACTGCTCAGCTGTGTTTAAATTGAGAAAATAAAAGGGAATATACAACATGACTAATTTCATAACACAGGTGCTTTCATTTGGCTCATTGTACCGACCACTCAACATGACCACACTGTCGAGAATTCATGCGAGACCTGCAGCATAGTGACATCCACATTCCACATTCATCCCTTTACAGCATGTGTGGACTTGCATCTCACAATCCTGAAATTCTCCTGAAATCACCAACTACCCACTGTGAGGCAAGCACTTCGGGAAATGCAGTGGGTATTGACGTTTAGTGTGAATCAATGACGGACTCCAAATCCAAAAAATAGAACATCCAATCAGAGAGACCTACAACTGTGTTGAAAAAAGAAAGGTCAGTGGAGTGCAAAAACAAGAGCATAGAGATTAAGATGTCTTATCTTCCTTAACGTTATGCATTTTGATATTTTGAAAACAGATATATTAAAAATATTTGCTCAATTTAATACAGTATCGCCTTGGCCTAATAGGGCAGAGAGTTGAATAGTTTCTGTCTGACATTGTTTCTTAGAAACATGCATCAAAACCCAGGTTATTGGTATTAATTACTGGAATAGATCCATTCATCCATCCATTATCCATAACCACTTATCCTGTGCAGGGCTGCAGGCAAGCTGGAGCCTATCCCAGCTGACTATGGGCGACAGGTGGGGATGTTGCCAGGTCATTGCAGGGCTAACACATAGAAACAACCATTAACACTCAGATTCACATCTACGGTCAATTTAGAGCCACCACTTAGTCTAACCTGCATGTCTTTGGACTGTGGGGAAAAACTGAGCACCTGGAGGAAACCCACACAAACACGGGGAGAACATGCAAACTCCACACAAAAAGGCCTCCATTGTCCACTGGGCTCAAACCTAGAACCTTCTTGCTGTGAGGGAACAGTGCTAACTGCTACACCACCGTGTCACCTGGAATAGATAATATGTTTAAAAATGTATAGCCTTATGTATAAATTACTATTGCCAGTAAATTGCTCCCAAATGCTGAGCTTGACCCCTCTGTCATCACATATGGAAAATGAACTTTTGGAAATGACTTACTAAAGGACAGGAATCATATTGCCAAGCCTGTAACTTGTTGTGGAACTGAACACAGTAGATTCATACGAAGTTTCCACCTCAGTAGGAGATGGCGAAAGCAAAAACAAACACTGTGGTGTCACAGCTTGCAGCAGTTGCTGTTGACACCACAGTGTGTGTTGACATAAAACATAACAGGAAATACATGCAGGTTGGGGGGTGCGGTTACCGAGAACTGTACTGGTGAGTAAAATATGTCTTGGTATATACTGGAGAAAAATCTATAATGTTGATCTTGACTACAGCATAAATTACTTTATGACTCCCATTATTTCAATTCGACTAATCATCTAATTATTTAAATATTAATAATTGAAGCCAATACTTTCCATAATATTTATTTTTGTCTGATATTACACTTTTATTCCTGATCCTAAAGAACCTAAACCAGTTATACTGTTTCAAATGTTCAAAATAATTTTGTAAACAGCATGCTTTTGTATTTTAATTTTAATTTAAATGTATTTATTCATTCAGTATTTATTCATGTTAGCATTACTCATTCAGCTTTCAGAGTAGGAAATTAAAGAAACACATGACTGGCATTCATTTCAATTCATTAACTGAAGTCAATAAGCTTATTAGTGGAGCTCATCTTTTTTCCTCTGTGTATGGAGCAGAGCCCCAAACTTAATACAACCCCGATTCCAAAAAAGTTGGGACAAAGTACAAATTGTACATTAAAACGGAATGCAATAATTTACAAATCTCAAAAACTGATATTGTATTCACAATAGAACATAGACAACATATCAAATGTCAAAAGTGAGACATTTTGAAATTTCATGCCAAATATTGGCTCATTTGAAATTTCATGACAGCAACACATCTCAAAAAAG
>JAODIB010000005.1:53590169-53600369 GCA_027575605.1 Sciades troschelii | reverse complement strand
AGGAAACCCACGCGGACACGGGGAGAACATGCAAACTCCACACAGAAAGGCCCTTGCCGGCCACGGGGCTCGAACCCAGACCTTCTTGCTGTGAGGCGACAGCGCTAACCACTACACCACCATGCCACCTGGACAGTAACATAATTTTCATAATTTTGCCTCCATACACCACCACAATGAATTTGAAATGAAGCAGTATGAATAAAGTGTAGACTTTCAGCTTTAAATCAAGAGGTTTCACAAAAAAAAATTGCATTAACTGTTTAGGAATTAAAGACATTTTTTACACAGTATTTTCATTTTCATAGGCTCAGAAGTAATAGGACACACTAACATAAATATAAGGTTTATTTTTAATACTTGTACACAAATCCTTTGCAGTCAACGATTGTCTGAAGTCTGGAAACCATAGACATCACCAAATGTTGAGTTTATGGCCTTGAGATGCTTTACCAGGCCTTTCCTGCAGCCATTTTCAGTTGCTGCTTGTTTGTGGGTCTTTCTGCCTTCTTCAGTTTTGTCTTCATCAAGAGAAAAGCTCCACTGCTCAACTGGGTTAAGATCAGGTGACCGACTTGGTCATTTAAGAATATTCCATTTCTTTACCTTAAGATACTCTTGGGTTGCTTCATGGTATGTTTTGGGTCATTATCCACCTGTGCAGTGAAGTACTGTCATATCAGTTTTGGAGCATTTGACCAAATCTGAGCAGAAAGTATAGCTCTAGATACACTCTTGATACTTCTACCAGCAGTCACATCACTGCCTCCACCATGTTTAACCTATGATGTTGTATGCTTTGGCTCATGAGTCCTTCCTTTCCTTCTCCATACTGTTCTCTTCCCATCATTCTGGTACAAGTTAATCTTGGTTTGATCTGTCCAAAGAATCTTGTTCTAGGACTGGGCAGGCTTTCTAGTGAAGTCGAATTTGGCCTTTCTCTTCTTGAATGTTACCAGTGGTTTGCATCCCGAGGTAAATACTCTGTATTTACATTCATAAAGGTGTCTCTTGATTGTAGACTTTGACAATGATATGCCTACTTCCTCCAGAGTGTTCTTGATCTGGCTTGGTGTTATGAAGAGGTTTTTCTTCACCAAGGAAATAATTCTGCAATCATCCACTTTAGTTGTCTTCTGTGGTCTTCCAGGCCTTTTGGTGTTGTTGAGCTCACCAGTGCATTCCTTCTGTTTAAGAATGTACCAAATTATTGATTTGTTCATTCTTAAAGTTTCTGCTATCTCTCTGATAGATCTGTTTTGTTTTTCCAGCATATAAATGATGGTCTCCTTGACTTGCATCAACACCCCTTTGGACAGCATATTGAAGGTTTCCATGAACAGCTAACAAATGCAAATTGGAATCAACTCCAGACTTTTTTTTTTTAACTTTATTTTTCAAAGTTTTGATACACAACATAGGCAGCATCAATACAATGAGTACCATGGTATTTTACCAAACATCTTATTGATAGAGAGAAAAAATAACAAAAAAGAGAAAAGAAACAAAAAGCAGATACGCTTACATATGCTTCTGCACTTAAACACAGACAAACGCTTATTCACTTATGTCTAAATATGTCCAATGTCAACATGTCTAAATAGTTGTAAACATATCCACACAAACATAATTGCACTCATACATGTGCACATCCATAAGAACAAAACATTAGAAAACTGTGGGATTGCGAGTGGATTATCTCTAATTACAGCAATATGGTCATTGTTTTTATAAACCAAGATATACAAGACATTAAGACAGGCCATCACCTCTTCTTGTGATATAGGTGTTCCATTTTTCCCAGAGGGCATCACCTTTGTCCCTTTGTAATCTGAGACTAAAAGTTAATAGTTCCATAGTTTGGATGTCTTTAATTATAGTTTCCCACTGATTAACCGTTGGAGGTTCGGTGTTGAGCCATCTTCTTGTTATGGCTTTTTTACTCGCTGCCATGAAGATTTTTAGGAGGTATCTGTCTTTCTTTGGTAGTTCAACATCCATGTTACCCAGGTAGAATGATAAGCAAGAAAAATCTAAATTGTACTGCAGGACTTCTCTTATTATGCTCTGAACTCCATCCCAGAAGGGTTTGAGTGCGGGACAGCTCCAGAATATGTGTGTGTGATCGGCCATATTGTGTCCGCATCCCCTCCAGCATGTAGGTTGTAGTCCTGTCTGCTTAGACTTTTGCTTTGGTGTTATAAAGAATCTAATGCAATTTTTCCAGGAAAAATCTCTCCACAGTTGTGAGGCCGTAGTGGTGATTTGCGTTTCAATTATATTTGTCCAGTCTTCAGGGGTAATTACAGTTCCCAATTCTTTTTCCCATTTTGCCTTAACATAATTTGTTGAGTGACCTCTTAATTCAACTATATGTTTATATAATTCTCCAATAATCTTACTGGATAGTTTTGTACTATAGGCTTTGATAAACATTTTGGTAATGTTAGATATATTTTCCTGTATAAGTCCTTTAATTCTCTTATCAAAATAGTGTCGGAGTTGGAGGTATCTATAGAAATCTTGCCGAGTAAGGCCAAATCTATCTGAGATTGTTTTGAAGTCTAAGAAGTCCTGGTTTTCGATCAATAGACATAATGTGGAGAGTCCTTTTCGCTCCCATTGAATAAAGCCTCCATCGCTCATACCTGGTTTGAAATCTGGATCGTGGGTTGGCCAGATTAAAATTCGAATTTCTTTCTGAATGTTAAGTTGTTTCACCAGGCCAACCCAGATGTCTATAGAGAATCTAACCCACTGGCTCTGGATATCATATTGTTTAGCTAGCATTGGGTTTCCTAACAGACTCTGTATGGGTCTGTCTGATGATGATAACTCCACCTCTTTCCATTTTGCATAATAGTCTCTATTGCACCAGAGCAACAGTGGTCTTATTTGTGCCGCTAAATAGTAATCTTTGAGTCTTGGCAGGCCCATCCCCCCACTACACTTTGACAGCTGTAAAGTTTTATATCTCACCCTGGGAGCTTGGCCATTCCAGATAAAGCGGGATATCATCTTATCCCACTCTCTGAATTGACTATCAGGGACACAAATGGGTAAAGATTGGAACAAATAAAGTAATCTGGGTAAGATATTTGTCTTTATTGCCAGAATTCTGTTACCAAGTTCTAGGGGCAGGCAGGCCCATCTGTTTAGATCCTCCTTTATCTGGGAATTAATACTTGCATAATTTTCCAAAAATAACTGTGTTATGTCCTTTGTTAATTTAACACCCAAGTATTTAATAGAGGTAGAGTCCCAGTTGAACTTAAACTTGTTTTTAAGATCTAATGATGGCAAAAAATTAAATGTCAAAGCTTGTGTTTTATTGACATTAAGGGTATAGCCTGACAGGGCTCCATACATCTGCAGGAAATCCATTAATCTTGGTATTCCTGACTCTGGATTCTTTAAGCTGACCAAGATGTCGTCTGCATATAGACATATTTTATATTCTCTACCTTTTATTGTGATGCCCTCCAGTTCGAGATTTTGTCTCACAGCTTGAGCAAGAGGTTCAATAAAAAGATTAAAGAGCACTGGGCTGGCTGGACAGCCCTGACGGCAGCCACGTTGCAGGTGAATAATTCCTGACAGGCCTCCATTTACCTTAATTCTGGCTATGGGGGATGCGTATAATGTTTTGATGCCTTTAATGAACTTCTCATGAAAGCCAAATTTTTCCATAACTGTATAAAGAAATTCCCACCTCACCGAATCAAATGCTTTTTCAGCATCCATACTAAGTAGGATCGCTCCAATTTTCTCCTTTTTTATGTGTTCAATAGTGTGGAGGGTCCTCCTTATATTGTCCTGAGTTTGTCTACCTTTAATAAACCCAGTTTGATCTTCATCGATCAGAGAAGGTATCACTTCCTCCAATCTTTTGGTCAGAATAGCTGCATATAATTTATAATCTTGGTTTAAAACACTAATAGGTCTATAAGATCCACATTCCTTCGGGTCTTTGGCCTCTTTTGGGATCACTGAGATAGTAGCCTCCCTCCAAGACGGAGGAGGGATCCCCTCCTTCAAAGTATAATTAAAGCTTTTATGTAATATTGGTATTAACTGCTCTCTCAGCGATTTATACCATTCTCCCGGAAATCCGTCTGTCCCGGGAGACTTAGAGGACCTCAGGGAAGAGATCGCCCTATCAATTTCTTCAACTGATATTTCTTTTATTAATTTTTCGTTTTGCAATTTCCCTAGGGAGGGCAGGTC
Organism: Sciades troschelii; assembly: GCA_027575605.1. Taxonomy (NCBI): domain Eukaryota; kingdom Metazoa; phylum Chordata; class Actinopteri; order Siluriformes; family Ariidae; genus Sciades; species Sciades troschelii. Next base: position 53,596,142 of record JAODIB010000005.1, on the reverse strand, counting down.
CAGTTGGCACAAGAACTCATCTACCCTAGCGGGATCAAACGGTGTGGGTTGGGAATACAGGGTCTGGTAAAATTTCTCAAATGCTTTTTGTATGCCCTCTAGTTTATATGTAATTGTTTTAGAGGTAGGGTCCCTAATCTTGTAGACTGTATTTTCTGATTTCTGTTTTCGTAACCTCCAGGCTAGCAACTTGGCTGCTTTGGAGCCCGCCTCATAGTATCTTTGTTTAGTAAACCTGAGGTTTTTTTCTACTTCATCACAGTAAATTTTGTCTATTTCTTGTTTCAGTGGTCTCATCTGTATGAGTAATTGTGGGTCTTTACTCTTACTATGTTGTTGTTCCAGTTCCATTAATTGTTTCTGGAAGTCTAATAGTTTCTGGGTTTTCATTTTTTTAATAAATGCAGATTCTGATATAATTTTCCCCCTCAGGACTGCTTTAGCGGCATCCCACAGTATCACTGGATTCACATTCCCATCATCATTGTAATCCAAATATGTCTTTAATTCTTTCTTTATTTTCTCTTTAAACTCGGGGTTATTTAACATGCTTACATTTAGTCTCCACGTTGTCATTTTGGGTATGGTATCTAGGTGTAATTTTAAATGGACACTGGAGTGATCTGATATATCTCTCTGGTTTATCTCACATTCCTTTAACCTGTGCCTCTCTGAGTTATGCACGAATAGATAATCAATTCTTGAATATTCGTTGTGACGGTTTGAGTAGAAAGTAAACTGCTTATCTTGGTGGTGGAAATCCCTCCAAACATCTATCAGACCTAGATCTTGAATTCTTCTTTTAATCCATCTTTCGATGGGGGTGATTCTCCTATTTGGATTAGTTGTGTCCAACTTTGGGTTTAAAATTATGTTGAGGTCACCTGCACAAATAGAGACTCCAGCAGATTGGAATGCTATTAATTCAAAAATCTTCTTGTAAAATGTTTTGTTGCTGCCTGGAGGCGCATACACATTCAACAGGGTAACGGCCTTGTCATCTAATTTGCCCTTTATCATGATAAACCTCCCCTCCCTGTCTTTAATCTCTGACTGGAGCTCAAAATGAACCTTGTTTGGCATCAGAATTGCCACACCCCTCTTGCGTCCAGTTTTAAAGGATGAATAATAAGTGTGTCTAAAGCCCATTTTCTTTATCTTTTCATGTTCCTGATCTGTTAGATGGGTTTCCTGACAAAATATAATTTGTGCCTTTTCCTTTTTTATTTTGGAAATCACTTTACTTCTCTTGACAGGAGTCGATAAGCCATTGACATTTAAGGTGATAACCTTAAATTCTCTATTACTCAGTTATAGACCAGCGTTCTCCTAAACCCTCACTCGCCTCCCCTATGAACCCGAAACAAGAACCATGAACAGTAATAACAAAACAGTCACAGCAATAAAACGTGACAGTAAACAAGAAAAGGTCTTCCATAGAAGAGGTTTTTCCTAAACCTCTTGTATAGGGGGATGTTTCAGCCGCTGAGTTGCGGGGCCCCCTCAAGTTATTTGCGTGAGTGGCTGTCATTCAAACACTACCAATCGACTGCCTAATTCTGAAATCAAAGTGGTATAGAAAATCTTGGCCCAGAAAAATCAACAAGTATACCATATTATAATAACAGAAGCCGCACGTGAAATTAACCTTTAAGAGGGGAAGTAATTCCCACCCAGCAATATTACTGGGATAATCAGAGTGAAATTCAGTGGAGAGCTGACACACATTGCTCAACCGTGCACTTAAACAACTTATTATATACATTGTGACTTTAAAGTAATACAAGAGTGCACTTTAGTGTGTAGTATAAGGCACTGAGTTGTAACACATCATTCAGAAGAGATAACGGAGTAAAGGTAGTTCAGATTCAGCCTACCGTCTCTATCCAGTGTCAAATAATTAAGATGGAAACGTCACCAGGTGTTCAGGATATGTAGCGCTATGGTGGGACGGTGTGGATCAACAGTCCTCAGCGTCCGTCTGAGCCTCTAGATGAAATCCGCGGAGCTTGTCCCGGATCCGTTGTTGGTAATCCCTGCCGTCTCTGCGCCGGGGACGTTTCACCTGTTCCCAGCTGAAGCGGGGCCGCGCCGTCTCCCCCTCCCTCGGTCTGCCCTCGGGTCTCGGCGGGATCGGGAACCCCTTCGCTCGCAGGTCGTCTCCAGCTTCATCCATGTTATCATATGTGATTGTCCCCGAGTCCAGAAAAACACGCGTTTTTGTCATCGGTGTACGGAACTTGATTCCCCTCTCTTTCAGTACTTTCTTGATCGGCAGATATTCCCTCCTTTTTTCCATAACAGCTGTTGCATAGTCGTGGTCAAAAAACACCCTATTCCCGTCCACCGTGATGGTCTTTTTCCATGCTGCGCTGATGATCCTCTCCTTGGTTGAGTATTTCAGGAATCTAACGATCGTTGATCTCGGGGGGCCATTGTCAGCTGATTTGGGTCCGAGTGATCTGTGTGCACGTTCAATACCAAGTTCGTTCGGGCCGATGCCCTCACCCAGTTCAGTCTGAATGAGGTTCTCCACAAAGCGAATCATGGAGGTGCCCTCGGCTCCTTCTTTTATACCGTAGATCCGTATGTTATTGCGGCGGGAATGCCCCTCGAGTTCGGTTAGTTTAGATTTCAGTTGGAGTTGAGTTTGGTGCATCTGGTTTAAAGTTTCATTCACTTCCATGCTGAACGTCTCTACCTCTCCTACCCGTTGCTCGGCTTCCCCCAGTCTCTGCGAAACCACTTCAATTTTCTTCATAGTCTCATCCATCTTCAGATTAATATCCGATCTCATTTCGCCAAGTTGTTTTTTGATATCCTCTTGGACGTTGCTCCGAAAGTCTGAGAACTGTTTAGTGATGTTGCTCTCCAGCTCAGATGTAGCATTAGCCATGGCTTCTCTTATGACATTACGGATGGAAGCTAACGAGGCCACCTCACCTAGCATAGCCTCGTCGCCTCCACCGACGCTTTCCGTGTCAGCTTCCTTTTTTTTGCTCCTCAACGACATACTAAGGCCACGTTCAACTCCCCCCAACATTAATATCTGTAATTAACCCTTGCAAGGCGAACCTCCTGTATTATATGGGGGTTTACAGCAGTTCGATCGGGAGCACAAATCTCACGCTGCCATCTCCACCCTCGTGCCACCGGAAGTCCGCACAGAGCTGCTTTGAAGTGATGTTCTTGGCTCTTCGTATTCAGGGAAGTCTTCAGATCAATTAATTGACTCAAAAACTTAGCTTTGTCTTTTAACGAATCACAAAAGGGCTTCAGTTTATTAAAAGTTTAAAGCTCTTAGCATATAATGTCCATCCATCCAGCCATCATCTGTAACCGCTTATCCTGTACAAGGTCGCAGGCAAGCTGGAGCTTATACCAGCTGACTATGGGCAAGAGGCAGGGTACACCCTGGACAAGTCACCAGACCATTGCAGGGCTGACACATAGAGACAAGCAACCATTCACACCTACAGTCAATTTAGAGCCACCAAGTAGCCTAACCAACCTGCATGTCTTTGGACTGTGGGGGAAACCGGCGCACCCAGAGGAAACCCACAAAGACAAGTGGCAAACATGCAAACTCCACACAGAAAGGCCCCATCGGCTGCTTGGCTCAAACCCAGAACCTTCTTGCTGTGAGGTGATAGTGTTAACCACTACACCACCATACCACCAACATATAATGTTTGAGGACAAAGTGATCTGAAATACTGATGAAAATAAAAGTAGCTACAATATGCAATTCTGTCCATAGTAAACTTGTGATATACTCAGCATGATATCTGAGAGCAAATAAATGATCGACAGATACTGTCAGTCAAAAGGCTTCTATATAATGCCTTTACAGTGTGGACTATAAGAGCCTAAGTTATAAGCACCCTAACCTGTCTGTTAACTGGGATTTGCCCACATCTTTTATAGTTAAAACAGCCAAGAAAAAATTATAATGTCAAGAACTGGCTGGACGTGCATAAATTTCCAGCAGCTAGAAATAAGTGTATAAGAAACACAAGAATCCACCACTGTGTCTAAGGAAATAACCAGGTCTGAGATGAAAGCTGCAAATTCAGAAAGAAACTCAGGATATGGCCCCAGAGGCCTGTAAATAATAAATAATGGAATTAACTGGGTAGACTTATTTTTGTGGCTACATACATTATATTCATATGATGAACTTCAAATGTATTAAATTTATAAACAGGTTTTTGTGTTACGCCTAGATAATCATTATGAATAATCGCAATGCCTCCTCCTTTGCCCGTTAGATGAGGCTGAGCAATTCTGTTGTATCATTCCTCACTAGACTATTAATGTGGGATTATAATTAACAAAATACCAATCATAACTGATTGTAAAGTTCTCTTACACAACAAAAATTTATCTCTGATTCTTCATCTTCTTTCAGCTATTCCCCGGAGGGGTCACCACAGCAGATCTGTTCTGCATATTTGATTTGGCATAGATTTTTACACCGGTTGCCCTTCCTGACGCAATCTTCCCCAATCTATCTGGGCTTGGGATTGGCACCAAGTATGCACTGGCTTGTACAACCCCTGTGGCTGGGTATTTTACATAACCTTTATGTGTTTGAACTGTGGGGGAAACCAGAGCACCCAGAGGAAACCCACGCAGACATGGAAAGAACATGCAAACTCCACACAGAAAGGATAGTGTGTTGAGGAGCCTGATGGCTTGTGTGAAAACGCTATCGCACAGCCTGTCTGATCGAGTTTTAATGTGACAGTAGCGTCTGCTGGGTGGAAGTAGAGTAAAGAGTCCATGTGAGAAGTGGGAATAGCCATGTACAATGCAGGAGGTCCTGTGGATGTGGACCAATGCTGATGAAAGATGTGCTGTAGGGAAGGGAGAGGCACTCTGTTGATGTTGGCAGCTGTTTTTACTATCTGCTTCAGGCTCTTGCAAGCTGATGAATCCTATCTATTTAATCCTATTTTTAAGTAATTTTTACTCATTTAAAGCTTGAAATTGTCTTGTTCTGTTGGCAGATAATTGAACATATTTCAAGTATTTTTTTCTAGAAATAAGCCAAATTATCTGCTGCTATAAGAAGACAGTTTTGTGCTTGAAATCATTAAATATGTGTTTACATAGTCTTATTAGTCTTATATTTCTTATAATAATTCCATAACAGCAAGTATTATCTCAGTATTTTGCTTTTTTATAATTCAGGACATCACTTGTTAAGATGCCATTTTTACAGTAAACAATTTACATTTTCTTTGTTCAACAACTTAAAATCTAGTTATTATTAGACTTAACTTGTGTGTACAAGCTCCTTTGAGTTAGACGACATAGAAATAACATATGAGAACTAGTTTATTAATGCAAACCTGTGATTTGTAGCAGCACTTATGTCAAAGTTGCTACTGAAAATTATCGGAAATTAATCAACACCTTGTGACCAATCAGAAGAGAACATTTTGTATAACATAAAGATATGGTTGGTGTCTGAAGTTTGCTTCATTTGCACACTTTTTTTTGGCAAATGTTGAGCTGAGAACTCATCTGCATCTTCAGAGATGTGACACAGACTTGTTAATGTGAGGTAGGACACAGTGTGACTCACTGTAATCTATAAACAAACAGCCAATTCCTGGAACGTTACGTGGGCAGTCATACTGAATAACTGGAATTACTTTGTTCAATGTGTGGGTGGCTTTGTAAATTTGCAGACTGTTGTTTTATAGTGAGGCCAAGTTTCACCACATATCAAAATGTAGGCATCTGTTTTTAAAGTACAAACGCAAGACCTACTTTCATCTCTGATTTCCAGTGTAACAAACTAGTCCAACGACCTTTACCCAACACCTCAGGGAAGAAGTTACTGCCCTTAATTTTTGGATCACATCTGTCAGTTAAGCCAGTTCTACTGACAAAACATGATTTTGATTTGGATGATCTTGATTTGGATGAATAAGTATACTACAATGGGGAAGCCATGGCCTA
>JAODIB010000005.1:53257787-53270215 GCA_027575605.1 Sciades troschelii | reverse complement strand
TCTGATGATGTTTTAGGTCATATTTATGCAGAAATATAGAAAATTCTAAAGGGTTCACAAACTTTCAAGCACCACTGCTTATTAACATCAATGCAAATTTGTACAAAAACTGTCCAGTGTGTGTCTGTATGTGTTCTACTAACCTTCTGATACTCTGCTGTTATTTGAGTTGTTGTGCAGTACATCCTAAACACAGAAACATCACATAGTTAAAATTAATTTGATTTAATTTTTTCATCATGTCTGCATCATCCTTCACTCATAAAAGTCTCAAACCTTTTTGAGCTGTGTCTCAAATCACATTTATAATATAACTGATTACCTGAATATGAACACTGCAGGTGTGTGTTTGTCGGAAAGTCTAAAACATTAGTGCACAACTCATTGATTCTTTATTTTCTTTTGCAGTTTGCATTTGAGATGTAGTTTAACTGCTGCCATGACTCTCACTGAGACACATTAAGGCTCAGATCATAAATTCAGGGGTGTGTAAATCACAGATCATTGTGAGCTGTATTGCTCCTAGATGTCCACTAGGGGTCACAAAGGGCCCTGTGTTTCTTTCTAGATATTAGATATTAAATCAATTATATATAATATAGATATAAACAAATATAAAGTTGTGCACCAACATTCATTAAAATCTGTTCACTACTTTTTGAGTTACATCTGGGGGGGAAAAAAATCCTGGATCTGCAAACATATCTGGATTTGCATCAAAATCTAATCAATTGCTCCTTGGGCCATGGCCCACTTTTCCTCAAAATTTCATTAAAATACATTCATGACTTTTTGAGTTACATTGGGAACAGACAAACAAACAAATAGCGGAGGCAAAAACATAACCTACTCCAACACAATTGTCAGAGGTAAAGCTCAGATGATTTACCACATTTGGGAAGCACCACATGGCGACATAGCCCCTAGTTTGGAAACCTGTGCCCTAAAATTTCACCAGAGGTGCTGAAAGTAAATCATTTTAATATATTACTATGATATTATTGTATATATTACCACAGCATTGTTGATTAATTTTCTATAACAGCAACTCTGTCTGTTGCACAGCTTCAAACCACAGGTTTATATTCATGCGCTTTAAAACATAATTGTTTCTATAGTAACAATGAATTCACAGGAACTTTTAAGATATACAATCCTCTAAGTCTAATTCTCATAATAAATTAACTTTGAGGTTTATCAGTAACATTGTCTATTTATAGATGCTGTACTGTAAGTAATACATCATCAGTGCTAACTTGTTTGTACATCAAATGCAACTATAAATGGGTAAAAAGTACAATGAGTCATTTGTTACACACACACACACACACACACAAAATAGTCCAGGTAAAAAGAAACAAAAAACTTGATAAAAACATGAGACAGACAAGGACAAAAACGCTAGAGCAAAAAAACAAAAACAAGAAAAAACCCTAAGTGAAAAAAACCATGAACTAGAAAAAACCCTTAGTGCAAAAACCATGAACTAGAAAAACAGCTTGAGCAAAAAACATGAAATGCAATAAAGGCACAGAAACAGCTAGAACAGCAAAAACAAGATGTTCTGGCAAAGTCAGGGTCTGAGAACGGTTTATTTATACACAGCAGAGAGAACCAGGAAGTGAAGGACTGGAGACCAGGGGTTTAAGCTGTGATACGTGAAAGGTGGGGTGAACACATTGCATGGTGAGTGGTAAAGCCAGTCTGACAGAACATGGATTGATTACCTTGCTGATGAGGAAAGGTCCTAGGTACCTGGGAGCCAGCTTGAGGGAGACAGTTCTGAGTGGCAGGTGGCATGTGTAGAGCATGATTCATTGCCCCACCCAGTAGGTGGGTGCCTTACAGTGGCATTTGTTGGCCTGCCTCTTGAATGCTAGGGCAGAGCAAATAAGTCTTCTCCGGGCCATTGCCCACGTCCTCCTGCAGTGGCGTATGAAGATCTGGGCTGAGGGTATGGTGACCTCCTCCTCCTGGCTGGGAAATAGTGGTGGTTGGTACCCTAGTGAGCACTGGAATGGAGAGAGACCTGTGGCAGATGAAGGAAGAGTGTTATGAGTGTACTAACCCAAGGTAAGTACTTATTCCAAGAACCGGCATCCCTGGACGCCATGCACCTGAGTGCCACCTCCAAATCTTGATTCGCCCGTTCCGCCTGGCTGTTGGTTTGAGGGTGCAACCCTGAGGAGAGACTACAGGAGGCCCCAATGAGTTTGCAGAAGGCCCTCCAGAACTGCGTAGTGAACTGAGGACCCCAGTCAGAGACGATGTCAGTGGGGAGTCCGTGTATGCGGAAAATATGGAGGATGAGTAATTCGGCGATTTCTTTAGCTGTGGGAAGCTTGGGCAGAGGGATGAAATGGACTGCCTTGGAGAAACGGTTGATAACTGAGGATGCATGTGTTGCCACCTGAGTTGGGGAGTCCTGTGAAGAAGTCCAGGGTGATGTGAGATCAGGGTCAATGAGGAATCGGGAGGGGTCTTAGCAAGCCGGCAGGGGGTCGATTGGCTGTCTTGTTCTGGGCACATGTGTCGCAGGCTGCCACCAACTCCTGGATGTCTTCCTTGATGGATGGCCACCAGAAGCACTGTTGGATGAGTGCCAGGGTTCAAGCAGCCCCTGGATGACTAGCCAACTTGGAGCCATGACCCCACTGCAGCACCTGGGTTCACACAGAACAGGGAACAAGCAGACGGTTAGGTGGTATGTTGCTTAAGTTACCTTCTCTGGGGTCCTGCTCCAGGGCCTTCTGCACCAATGTCTCTACCTCAAGTAGGGTGGCCCCCACCAGACAGTGTGGAGGGAGGATGGTTTCAGGCATACTAGACTCCTCCTGGCGGGCAGAGAATATCCTGGAAAAGGTGTCAGGTTTGCAGTTCTTGGAACCTGAGTGTTAGGAGAGCATGACTTGGAAATGGGAGAAGAAGAGAGACCATCAGGCTTGCCGTGAGTTAAGGCATTTGGCAGATTTGAAGTATTCCAGATTCTTGTGGTCGGTCCAGATGAGGAAGGGAAGATCCAACCCCTCGAGCCAGTGCCTCCACTCCTCTAAGGCTAGCTTGATGGTTAATAGCTCTCTGTCGCTGATGTCGTAATTTAGTTCAGCAGGGGACAGCTGGCGAGAGAAGAAGGAGCAGGGGTGGACCTTGTTATCATTGGCCCTCTGGGAGATGATGGCTCCAACCCCAGACTCGGAAGCGTCGATCTCCACGATAAACTGTTTTGTGGGATTGGGTATGGTGAGAATGGGTGCTGTGGTGAACTTGTGCTTGAGCATGGAGAAGGCTCTCTCTGCTTCCTCCCCCCACTTGAATGATGTCTTAGTTGAGGTTAAAGCTGTGAGAGGTCCGGCCACTGTGTTGAAGTTGTGGATAAAGCGCCTGTAGAAATTGGCAAATCCCAAGAAATGCTGGAGCTCTCATTACAAGGATGGGGTGGGCCAGTCAGCAACTGCCTCAAGCTTGAGGGGGTCCATCTGGATCCTAGCCGGGGAGATGATGAACCCCAGAAATGAGACAGAGCTTTGGTGAAATTCGCTTTTCTCCGCCTTGACATATAGCTTATTTTCTAGCAGGCGCTGGAGGACCTGCTGGACGTGGCCCCGATGTTCCTCCAGGGAGCAAGAGAAGATCAGGATGTCATCCAGGTACATGAAAATGAAGATGTTAAGAAAGTCCCTTAGGACATTGTTGACGAGTGCCTGGAAGACTGCAGGTGAGTTGGTCAGGCCGAAAGGGACCACGAGGTACTCGTACTAGTGGTGGTGTTAAAGGCCGTCTTCCACTCGTCCCCTTCCCTGATCCTGACAAGATGGTAGGCATTGCGTAAGTCCAACTTGGTAAATATCTTGGCTCCCTGGAGTAGTTCAAAAGCCGTGGTCATGAGCGGTAGTGGGTAGCAGTTCTTGACCGTGATGGTGCTGAGTCCTCGATAGTCAATGCAGGGGTGGAGCGACTTGTCTTTTTCCACGAAGAAGAATCCCGCCCCTGCTGGGGAGGAGGAAGGGTGGATGATCCCAGCTGCCAGAGACTCCGAGATGTACTTCTCCATAGCTTGCCTTTCGACGGGAGAGAGAGAGAGTAGAGTCGCCCTTTGGGTGGTGCTGTCCCGGGCAGGAGGTCGATTCCACAGTCATAGGGTCTGTGAGGAGGGAGGGACACTGCTTGGGTCTTGCTGAAAACAAGTCTTAAGTCCAGGTATTCCGGAGGCACATGAGAGAGGTTGGGAAACTCGCTGGCTGGAGGCTGCGGTGGTCTGGCGGGAGACAGAGCGGAGCTCAGGCAGGAAGCAAGGCAGGAATGGCTCCAGCCTAGGATGGTGTTATTGGCACAGTTTTTAGGTGAGGGTTGTGCAGCATTAACCAGGGTAATCCTAGGATGATGAGTATGTAGGGGTTGTTCATGACATGGAGCTGGATGGTTTCTGAGTGGTTACCAGAAATCCTCAGGGTGAGTGGGGCAGTAAGGTGGGTGATGGTGGTCAAGCCGGTGCCATTGAGTGTCAGGAGCAGATTAGGTTCCTGTCTGCCCCTGAGTCAATGAGGGCCTGGAGATGGTGATGCTGGTTGTCGTGGATAATGATGACAGGGAGTAACAGTCGATCAGTGGGGGGCTGGTTCCGAGGGTTTCCCACCAGGGCCCCTCAATTCACTGGTGGGGCTCGTCCTTTTAGTGGGCAGGCTCGGCAGGTGTGTCCTCGCTGACCGCAGTAGAAATAGGACCCTGTACTCCACCAGCGTTGTCGTTCCTCCACTGACACCTGTACCCAGTCTACCTGCATAGGTTTGACCGACAAGGTGGGAGGTGAAGCTGGGGTGGGTCTTCTCTCTCGTCCATTGCTGGATCTGGGTGTCGATGAAGTTGGCGAGGTCCATGAGACTGGAGAGGTCCGATGGCAGTTCCCATGATACCAGCTCATCCTTAATGACATCAGCCAAGCCATGCAGGAACGCGTCGACCTGGGCATTCTCGTTCCAACTGCATGATGCCGCCAATGTCCGGAACTCGATGGCATAGTCCGAGGCAGACTGGGACCCCTGCCGCAGCTCCATAAGTTCCCTAGCAGCCTCCCGGCTGGACAGAGAGTGGTCGAAAGTTCACCTCATCTTTTCAGAGAAATCTTTGAAACAGGAGCAGAAGGGAGCATCGGCGTCCCAGACCGCTGTTCCCCACTCCCTGGCCTTGCCAGTGAGAAGCATGATGATATATGTCACCTGGGAGCATTCTGTGGGGAAGGTCAGAGGTTGCAGCTCCATGATCAATGAGCATTGAGACAAGAACGATCTACAAATACCTGGCTCTCCATTGTAGGGCTGAGGCGCTGGGAATCTTGGCTTGCGGGAAAAGGCAGTGGCAGGAGCTGAAGTTGGAGACTGCTGGGCAGAGGTAGGCACGGCTTGATAGTGCTGCATTTGTGTGGTGAGGAGGTTGAGTGAGTTGGACAGGGTAGCGAGGTTCTGTGTAATCTGTTGGAGGTCTTGCTGATGGGTCCCAAGGAGAGTCCCTTGTTGCTGGATGGCCGTTCTCAAACATTTACAAAGTGTTAAAGAAGAGGTGATAGAAAAAAAGTGGTAAACATTAAAAAAAGTGGTAAACATTTTGACAGTATTTGTATGTTACACAGCATCCCAACTTTTTTTTTTGGAAATGGGTGTATTTAATAAATGGCACATTCATCTACTATGGTCTTTTCCCAAATTGACTGTTGCAAATAATGCCACAGGTTTTCTAAACCTGTATGGAAATGAGGGCTGGTGATTTTGCAAATTAAAGGATGCAACTAATTTTGTTTGGGAAGCTTATGTTTACACTAGGCTGCAATCAGTCCTCAGTTCAGTTAGTTTGACTGGTTACAGGAAACTCTTTTTTTTTTTTTTCAAGAGCCAGTAAAGAATGTGGATCGAAGTTACTATACAACCTTATCTTAACATATCAAACAACCTAATGAGACATAAGTAGACCAATCATTAGGAATAGTCATTAATTTCATCTTCAGTAAGCACTTTACCTTGGTCAAGGTCATGATGGATGTGGACCCTATCCCAGGAACACTGTGTGGGCAGGGACACACCCTGAATGGGACACAGGACACCATGCACATGCAGTCATATATAGGGGAAATTTATTGAAGCTAAAGAAAAATGGAGAACACCCATATTGACATAGAGAGAAAAAAATGTGACTCCACACAGATAGTAACCTGAGATCAGGATCAAACCAGGGGTCTTAGAGGTATGCAGCAGCAACACTACTCACTATGCCAGTCTCATAAGGAGCATGTGCAAACAATAATCAGAGATGTGATAACTCTGAGGTCAGAATGAAAACACTGATGTATACACATTGTCTTAAATGTTGTAAACTAAGCACTAATGTTCTCTGTGTTACTGAAATTTTTCAAGCAACTGTAACAAATGTATGGGAGAGGACAATATTTTGTGACACAGAGCATAAATTGCTAGATGATGCCAAAATGTAGTTTCTTTTGAAGGATGGGCCACAAAGTTTGCAGATTCCTGAGCAATTAACCAATCAGGGTCCAGCAGTATGGAGAGACAGAGTGAGCCCATCATGGGATGTTGCAGCTCCCATCCATTATGCATTGAGCCAGGCCAGATCTAAATTAGAGAGCCAATTAACTCCACTAATGGCCCCTCTCCAATTTAATCTGGGAGACAATAGGGGACTGAAGACGAACGCTTTATTAAAGGCTGCAGCTTGCACAATATCCTCTTTCTGCTGCCATTCGGAGGGCTTCCACTCAGTGCCTTGTTGTTGTTTTTTTTTGGTCACATCAATTAGCATGCCACTTCCCATGATTAAGTGCCCACAATTATTTTTCAATTAAGGCTTTGATCTGCTGTATACTGTATACAGCTTCCTAGTAGTGTGTGAAGAATGAAACAGTGGATCTGTTGCTTTTCTGTCTGGAATTGATGTGAAGAGTTGGCGAGATTATGTATTGCAACAGGGAACCGAACAAGATTGGATGAAAGTGAGGCTTATTTTAAACGCCCTGGTTTCCTGTTTGTGCACTTCTGACTCTGACTCAGGCAGGATCAAGTATTTCCGGATTAGGAGAGATAAAGGACCAGCAGGGTTGGCAGCACAGCTGTGGTGGCGGAGTAATAACTTCTGGCCTTGGAGAAAGAACAATAGCCTAATTACAAAAGCCTTATCTCAGCCACAAGCTTTTAATTACCTCATAGGATGGATTTTTTTATAATAGCAATTATTACTCATTAATGTATGAGTCAATGGTGACATTTTGCTTTATAATTACAGTCACAGTCCAATTATTCATGATTCTTTTTAAAATACCACATAAGGGTTTCAAAAACATCTTCACTCAATGATATCCCACTCTGGGAATAATGCAGAATTCAAATTGTAATCATACCATCATTCATAAAGATGGTGCAAGAGGCTGTTTAGGGATCAATTACCAAAACCAAGTAAAGTCCAAAATCTAAATCCAAAATTTCATTGTTTCTCTTTGGGAATTTGGAGTTCTGGAGAGCCAGACAATAGGGTTTGGGAAAAATCCAAAAGAACATATACTCGCTGGCCACTTTAATAGGAACTTGTTCTTGATTCTAAGATTCCTGTTCTTGGCTGGCAGGAGTGGAACCCAATGCGGTCTTCTACTGTTGCATGCTGAGATGCTTTTCTGCTCACCACAGTTGTAAAGAGTTACTATGAGTTGCTATATCCTTCCTGGCAGCTCAAACCAATCTGACCATTTTCCTCTCGCTCACTCAATGTTTTTTGTTTTTCACACCATTCTGTGTACGCTCCAGAGACTGTTTTGTGTGAAAACCCCAGGAGATCAGCAGTTTCTGAAATACTCAAACCAGTCCATCTGGCGCCAAAACCCATGCCACAGTGAAAGTCACAGAGATCACAATTTTTCCTGTTCTGATGTTTGAAATGAACATGAACTGAAGCTGTTGATTTGTATCTGCATGATTTTATGCATTGTGCTGCTGTCAAAGGATTAGCTGATTAGAGAACTGTATAAAACAGCAGGTGGATGGGTGTACCTAATAAAGTGTCTGGTAAGTGTAAACCAGCCCTTTAAACATGATAGCATAATGATAGAATAATCACATGTGGACCAAAGTTTCTCATGGTAAAGCACAATCTGAGGAAAATAAATGATCAGCCATTTCATGAAGGTAAATAAAAATTTTCTCTCATCCAAGATGTATTCACACCTTGGACTATGTTTCCGAGATAGACTCCAGATTCACCTGACCTTGACCAGAATAAAGTGGCTGCTGAAAATGAATGAATGAATGAATACATTATAGAATGAGTATGAATGAATATAGTAGAGTATACAAACCCTTATTCATAATTCTCAATAAGCAAAAGGATAATCTGGAGTGTACATCATGGTTCTTGTTTAATTTCCACAATATCTAGCTAGGAAGGAATTTAATAAAAGCACAAAAATGTGTGTGTGTATACTTTCCTGGCAGGCTGCATCCATAACTGCAGGGATTATAAGCGATCACAGAAAGATGACATGTTTGTGGTTCTGTGATTCTGTGCCAGAAACCTGAAATAGTAGGACCCAGTGCACCCTCCAGCTACTGTGCCATTAAATCACACAAACAGGAAGCTTGATCACAGGAAGAGGCCATCAAGTTCCACTGCATTATTTATCAGTTTAAGTCCTTAGAAGGGCAAGAATTGCACAATTTTGCATTTTCACCAAAGGAGTTTATTAAATTGTATCAGAGCAGATGAAGTCATAACAGATCTATTCGTTGAAGTTTAGGGAAAACGGTAATAAGAGGTTTAGTGTGAGCAAAATCTCAAATCCACTACATTGCTAGTTAAGACAGTCTTTGTGCATTCTGGCTAAACTGGAGATCTGAGCACCTTTACAAAGTAGACATGCAGATAAGTCTATAGTTAAGTTGTTTTCCATGAAGCAGTTTAGCTTAAAAGCTAAGCATGCGACTGTAGAACAGTCTGAACCAGGGTGTGTCAACATTCCTGTTCCTACACCCTTCATTCAGAGAATAATTACTGACTGACATGGAGTAGGCTACAGCTCAAACTGAGGTTAAAGAGCTGTTCATTTTTGTAATGACACACTTCTAAAATAACACATGCTATTGACTTGCCCCAGCAGAGGGTTCGTAATTAAACCAAATGCCAAAGGCATGGCAAAGAAGCACATATTAAATATTTTCCATCTGGGGTTTTAGAACCACTCTTGTAATGTAAATTAAAGGTTGTTAACATAATACTGCTATTAAAGACATGTTGTGTCAAGCAGAGGAGTTGATCACATAGCTGAATGTAACATAATACAAAGCAAAACGGTATTTAGCTTTCTGAAGTGAGTGTGGGTTTAAAAGAAGTTTTTATTGCCTTGTGAAAGAAAGATGATTAAGATCAGCAAGAAGCTGCAATGTGACCGTAATGGCTGTTAGTCATATAATTTGGACTATAGGACATACAGTAGGTGCTGCAAATTTAGAACAAAGTGACGTATATAAATTCTACATTGCATTCATTGTAATAGCCTATGTATATTTGTTACTATTTTCAGAGAAAACAGTATCTTTCCTTGTCTCTGTTGTGGTTAGCCTTATCCTTTGTACCTTAAATAGATATTTTTCACCTGGGAACTTGGATAATAGGGTTATTTTAAAAAGAAGAATTTAGGTACATATTTGGGCCATAATTGCATTTCAGAGTACAGGTAGTCGTCGACTTACGACTGCGTTTGGTTACGACTGACCGGTCACAAACCAATCTGGTCGTAAGTCGGCCTATGGTAAATGAACGTAAGTATATTGTGATGTGTAATGATATTGCAATCATCTTAAAGTCTTATTTTATCAACATTCTATTTCATTACCGTGGCTCATTATTTGGTTTAAGTCAAACACTGCGTACTCAGGGGTGAAAGGAACTTTTATTTCTTGCTGTTACTATTACTTTGAGTCATAGCGTGTGCCGAAAAATACACCTAATTATTTGTCTACTTATCAAGCATTCACTCGGACTTCTCATCACTCAGTAGTACTAGTATAGTACTTTAAAATCACACCATCATCCACCTGTATCAGTTTTTGATTATAAATAAATTGCAAACATCATTTCAACAAACACAATCGTTTTAATAACTTTTTTTAGCTGAACAGTTGAAAACTAACTTTTAATTTTGGACATTGGACACAGAACAGTAACAGAACAGAAAAGTGAAAGTTACTTTGATTTCCAGCTGTGCACGTTATAGCACAAGATCTGGTTAAGCCGTACGCGCGCTGTAGCTTGCTCGTTGTTTGTCCAGCGAAACACCGCACACAGAATAGAAGAGGCTGGATGCAGTGTTGCCAGATTGGGCAGTTTTAAGTGCATTTTGGCGGGTTTTGAACATATTTTGGGCTGGAAAACGTCAGCAGTATCTGGCAACACTGTTTCCTTCCTGTGATGTGTCCTGATGATCCCACTCCACACGCCATGTCTCTGCAGAGTTGAACCACAGAGGATGGGATCTCTTAGAACTTCTGTTTTAGTTCTGGGAGATTCCTTTACAGCTCACGGACCAGAAGTGTTTAATTTTTATTGATGAATTGGACAGGGATCCGATCGAGGATTCGACTCCCAACAACTGAACACTGATGAGACTGTGATACCCAAACCAGTATAACTATTTCATCTCAGTATCATTAATATGTGCATGAAGGAGGTGTTCTTTATTTATTGAAGAGTTTTACACATTTTCAAAGATTAAATATATCCAGTAAATATCTACAGACACGATTCTGTTATAAATACAGCGTGGATGTATTTCAGTAAAATAATAAAAATGTGTCTCATTCAATTATTTTCTGTAAATAAACAGCCTTTTGCTTGCCTGAGGTTTATTTGTGTGTTTAACAGTGTGTAGTGAGTTCTCTGCAGAATATCTTCTGAAGAAGCACTGGCATTCTCTGGTGGGTGAATTTGGATTCTCCAAGTGGATCAAGGAGAACATTATACATCTCAGCACTCAGGACTTGGCACTGAATGTGTCTGTGGTTAGTTTCAGACACAAAACACCTCATGGCTGTTCACATTTCTGCTTGAAAGATCAACAAAATAACTCTCTTCCTTATCTAAGAATTCACAAAAGTCCCTCTTCAAGTTCACTCGGTCACGCAAATCAGATATATATTATTTTAGTTGTCCAGAAGAGCAGATAGCTGCATGGATTTGTTCAGATGTGCAGCACAGTGTTTAATCAGTTTAAAACATGATGCTGATCCAGACAAACACCACGGGACGAGTCGTCTTCCAGCAGAACAATGAAATGTCTTGTTAAAGCACCAGTACTGCTGAGGAAGAGTCACAGCCCCGTTATAGACACAAACTCAACCAACATAAACAGGCCACCGAGTCCGAACAGGTGTCAATACTACATTTAAAAACCTACCAGCTCACAATTAGGTGGTCTAGAAGAAACATCTCACAGGGTTTCTGCTCATTAGTCACACAAACAGTACAGAAGCGTCATCAGAATGCACTTTACCTCAGGGATAAATGTGAAGACGTAGAAACGAACTACGGTGTGTTGAATGAAGAACTCATGGATGTGCAACTGTCACTAAACACATGCTGGAAGAAGTTCAGGAGCAGAGTTTGCTGTCCGACGAACTGCACAATAAAGAATGCACTGTCCCACGTGTATGAGACAAAACCTCCTGTCCTGATCCTGAAACAAAGCTCTCACTGTCTGAAATCCTGGATTCAGTCTGCCGGATGACAGAGTGTCTTTATTTCTGAAAACCAAATATGAGCAAAAGTTCTGCAAAATAAATCAATAACGGATTTCTTATAAAATGAGACACACAGGTTTGGATGATAGAGTAAGAGAAGGAGAAGAATGTTATAGTGTCAACACTTCATTTCTAAAAAAAATAAATGATGCACTGTCGAGTAATTTATACTGAGAGGGGAAATGGGGAATTAAACAGTTATTCATTTCACTAAATGCTTTTCTGAAGAGACTGGAGTCACTTATCTCTCATCTCAATAAACTGGAGAAAAACATTCATGATAAAGCAAATAATGTAGAAACTTCAGTGCATCATTGATTACATTTTGGACATTTATGAACAATTTATTAATAATTTGTGACATTGATCATGTTCATTCATTTTATCCTGATTTCCAGTGTGACCTGCTTGACTCATTGACAGGTTATTATTTTTATTTAAAGTGACCGGGGGGGACCCATAAATGTCAAAATAAAAATATCCATGAAACAACTATAGAAGGAGAAAATCCTGACAGTTGTTATGTAAGTTCTCATTATCCATCCATCATCTCTAGCCACTTATCCTGTACAGGGTCGCAGGCGAGCTGGATCCTATCCCAGCTGACTACGGGCGAAAGGCGGGGTACACCCTGGACAAGTCGCC
>JAODIB010000005.1:50397822-50408042 GCA_027575605.1 Sciades troschelii | reverse complement strand
ATGGGATAAGTTTTTTTTTGAAATGGTAACAATATTTAAATGTTTAGTGTCTTTACAAGGACACACATTATTTCTGAACTTGGCAATGTGTACTATGAGGCACTTGTACTCTGATCAGTGGACTGGTTCGGAATGAGTCTTATGTAGCGCACTTTTAAACATCATTCTGTGTCATTTCTGAGGCAGCACTGCTGGGCTACAGGGTGTAAATCATGGTAATGCTCGAAGGAAAACACGCTCCTTACAGTTAACGCACACTAGAGATTAGCAGGATACACGAATACTGGGGTCCAACACTGACAAATGCGCCCGTCATATTTAATTATTCTTAATACAAAATAATAAATTATTACAAATTGTTATTTATATTAAAATCCATACAATTAGAGCCCTCATAGACAGTTCATTTCCCCATGTATAATACAAAATATATAATACAATATTATTAAAAAATAAAGGATCGCAAACAATATAGAAAAAGTAGAAAAACAAAACGAGTTTCGTTTTCTTTGGTTGGCTGACATCCAACACGGAAAAGCACAACTTAATAGATTGCTGTGCAGTCAAATGAATGGCTCTACGCCTCTCCCAAATCACGTACCACAATGACTCAACCCCGCCTTAGGAGTGGCCATGGAGTGTTTTCTCTTTCCATTATTGCAGAATGATTGTCTTCTGTGTCTTGACCTCGCTCCCCGACGCTCCCCGTGTCTCCTACATGACCAGCGTACGGGAGCAGAAGTTGTTGAGGTATTTGTGTGTCGGCTCAGAGGGAAGAAGCTGGTCCTCGGTCTTCCCGCAAAGCACCTGTTCCCATGTGCCCACGTGCTGAGGAGGAGTAAGAGGACAGCAGAGCAGTAAGAGGAAAGTGGGAAAGAACGACAAAGATAAAGAACATGATGAGCGTCATTTTATGATTTTATGGCGTAATACAACACCTGGATTCACAGCATAAAGTAAACACATTTACAGCCCATTCAAAATACCTTTATACTAAACGAAACACAATTCTTGCTTACTATTAAAACAGGAAACATTGAAATAGAAGAATAATAGATGGAGATAATTAGGATCAGGTTTTTTTTTTTTATCTTATACCATTAAATAATTTCCAGAACTTTTACTACAGTAGATTCTGTGTTTTCTTTCTAATCATTGAATATATATTCCCCCCCCAAAAAAAATAAATTCTATGCTTCTCCACATCTGGACTCATTTTGTGCCTTTACAGATCTGCACAAGAATCATTTACGCTTTGCTTAATAAACAGCAGCCCAACAGATAGAAGGACGTATGGAGAGGCTGTGTTACCTGTGCCGGGCTACCCAGAGTTCTGCGAGGGATCTGAGCGGCTTTATTTCCGTTCTCGCTCTTCTCTGATCCGGGCAGCATCAGTGCTGAGCTCGTCAACAGATCCTGTCAAGAGCCGGAACAGCACAGAGGTCAAATATTACACCGTTAATAAACCACAGAGGGTCAGGGTCAGAGTCAGGGTCAGGCAGAAGTTTCTTTCTGTATTTCACCTACAGTAAAGACGTTCAAACAGAGGATAGAGATGAAAAGTAGGACTGGATGATGGTGATGTCATCTCATAATATTCAAAGACATTTTCATAATATTTAGCTTTGCCTGAATTTTCTAACAGATTCAAGAGGCAAAGATTTTTTTTTTCATTTTAGTGTCAAACTGTGAACAATAACAGTCACTCCGTGTTACAGAAACAATCATGATATGCACATCTTTTCAGAAAAGTGTACTGTGAAATGTATTGCAATATCAATACAAGGTCATATCGCCTATTTGTAAGTGAAAGATCACTCACTGGCATGTTGTGGGTGGGGCCACTTGCAGGAAAAAGCTGGGCGTGAAGATTCTGTCCCTCCCACTGCAGACATGTTGGTTCAACCTACAAACACAATTCAAGCTCACTCACTGTCTTTTGCATGTACATACTGTAATCGTTGAAAATAATTACAGACTACATGACATAAGATGTAATAAAAGATATATAGGTACATATACCAAATAAAAAAAGGCTCACCTCTTGTTTAATCTTTTTGAGCGATGGCTGATCGTGATGTGCTCCTCCGACACTAACTTCACATTCCTGAGGCTCCTGTTTAATTCCCCCAACGACTGCGTCTACAGGAGGGCTGTGAGCCTAAACACAACACACACGTTCGTTACCATTAAGACACTATAACACATGCACACAACAACTGCTTCCACAAAGATGTTAAACCATCAGTCTCATATTAAACACACACATATAACACTAATACACAAACTCTTACCCTCTTCAGTGGTCCGTATTTGGTGTCCTGCAGGGTCAGTGCTGTTTTGAATGGAGTAGGAGTGCGAGGAGAACACTCCATGATGGAGCGCCTTAGAGTCGGAGTCCTGAACCTGCAAAAGAGGCGATTAGGGAATGACCTAACAGCTTTCTCGTAACAAATAGCATTAATGAAATTGTAGTTTTTAATAGTTATGAGTGCGGAATGCTTGATCAGTGTTCTGTCACTGTATACGTCAATAAGGTGCATCCTTTGCCATTTTCATTTTACTGATTAGATAATCCTGCTGTTGTGTGTGAAAGAGTTTATTTAAGGTCTAATGCAGTGAAAACAGAAGCTTACATATCGTTCTCCTTCTGGTGGTGCAGAGCAAGTTCGGGCTGCAGTGGCTTCTGGGAGCACACAGCTGAGGAGGGTGAGACCGGTAGACTCTGACTGTCCGAGTCTGGACTCACGGAAGCGTTTAAGAACTACAAAAAAAAAAAAAAAGAAAGAAAAAAAAAAGTTGGAGATCATGCACAACTGTCAGACAAACATACTTCATCACACACCTGCACACGAGTGTGTAAAGGAACAAACAGCCACAGAATACACTTCAGAAAACGCAGCTGTGTTTTAGAAAGGTGCATGCAAGTTATGAAAGAAGATCTGAAAAATGGAGGTTTTCTAATTTCCCCATCTCTTATAGAAATGCAAAACCTATTATATTATCTAATCTGTGCTCATAATGGAACATTAGCATCATGAATGCAAAAGGAAAAAGAATTAAATGTTCTTTAATTTGCACGTTGTGGATTTTCTAAAAGGTGTCTTTCTCAATTTCATTTTCATATTTAAGCATCTGAAAGAGTGACAGAATGATTAAAGGTTTGGACGTTTATTGAGGATGACCACTTTTGCATTCACGCTGATTTAAAAGTATTTGTTCAGTGAAAACCAGTTCGGTCCTGTTCACTGAATTTACAACTACTGAATTAAGATGTCTTAAACATGTAATAAGCATGCAGGCAATGGCAGAGGTATAATCTCTAGTACCATGCCCCTATTTGTATGTCAGACGTACTACGTGATCGTGAGAGATGAGATAATGAAAAAAATCAAGAAGGAACAAGGCCAAGAAACGATTGATGACATGATCACTCCTCTAAATGTGACTACGTCTTGATTTGTGGAGCAGACTTGATCAGAATAATCAGTGTGATTCACAACCAGGCAAGGAGACTACTAGACTGATTTTAGCACTACTGATGACTCGGGTCTCTCAGTGGTACCTGAGAGGGAGAAAAGGGCAGGTTGCTCGTGTCTGAACGTTTAGGCGTGGAGCAAGACAAGAATGATAAGAAGCTGCTGTCCTCGCCGTTCAAGCTTGCAGCCTTATGCGTTTTTGTCAAACTCCTATTAGAAATCTTGTCGGCCCATGCTGGGATGTTCTGAGAAGATCAGGATTGTGCAGAGAGGACAAGATTTAGTTTGCCTTCCCTTTGATATTCTCCAATGAAATATTTTCCTCATGTCCATTATGAATGTAAATGCATACTGTACTTTTGAATAAGTGCAAACTATCTAATTGACACTAAGCTTGTCCAGGAAGTGAGATATTTCTGCAAACCAGTACGTCACATCCATAATACAAAAAAAAAAAAAAACACTATCTTATACATGTTTATGGTAATTTTCTTACAGAGTCAATGGCATCGATGAACTCTGGTAAAGCTGCCAAGACTCCACTGCTGCCTGCACTGCTGCCGCCGTTTGTACCGCTGCTACTGTTTGGGCTGTTTGTGTTGCCGTGAGCACTCTCCTCTGGAAGGCAGCCTTGCTCTAAGGGTGGGGCTGGGACGGAGACAGCCACGCCTACTGAGGTGTCAGTCAAAGAGCCCCGACCCCATGTGTAACTGGCCATAGAGATCTGTGAGAAAGCAAAAAGAGAGAAAGAGAGAGAGAGTAAATGATGGAGGAAGAGAAGAGAGAGAAAGGGAACTTGACTTGTTGAATGATGTGTTTGGGAGAGGTGGAGGTTTCTGTGTTGCACAAGGGGTTGAACAGAGTTTGTGGTGTGATAAGGGTACATTGCATCACTTAGTCAAGCAGTTAGAATGTGAAATAGACCCCCAGATGCTTCCTCCAATTATTCACACACACACACACGCGCGCACACACCCACACTCACGGGTAGTGCTTGTTGTCCTTTTAGCTCGTTCTCTGTCGACATCAGAAGCATCTCAATCTCCTTCACTCTTTTCTCTTTCTCGGGATCTTCTTCATTATAGTGTTTCTGAAGCACGCAAACACAAAGAGACAAGACGAGTTAGGATCAAATATCTGCTGCTCATCTATCTGCACAATTTTACCCAGGGTCACTGCACTAAAATAAAAAAAAAATAAAAAAAAGAAATTATAATTATTATATAGAGTTCACGTTTCTCGGTTACCTGTATCGCTGCAGTGCCGTGTTGAGGGATGTTGAAAATATTTAGCTGCAGAGCCAATGGAAACGGCACCTGAATAACCAATGACGAAACAGATAATGAGTTCATCATGATGATGATGACAGCCTCATACTGTCTCATTGAGTCACTATAATGCTCGAAGTGTATTGCATGGACAGAATTTTCAGTCGAATGCACTGAATGTGCCTAGAGCAGGTTTGTTTAAATATTATAATCAAATAAGCACTTTCGCAAATTAATTTTTTTTAAGTATCATGATTTCACATATTCCTGTGGGTGTTTTGATAAATCGTGGCATAATAACGTACAGCAATATAATCTCAATACGGTGTTTTTTGTCACGTGCATGATGATGAGTGGAATGTAGAAACAGCTAATACTTACGCGCTGTGGGTCGGGGATGTAGTACGGGTACTGGTTAGTGATGGGGCTGGCTGGCATGGAGCTGCTGGTTGGGGTGTGGCTGTAGTTGAGCAGGTGTGAAGGTTTCGTGTATCCGCTGGTTATCGGCGATGAGCTGACTTTAGGTGTGTGCTGCAGATAGCCTTCTTGTTCCACTTTACGGCGCATTGTAGAGTTCCAGTGGTTCTTTATGGCGTTATCGGTTCTGGGGACGAGAGGATGACTGACTATGAGACATAGATATATTGTACACACTGAGCAAGTGAAGGTGAAGTAATAAGAATATCATATCATCCAGCTTGAGTGGTTTATCATTCGAACCTGCCAGGCAGCAGTTTAGCAATCTCGGCCCAGCGATTGCCGAGTTTCTCGTGGGCCTGGTAGATGATACGATCTTCCTCCTCCGTCCAGGACGTCTTCTTTACCTCTGGGTTTAAGTGATTATGCCAGCGTTCGCGACACTGTTTGCCAATACGCCCCTTTAAGTGCTTTGCTATTACTGACCAGCGTTTTGGACCATATTTCTGCACCAGCTCAATCACCTATGATGGACAGAGAGAGAGAGAGAGAGAGAGCTGTATGAGTAGAGGAAGGCAAGATGGAGCTAGCTGGGGGAGCAACGCACACACACACACACAGAAGGGGAACTTGAATTGCGTAACAGTGTTAAAGCTACACATAGATAGTGCTATTTAACTAAATATCTGTAATATCCACCTGCCAATGATTGTCTGCAGGCCATAAAGTCAGAGACACAGACTTAGACACCTGCTCCATACAGTTAATCATTAGTTCCACTCAGCAGTTTTGTTTCTGCTGAAATGTTCACACAGCATGGCGTATCTCTAAGCTGCATTTAGGTCCTGATTTGGTTTTGCACAGTGTTCAGGCAATGTACATACCCTCTGGTCTTCTTCTTTAGTCCAGGGTCCTTTAATGAGCTCTGGGTTGAGGACTTTCTGCCAGCGGTGCTGACACTGGACATCTGTGCGGTTCTGTAACAAGCAAGGATGGTTCAGAGATTGTGAAAGTGTAATCACGCATGCGGCAAGTTTTAATTATGGCGCGTGTCTGTAAATAAGACTGACAGGATGTCACTGGTGTGAATAAGCAAAGGTCGCTGTCACATTATGAACACTGCTGTGTTTGTGCTGTGTAATTTGCTAACAGGATGTAAGTGTTTTGTGTGGTTGGTGTTTTGGAGCATGAATTACTGAAGGTGTTAGACTGCTGAGATGGCCAGGTGCGTGGATTCCCCTACGAGTGCTTCAGAAATGAAACGTCCCCACTTTCTCATTCTCATTTACAGTGATTTATACAATGCAGCAGATCGGTTTCTAAAACAAAACAAGCTGCCACCGTGCAAGTGTGTGTGTGTGTGTGCGTGTGTGTGTGTGTGTGAGCAGGTGCACAGTGGATTCTGAAACAAAGCAACTTCCCCACCCTCCCTGGCACTGGCCCAGGCTGAGCAAATCTAAAAGGGATGCCCAACTATGCAAATTGTGCCATGAACCAGCGCATCTATACTACCTGAAGCTTCTAGCCATTGACATGCAAATACTTATATCTAACACACCTCATCTAGTTTGACCCCCCTAAGTCCCAGAATGCGCACGCGCACACACAAAAACATACAGGCAAAAAGTTGGCGATGACTTTCCAATCTTCTGATCCGTGATGTTCCACCATTCTTTTCAACTTCTCGTCCTGTTGAGAACAAGCCAAACATTACTCATTATTAGAGAAAAACTGATAAAAAGGTAGATTAAGGTTTTTCTAGACTGCTCACTAGGACCACATGTACTCTAAATGCATACAAACAGCATAAATTTATATATATATATATATATATATATAACCATAATGATTCATAGTTCAAATTCCCTTTCATTTTGCAAAATGCATCACATGTGTTGTTGTGAGGACTAAAAAAAAAACAACAACAAAAAAACCCACACAACTTGAAAGCGTAGTTTAACACTTTAACAGTGCTCCTGTGTACCTCTTCGCGCGTCCATCGTGTTTTGCCAAGGTGTCGTTTTCCTGTTTTGGTTAATGGAGCATCATAGTCATGATCGTAAATCTCCACATCATCATCGTCCTCATCACTGCTGTAAACACTACAGGAAAAGAGAAAGTGGGGATGAAAGATGGAGAGAGAGAGAGAGAGAGAGAGAGAGAGAGAGAAGAAAGGAAGAGGGAGGGGATGATCAGGTACATGGTAAAGTAAAAAAGGAGCATGTGAAAAGTGGGAGGTGAAAGAGAAAGGAGGAGTAAAGTTTGGATGAGGTAGAAAAGAGAGAGAGAGGTATAATGAGTGAGAGAAGAACCTGAGTCAATTATGATCAAAAAAGAGACTGAGGATGACGTATAGCGAATTACAAACAGCCCCCTAGTCATACTGTCATGAATAATAGAAAAATTGAGCGATAACACAGTCAAAACAAAAGTAAAGCGGCTGAACCTGTAGTGCCAGCACACTGAGAGAAACCTGTTCTTATGTTTTTGGTTTCCACAGATACACACGAACACGAATGTGAAGTGGCCCTGTTTCCCCACTGCTGCATGTTCAGACCTGCTCGTGTCCTGTCACAGCCACACGCTCAACTAACTCACCTGGCCGGCTCTCGGCCAATCAGAAGAAAGCATGGCATGCGTGGAACTTGGAAGCCCGTGCTTTTGTATCACCGGGCTTTTGTATCACACTTTATATACGATGTGTGTATATCTAGCTAAGCTTTGTGCTTATCGTTACTACTTTGTGATAAAAAACAAGGAAGAGGTCAGTTTGAATTGACCAGGTTCACCTCATGAAAGGGAAAAAAAAAAAAAGATCTTGTGGTTACAGATTCATTTTATTATATTGCTATATGAACAGTTTTAGCTTATTTTCTCATCAAGAGAGATTGGAATGAGTGTAAAACTCTTGTGAAACTTTGAATGTATATTGTAGTGTTGATTATGTGACTTTATATATTACTCATAACTGTGCTAAATTTAAATACCTATTATGCACTACAGATAGATCGATAGATAGATAGACATGTATGTATATTAAATATATTATAAATAATTCTACACCCATGATTTTGTTTCGAAGCTTAAAGTAAATGCACGCTGCTTTTTATTTTTAGAGGTTTGTTTTCTTCCTTTTTTTTTTTTCACCATGCAATCAAGCGGTGAGTGAAAACAAGAGCGCTCGTGCCACACTGACAGGGCACTCATTATATATGATATAACTCTCTGTACGTTACTCACGTGACCCCCTTTTTTTTTTTTTTGCACGTTTGACGCTTTTTAAAGCCCCAGAGAATCGTGTGTCTGGGTGCAGAAACTTTTAAAAAGGATCCGTTTAGTTTCTTTGCTGAAAAGACAGTAGTGGTAGTAGTTGTGAAGTGTTTGTTTATTTGTTTTAACCCTTTAACGCCTCAGTCCTGTGTCTGAGAGTCTCACACCGAGAGCGAGTTCATCCACAGGCACTGAGGTCAAATCATAACCGACTTAAACCAAAACCAACCTGGCGTGGGAGCAACCGGGGTTTAGTTTAGGGTCAGAGTAGATGGAGGGTTTAAAAAAAAAAAGAAAACGAGAGCAAAGCTAACAAAGCTAAAAAGACCAAACCAAACC
Source organism: Sciades troschelii (assembly GCA_027575605.1). NCBI lineage: Eukaryota > Metazoa > Chordata > Actinopteri > Siluriformes > Ariidae > Sciades > Sciades troschelii. Next base: position 50,399,269 of record JAODIB010000005.1, on the reverse strand, counting down.
TCTCTCTATATATATTTCTCTCTCTTTCTCTCTCTCTCACTCACACACACACGTCTTCTAGGGGTACAATTTAAAAAACCAAACAAACCCCCGGAAAATATTATCTTATCTATCCGTCATGTTTTCACGGCTAATCTCGAACTTTCCTTCAGCGTCACAATCACCTCAGTCTCATATTTACAGCTCGTATAGGCGACTATTTTTACACAATACTCACCAGTGAGTCGGCTACACTCGGTTTAAACATAACCGCTACGCATATTAGAACATATATCTCATTTTACACAACTAACTCATCTCCAAAACCCACCTGCCTCAGCCTGTCAGCCTCTCTGCCTCAGCGCTCTCTCTCCCTCACTGACTGACTGACCGACCAACGGTCCCCGCACGCGCACGGAATGAATGAAAATTTAAATGAGAGCGCGACCACCAGCACCAGCGCGAGCTCACTCACACACTCACATGACCACCAAGCCACCTGTTCCTGCACGCGCCGGAGAGACTATGAGAGCTGAGCAGCGCCTGTATGATGTTAATAATAAATATGTTAAATAAATCATTTCCAGGTGAGGGTTATGATTATGATTATGATTATAAATATAAAGCTTAGACGCGACACCAAGCTGGGAAAAAGGCAAACATGTCTTCAGGAGCACCCCTCCAGGCTGGAGCACGCGCACACGCTCGGCTTGAGGCTGCGGAGCTGCAGGAGCGCGTGCAGCGGGCGCTCGAGCCTGAAGCCGCTGAAAAGCGAGAGATAAAGGAGCGCGTGCGTTACCTGTGCCGCGGCCGCCTCGCCATCCCGCTGGTGGAAGGTGAGATGAGAGGAGTTCAGTTCGCTCAGTGTGTGCGCGCGCGCTCGCTATAAGCTCCTGGTCTCCGCGATGAGAAGGAAGTGGACTGACATGAAGCTCACATTAAGGGGGAGTGAGCCGCACTGCACACACCATCCATCCATCCATCAGACAAAGCTCTGGCACGGCCTCCCCGTTCCCTCCCGCTAAATTTGGCGCGTTTTGTTTTGTGCGCATGCGCACTAGAAAGAGGCACTAAGCGCCTTTCTTGTCGTGAGAGCGCCAATTCGGTCGCCTGGTCGCGCTAAAGTCACCTTATACACTCACACACACCACACACACTCTCTCTCTCCCTCACTCACACACACACACACACACACACACACTCTCTCCCTCACTCACACACACTCTCTCTGTGTCTCTCACACACACACACTCTCTCTCCCTCACTCACACACACACACACACACACACACTCTCTCTCCCTCACTCACACACACACACACACACACTCTCCCTCACTCACACACACACACTCTCTCTCTGTGTCTCTCACACACCACACACACACACTCTCTCTGTGTCTCGCACACACACACACTCGCTCTCTCACACACACTCTCTCTCTCACACACACTCTCACTCACACACTC
>JAODIB010000005.1:43049838-43064130 GCA_027575605.1 Sciades troschelii | reverse complement strand
ATGGAAACAATTTCAGACTTAGTCTCTCAGGTTAGTCTTAGGGGTAGGTTTTGTTTCCAGAGCAGAACTTGAAAACTGAGTGGTATGGTCTTGAAAGTTAGTATATTGGTTGATTTAAGTAATGTATATGTGCCTTTTGATAGAAAGAAAGATGAGATTTTCATTTTTAGCTTACCTGGGCCAAAGATCCGGTGGGCTTATGCCATGGGCTGTTGAGGTCAGTGTAAAGAGGTAGGGTTGGTTTCCTGCAGGAGAACTTGAAAAATGTGACAAATAATATCCTGAAGCTTGGTGTGTATATAGTTGGTTTTTAGGGCGGGGGATATAGATGACTGTCTTTTTGTTGAAATTGTTTTTAGTTTCAATGATTTTTAAATAATCTTTGACCTGTATTGCAGTCAAAACAAAACAGCACATTATCTCATGTTTTAACTCATGAATTTTGTTTTTTCAAAATAAACACATTTCAATTTTGATTCACTTCAAAAAAAAAATTGGGACAGGAAAGCATTCATCACTTTTATTATGTTGTCATTCCTTCTCACAACACATAAAAGATGTTTAGAGACTAAAGACACCAAGCAATGAAGCGTTTCAGGTGTTATTTTGTCCCATTCTTCCTGCAAGCAGGTCTTGAGGCAGGGTTCTTCAGAAAATCTGAAGTAGCAGGTGACTCTGGAATTTGCAGTGGCGAAGCTGCCACGGTGTGCCAACTGCACGCTAATGCTAAGGGGGTCTGGGGGCATAAATTACTAACCATTTCCCTGTAAAATATTTATGAAATATGTATGAAATTTCACTCCAGATGTATGCTTGGCTTTCTCAGTTACCCTCTGTAGTATGCTGCCTGGCTCTATAACCTAACTACATGGTGAGCTTATTTGGTGCATGTGTAATGTACTTGATGTGCTTCTGGTGTGGTATTGCGTATTGTATAGCTTGCAATTTCAGCATAAATATTTTGCATACAGTTAGTTACTTGCACTTTATAAAATATGAAGCCTTAGTTAAGGGACCATATGTTTCTGTGGGAACTTGGGCACTCCAGGTAGTTTCTGGATATGAAAATGACAATTTTTAGATATGAAAATAGTAATTGATTTTTATTAGATTAGATTCAACTTTGTCATTGCACATGTCACAGGTACAAGGCAACAAAATGCAGATTGCATCTAACCAGAAGTGCATAGCAGTAACAACATATTCCCAAACTCCCAATATGAAGGAACCAAAGTCTACATGTAATTAACCTGTAAAATCCAGCATTGTTGTCTTTCCAGTGGTGCTACCATTACAGCTTTAAGCTTTTGCCAAGTCATGGAGTTGAATTTACATAACATACAAGTTAGCACATGGAGGAGTTATCAAGTCCATTCCTGCCGAGTTGTTGCCCTGCATGGTTTCATATTTCTTTTCAGTTCGAACACACCGTGATAGCAGCCTACTTTATTGAAAACTACTTTAGTAGAGAAAACAGCATTTGCTTATTCATTTCAGGAGTCTTATAAGACTATAGAATTATAGGTCATGCTCACTGTATCTGTTTAGAATAAAAGTAAACTCTAATGTACAAGTATAGAATATGCTTTCAAAACATTTACCATCCTACTGTGTATGTGGTCCTGGCAGATGACTCAACTAAAGATAGTAAAAGTGTATGCTGATACCAATGTTTAATGTGGAACACTTTCCTGGCAAGGCCACTGGGCACTGACATTTGAAGGGCAGCACTGGGACAGATACACATATACCATGAAATGTAACTGAAGAAAAATATAATAACCTACATGCACTCTTTCTCTTGTTCAGGTCGAGAGAATGCTTGTGAAAAGGTCTCCTATATGTTCCTGAGGAAAGAACTGCCTGTTCGTTTGGCTAATACCATGAGAGAAGTCGGTCTGTTGCCTAGCAAGATGCTAAATCAACCATCGGTACAGTTGGTCCAGAGCTGGTGAGAGGCGGGGCTTAATAAGGCCATGATGGTGACAAGTGTGAACCCTTTATTCCCCTATTGCACACTTGTATACAATTGTCAACCACCTCACCATGGTTCAGAAGGACATAGTAGAGTAGAGTATACACTTGAGTAGCACAAGAGAAAAGTGTTAGTCCTATTGCCAGGCCATCGGGCGCCATCTAGAGGAGTGTAGATGGTGTCAGTCTAGAGTTATACCTAGAGTTGTGTTCAACATTCAGCTGAAGATCATGGTGAAGTGGCATCGCTTGCCCAGGGCATCAGATATATTTAAGGTCAAGTTGGTTTTTACTGTCATTCTACTGTCCCCCTGTCGTAGGTAGTGAGAACAGAAAGAGATGATTTGCTCTTCTCTTTCTCCACAGGAAGTGAAAATGCTGAGATTATAAGATTATTATTTTAAATTGCAGGTGTAACAGGTGATTTTTGAAATCGGGTGATTCTAGATTCACTGAGGTGAATTAGGTCGACATTTTTAAAAGGGATTTTTGGGGGGGTTCATAAAAGAACACAAACACTTTGACAGCCATTCTCTATTCACCTTTCCTCCTTGTTTCTCACTCACCCCCTTTATACCGCTCTACCTAGAACTATACTTATATACCTGTCTAATTTAATTTGCTCCCCCCCTCCTTTTTTACTGTCCTTGCTGGGAAGCAAACTCAGGACCTCCTGCTTTGAAGTCCACCACTACACCACAGCAGAGTCATTTGTAAGAAAGAAACTAAACATTCCTCTAGATCAGCCAACCCTAAACCTAACCCTAAATCCTAATTCATCTAGGTGAATCTAGATTCACCTGATTTCAAAAATCACCTGTAACACGTATCTACAAGAGAACTATCATCTATGTGTATTTAGAAGGCCATAGACGATACCTGTGAGAATCTTGTTCTCATGCATGCTTACTGTATGTGAGCACAGTATTATCCAGTGACTATTTTATCCAATAGTGAAATACCTGTATGATGTCTGTAAAGCTGTTGGATTAAAAATGGTTCATTTGATTTCTTAGGTACAGTCAGAGCTTTGAGGAGCTCATAGATTATGAGAACCGGAGTCCAGAGGATCCTCGCACCCTTAATGAGTGAGTATTACTATTACTGTTTGGACAAAAACAAAAATCTTTAGTACAATGCTTGTGATATAAATTTTTCTGTTGGCTTTTCCTGGTGGGGATTACAGTGACAACTGGGTGAGAAGATCTCCCAAGACTTCTCTATCCTTAGGCGTAGATTCCTATTGACCGACTATAGCTAGCCAAGACCTTTCCACCATACAGATGACCTCAGGCTCTTTCCTGAACCTTCCACTACAATGTTCTATCACTTGTTTGCTGACTGACTGACCCCCAACCATCTTTCTAACCAGGTTACGTGGAAATTCCAGTCACCACACACTTTCCAGCAGACCCCACCCAAAGGCCTGGTCCCCAGTAACCCCAATCTGGACAGAGTACTCTTCTTGCCCATCTTTAACTGGAGTCTTTATGGCTGGTCTTTGTCTGCGCTCTCCCCACAGACCTGTTCACCAAGAGTGGCCCCACAGGGAGCGTTTAGTTCTTGGTGAGATAGCCTGGAGTGCCACCAAAGTACACAAACCCCTATACCATGAGAAGGCCTCAATCCATGAAGGGGACTATATATGTTTCAAGTTATATTTTTTCTAATAAACATAGTGCATATGATTTGGTAGAGCCTTTGTAAGTTCATAAGACTACAGTGAAAGATTTTTATTTTATTCTGATCTCCTGGGGTTAGGGTTAGCTTAGAAGTTGAATTTGTGTGTAAATGTTTTGACATTTTGGGTGGCACAGTGGTGTAGTGGGTAGCACTGTTGCCTCACAGAAAGAAGGTTCTGGGTTCAAGCCCAGTGGCTGATGGGGGCCTTTGTGTGTGGAGTTTGCATGTTCTCCCTGTGGGTGTGCTCCAGTTTCCCCCAAAGACATGCCGTTCAGTTAACTGGCTACTCTAAGTTGTCCATTGATCAAGCTTGGAGAAGGATGGGCTCTGCCAAGTTTAAAACGTTCTAGACACACAGATGTCCAAGTGTCTGAGTTTCTTACCGAGTTTGACTTTCACTGGAACCAAAAACAGTTTGCTTCTGAGATCTTATTGTTTTGAGAAGAGTCCAGTTTGTATAACTATATGCTTGAAAGAACTTCTCAAAGCTTATTGGTGCAGTTTAGCCCAATCAACATTGAGTTTGAGTGGATTTCAAACCTAGCCACTTAATACTTAGATATATCTGGATAATTGAAAGCCTTCAAATGTATCATGGTTTCTTTGGCACAGTGGTGTAGTGGTTAGCACTGTCACCTTACAGCAAGAAGGTTCTGGGTTTGAGCCCAGCAGCTGACAGAGGCCTTTTTGTGTGGAGTTTGCATGTTCTCCCCATGTCTGCGTGGGTTTCCTCCAGGTGCTCCAGTTTCCCTCACAGTCTAAAGACATGTGGTTAGGTCAACATGGGACAACCTTGGGCTGAAGTGCCATTGAGCAAGGCACCTAACCCTCAACTGTTCCCTGGGCACTGTAGCATAGCTGCCCACTGCTCTGGGTATGTGTGTATGTTCATTGCTCACATGCATGTGTTCACTGCTTCAGATGGCTTAAATGCAGAGGAGGAATTTCACTGTGTTTGAATGTATATGTGACAAATAAAGTTGTCGTCTTCTTCTTTCCTTACATGTTCAATCTGTCAGTTTCTTAGACGTCCTTATCCAGATCCGGAACAGACACAATGATGTGGTTCCAACCATGGCCCAGGGAGTGATCGAGTACAAGGAGAAGTTTGGTTTTGACCCTTACATCAGCAGCAATGTGCAGTATTTCCTGGATCGTTTCTACACCAGTCGCATCTCCTTCCGTATGCTCATCAACCAGCATAGTGCGTGGGTTCATACACACAAATGCATGCTGCTTCAGTAGGATGAAATGAACACTTTTTATATGAATATATGATTAACACTTCTAGTTGTAGAATTTAAGACTGTCACTCATCAGCTGCTTTAATAGGAACTCCTACTCATTCATGGAGTTATCTTATATATTAAGATCATCAAGTCAAAGTCCTTTCCATGCCAGCTCTTTGAGGTGGACAGGTGCGGCGTCGATCTCCATTTCCATAGCCCTCAACCTCTCACTTATACAGCTAGGGTTACAGTGGAGGGCTAGCCCTCTGGTAACCGTGAGAGTTTGACTTCCCTACTCGCATCTGTATTGCAGTGTGCCTTGCCAGATGGCAGTAGGTACCATTTTTATGATGGTCTTTGGTATGACCCAACCACGAGTAGAACTCGCGATCTCCTGGTCGAGAGGCGGACATGCTAACCACTAGGCCAGCTTGCGGTTCTGCCATGCACAAACATGTAATATCAATTAGTGACTGTACAGGAGTCATGATTCAAGCCCTGTGCTCAGCTCCCCCATATTTTAATCACTTTACAGACAGAAATTCTGTAGAAATAAGGATTCTTAGAAATGATAATATCGAAATGTTCCAATGCTTGTGCAGGTTTTAGAAACATGTAAGGGTTCATGTTCACTCTGGGCATTTAGTCTAGCGTGTGTGTGTTTGTGAGATGAATCAGGCCAGGAGAAATACTTTGCAAGGACTGCGACTGCGACAAAGCCCACTGCTCTCCAGACAGGCCACATTGGGTGTTAATGACTTCTGTGAGAGCAAAGCCGGTTTATTCCTCCTCACACTTTCATGCCCCTCCGCTGGAGAAGTGGGACAGTGCTGGCATGAAGCGCTCTGTCCAATAGTAACAAGCATAAATATGAGAATAAAATTTATCATGCATAGTAAACTGCATGGCCCGGCACGGAAAATGCAGAGCACATTAAAAAATGCAGGACGTGTGGGGAAAACAAAAGTGAGGGAAGAGGCCATAAAGTAAGGAAAGCCCGGGCCCATGCCAGCCTCGCCCATCTGGGAGATAAAAATGACTGATTCCTGTTCTGCATCTACATCCAACCAAATCTCTTTAGCACAGTGAGGAGGAAGGTGTGGGACTTAAAGGCAGGGTAGGGAATTTGGTATGAAAAACTTTTATTTCTTGACTGGATTCAGTCTGGACTTACTGCTTTCTTATTGTTTGTTGTTGTTGCATGGAAACACTCACGGTCCCTTAGCTCGTGTGATTTCCCAGCATTTTCATGTGGATCTTAAAACACTGCGTGAGTACTATGATAATCAAATTAAGATTGTGTGTCTCCTGCCTTCCAGTGGGTTGTTCCCATGGCCTTTCTCTCCATAGCTGTCATAATTAAAGTGCACAAATACGTACGGTATACAGAAAAAAAAAATCAACAAAGCATGCAATATATGCAAAGTCTTTCTGCAAGTACAATATAATCAGCCCTCACTCGAGTGCTGCTGGAGTCCTGATGAGGGCTGTTAGTCTCATGGTTTTATATATCATCAAGTGCAAGACCAGGTGATGTATAGCTTTGCGATTAAATCACTGTCTCCTTTGTCAACGCAATCTTTCAGTTTTCAATTAGTCGCTCACATCATTTAGCTTCACAAGTTTTTAATAGTGAGAAGTCATTAGACAGTGCAGGCTGGCAGGTGCTAGCGTAGCAGTTTGTCCTCATTTTGCACTTGCAGCGTTAGGTGTGAAGACAGCCTCCACCCCCCTATGCAGAGCGCAGACACTTGCGGCTTCTCCAAGAGCCTTGGCCTTCCTGCAGTTCCCCATGGTGATATGTTGTGAGACAGTGGGCCATGCTGACACTGAGGAACAGCCGACCAATCTGTGTAACGCGAACTTAGCATAAGGGTGCTTTCACACCTTTCAGTACATCTGTGGAGTCTGAATAAGAAAGGAATTGATCATTTTGGTGAATTGGCTATTTGGTTTGGATTCACACTATACATACCTTACAAACGATGGCTGAGGAGCATGTAGAGCTGAAACTGTACTTGGAAAACCATTGCATTTACTGGTCAGAAATATGGCAATGGAAAAAGGTAAACAAACCATTCAAGTGTGCTGAGAATTCATAAAAATAATCTGAGCACAGACAAAGCTCAAGAAACTGTGCGGCAGTTATATAACCAACTGCATTAAAGCATTGCTTATTTTCTCTTTTTGTTTGTTGGCCTGAATATTCAAGACATATATTTCTGCAGCCCTACAGCTCTGTTCTTTGGCTCATATCACGCATCATGGGTCAGTTTAGAAGTTTGTATTTACAGAAGAATGCTGCCAGAAACCCAAAATGCCTTTTATGTTTGGTTCACTTTGTGCAGTTAGGTCAACTGGTCAACTGGGTCAGTTCCTTTGACCACATTACTCTTACGCTGACATGTTTTAAATATTTGAGTTCAGCGAAACTTTAACTAATCACATGAGCAATGTAGGGGTTTGAAGGTCAAATAGGTAATAGAAAAAGGGACTATTTTAAGATGTTTGCTTGGCGCGCTATGCGTTCACTCAGCGTCAACAAACAAACCACAAAGTGGATGTGAAACAAAGCCTTCTCAGACCACCTCCTGAGTCTGGTTTGCTTTTTGGGGGTCTGAGTTCTTCTGTTTCTTCTTTTGGCTGCTCCTGTTCATTCAGGGTCACCACAGCAGATCTGTTCTGCATATCTGATTTGGCATAGGTTTTACACTGGATGGCCTTGTTGACGCAACCCTCCCCAATCTATCTAGACACAGGGAAAACATACAAACTCCACACAGAAAGGCCCCCGTCAGCCATGAGGTCCAAACCCGGAACCTTCTTGCTGTGAGGCAACAGTGCTAACCACTACACCACCATGCCGCCCACTGGTCTGAGGTCAACTGGAGTATTCACATATGGTGTCGATCAGGGTAGGAAAGCACATAAACTGACTTACTTACCGCTTACTGGTCCCATGACCGGGGGTGGTCATGGGGGCGCTGTGCAGAAGTATAAGCAACCTCTTTCCATTTGTGGCGATCATGTGCCAACCCCTGGGTTTCGGCGAAGCTCTTTTGTGTCCATTCAATGATGTTATCAGCCCATTTCTTTTTCTGCCTATCCCTTCTCCTCTTTCCTTCAACTGTGCCTTGCAGGATGATTTTTGACAGTCCATTTGTTCTTGTGATATGGCCATACCAGTTCAGTTTTTTCTTTTTAATTGTTGTGAGGAGGTCTTTGTGGTGCTTGGTTATTTGTTTGATAGTGTTTCTTATTTGTTCCTTTGTTATGCGGTCCAGGTAAGAGATGTTTAAAATTTGGCTATAACACCGCATCTCAACAGCCTGTATTCTTCTCTGCAGCTCTGCTGTCAATGTCCAAGGCATACATGAAGATTGATATGACAAGTGCTCGCATTAGTTGTAGTTTGGTTAAACTGACTGGAAAGAGCCAGTTGTGAAAACACCCTGAGATTAAGACGACAATCTGGAGCTGGATTTGCAGAATTTGTAAAGGTGAGAACCAGTCACTTACCAAAATCAAGTGAAGTCAAAATCATGTTCTGAAATGTCAAAAATGTTGACAATCGCGTGGATTTCAGAAAGAGGATTATGGAAACTGGACGACCTTTATAACTGCCCCCAGTGAAAAAAGACTGAGAACATGGATTGGGTATAGGGCCTGGTGTTTCCACCTGAGCCCAGTCAACCAAAGACTCCCAAACAGCCAGAATCCCATCTTTCCTCCGTGACCTTAAATAAGATGACAGCTACCCTCTGGGCTCCATCTGAGGCCAAAGGAAAATGGCTTCGTTTTTCAGCACTTTCTACCCCACTGCTAGAGAAAATTAGCTTTATCTGTGGGACACTCCAGGCCACATGAGTAATGCCCCCTCTCTACTTCCAGTCCCTGCAAAGTCCATCTGAGAGTTAAACTGGAAGCTATCCATTTTTAATTGCCACCTTGTGGAATCAAGCTGTTTGGGTTCGGAAATGCTTAGATAAGCTTGAAGGAAATTCCCAAGATTCCCAGGGAACTTGGCCATGGGCTTTTAGTCAGAGGAACCACTTCTATGACCTTCCATAGAGATGACTGATAATTACTCTTGAATGATATTAATCAGAAATTATAGACGTCCATCTGATTAAGGTGGGACTGCAAACTGGTAAGTTAAAGGAATATTAGTCCAGCCTTCATGAATATGTGTCTGCGAACGACTCCACACAACTCTTTCGCTGAGTGTGTAGAGATTAGGAGATAGAGACTCTCTTTATAAGACTGGAGGAAAGTGGATGACTCTGTGAACGGATCTATCCTATCAGTACAGCACACAATGAAGCTTTATTTTTCAAAGCGTTGCTTTGCTCACTACAGGTTTTACAGAGAAAAACAACAAGCCTTCAGTGAAAATAAAAGAGACCTTGGACTTCACTACAACAGGTGGATTAATAGCTGCCAGAGATCATTTATCAGCCTTAAGATGCAATCTGAAAACGATGCAAAGTGTTCGGGACTGTCTACATTTGTTTAGCTGAACTGATAGTTAAGTAGGTGGCAAATGAACATCTATTATTTGCAATAGATGGACTTTCAAAAGGAAACAAAAGAGTCTCAGAAAGCGGTGCACAAATATGGTGTCACATAAAAGCAAAATACAGTTGTCATTAACAAAGAGCCAGAAGTAAAACTCAATTTCAGATTTATTACGCATTTAATGGCTGGATGAAAGGCAGCTAAATGCAGTGCAAAATAAACCTATGGGTATTCTCCTCTCCTGCTCTGACAGATGGATGTTCTTTTTCTTTCTTTTTTTTTTTAAATATACCAAATGTTACAGATGTTTTTCGCACTCGAAGGGTTTTTCTTCAGACTCTTCGGGTTCTAAATCCTGATAGACATACCAGAAAAAAAGAGGTTCCTTTTTATCAAGGGCACCTTTTTTATGCCTGTTAACCGGGCAAGCTACTGGTGTCTCGAAGAACCCACTACATGTCCAGGAGGAGCCCAGAATGAATAAGTAACTCTAATTAAAGTTGAATTAATCACAGAGAGCTGGAAAGGACCACAATTGAGGCATATGTTAAGAATAAATTACTAATTAGGGCTGGCGAGTAGCAAAACAAGCCCCAGTCTGTTTGAGAAGTCTCAGCACGTTACTAATATATGAAAAGGTATAAACAAACAGCAATCTGGTTGTTTAGCTTCTCCAACCCACTTACAAGGATCCAATTATGGCAGATCCCTGGAGCCAGCAATACAATCAGCACGAAGAGTGCAGACGTTATGATTAACTGTGAAGGCCACGTTCACAATGGCTGCTCTCGACTGCCAGCAGGTCTGCCTTTTAGAGCAGTTATAAGCAGCATTTCACCCCAGGGCCCTAAGCAGATATGAGCACGGCACAAAAACCCACTGACATCTACCTTTCATCACAGACATGGTCTCTTTACCTTATATGGCATTTCCACTGTTCTCGTTCACAGCATGGGCCAGCTTTATAGACTTCCTCCATTGAGTGCATTATAGGCCATTAGAATAAATGGAGAATATCATCAGCAATAGACACGGCAATCAACCTGCTCCATGCATGTGTTTCTGACATTTTTTGTGAAATAGATTCACAGTTAATGATAAATAAAGATTGGCCTTTGTGCGATTTCAGATGTTGCCATATTCCTGTGTATCGCCGAAGGTTTACTTTGGGAAACCGAACTTGTGTTGTATGTCTCAGCAGCGATGATGATTTAAATCTAATCACAGTCTCATGCCTGAGTGGATGAGATGATCGAGAGGAATCAGACACTTGTAGGCTGTCTGAATTTGGAGCAGGATTTCAAATGAATAGAGAGGCGGAGAAGGCGAAGCAACGATGGATGAGAAGGCCTTCTTTCGCCGTTCATCATTCAATGCTGGGGGTCATGTGCAGTTAGTCAGTGTGCTCCCTGGGATCTGTAAAACACTCTCTCTGATGGCTGCCTGTCAAGTGCACTGAAGCCAAAGGAGGGAGAAAACACAAACCACGCTATATGATTCCTTCTTAGCAACAGCAAATCAATCGTCTTCCACTCCTCCGGCTTTGGCATGTGAGCCTATTTTATTATTAACTAGTGCAGGTCGGTCTAGAGGCTGTTTGCAGTGACACGTGGGTGCCAAGCTCTCATCTGTGTCATGTTTAGTGTGAGCGCCGATCACAGCTTTCATCATGGCTCAGCCGTGATTCCCTCCCAGCCTATCAGTTCCGCTCGGCGAGTGAGGATCTGGGATTACACACATACGGGCATGCATTATCAATGCCTGCTCAGGCTTAAAAAGCCACTCAAGCTAGTGGTAGACTGCATGATCCAAACTAGCCGCCGTAGTGGGATCAGCATGCAGAATATAAACACACAGTCACAGAGGGATCTGTCCCTGACTGAGGGCCAGCTATGAAAAGGCCTCTCGTTAGAACAGAGCTGATTGCTGCTCTCCCTTTTCAGCAGGCAGCCACTCAACGTCCATCACATGTCAACTACTTCATTTTTTTTAGCACACATTTTTATCTCCAGCCTGGAACCTTTTCTAAGCCACAGCTTTATACTCGTGCCAGCAGTGCGCAGCCATGGGGGAATACAAGGTCCTTACAAAAAAAGAAAAAACGGAAAAAAAATGTGCTTTTGCAAACATTCACCCTGTTGATTAATATGCAGGCCGGTTGTGAAGCACTCAAACAGAGAAGGAAATTTGTCCTGTGGTTTAATTAGGGAGGTGCTGGGCCAATTTTTACTCAGTAATTATGGCGGCATATCATACTGACCTTTCCGGCATTTTCTGCACGTTTGGCTTTTATCAGATCATGTATTATTCAAGCACTTTGTTGTGTGCAGTCTGCACACAACAGTCTCCAATACACATTCACATGATAACTGAGCCTCTGTTTTCCTCGCTGTCTGTAGTACTTTTATTCATATTCTGTTGTCACATTTCTGTCATAAAATAGCCAAGACGCCCTTTTCACAAATAAGCTTGATGGGTTGTGAGATTATCGCGCTGACCTCATCATTCAAATCAGATGCATTTACCTGTTTAGCTTTGAGCCAAAGGAAAACAAGAAGACATAGTCATCTATATCTCCCACCCAATATACCAACTATATACTAAGTTTCAAGATATTATTTGTCACATTTTTCAAGTTCTGCTGCAGAAACCCAACCCTACCTCTTTACACTGACCTCAGCAGCCCATGGCATAAACCCACCGAACCTTTGGTCCAGGTGAGCTAAAAATGACAATTTCTTACATTTCTTAGTATCAAAAGGCACATATACATTACTTAATCAACGCATATACCAACTTTCAAGCCCACACCACTCATAGTTTTCAAGTTCTGCTCCGGAAATAAAACTTACCCCTAAAACTAACCTGAGAGACTAAGTCTGAAATTGTTTCCATGGAAACATGAAAAATTTTAATTTCTCAATTTTTTTTAGTATGAAAAGGCACATCTACATCACCTTGTTAACATGTATACCAAGTTTCAAATCCGTATCATGAATAGTTGTGGATACATGCTCCGGAAACGAACATTGCTCTTAGAAACTACGTCAAAATCAATTTTCTGTGTAAAAATTTGAAAATGTTTTTTTTTCAAAAATCCAAAATAGCAAAAGGCACCAGTCCACATGTTGGTTGATATCTATACAAAGTTTCATGAAGATATCTTCAGTAGTTTTAAAGATATGGCCCAGAAATGAAAACGTGACCGGACGGGCAGCCGGACAGACGGAACCCGTTTCTACAGTATATCCCCCGCCAAACTTCATTTGGGTGGGGGATAAAAAAAGAGAGAGAATATTAACAACAATTCCATTAGTTCCATAAGATGCACAGCTCATAAACTGTTTAATACACATGGCTGTATCAATTAATTTCAGACAATTCATAAGACTGTGGCAAAATTAAAGCAAGCTGCTTTCAAATCTTGCACACTAAGCATCCCCCACAAACCAAAACTTTTACAAAACAAGTGTGCGGAAACAATTTATTTGATTCATCGCAAGAATCAGTACATTACCTGTGCTTCCAAATGTTTATGGCTCATAACCAAAAAAAAAATTACGACTATGAATATCCATACCTTCCCTAAGCTAGGCCCCATGCTACACATTTTAACAGGAAGTGCGTAGGGAAGCAAGATGAGCTCGGTTATTTTGTGCAAATTAGAACAAATTCAGGCAGCTAGAAGTACTATCAAGAGAAAAGACTGTAGGTAAGAGTTTTCATCCGCAGATAGCAAACAGTTTAGATAAACTCTTGCTAGAGTTTGTGGCACTTACCCAAGGACAAGTGAGACGAACTGTAATCAAGCGGTGCTTTAGGAGATCTTCTATTATCATGGTGCTCTGAGATCTTACACACTCAGCCACACTCATTAAAATCGACCCCGAGGAATCAATTCGGAACAGGTAATGGGACAAAGAAAAATACACACATATTACGTGTAAGGCAGGGTTTCAAACTTTTAGGAATGAGGTAGGTGGTTTTGATTTGGTGAGAAGAGTTCTTGTAACACTCATTATTCATAATTGTAGAATGATCCATAGCACCGGTGGACAAATCATGACTTTATTAGCTAGGCGAGTAAACATTCCAGCGTGCTGCTCAGTTCCATGTTTTGGTTGCGCGGAAACTTACAACCCGAAATCAGAAGAAGTTGGGACAGTATGTTGAAATTGAAATTAAAACTGAAAACAATGATTTGTGAACCTGTATTCCACTCAAAATAATACAACAGCACATTATTTGATGTTTTACCTCATGAATTTTATTGTTTTTTTTAAATAAACACTTATTTCAATTTTGATTCTCGCAACACATTTCAAAAGAAGTTGGGACGATAAAGCATTTACCACTTTTATAATGTTGCCATTCCTTCTCACAACACTTAAAAGATGTTTAAGAACTGAAGACACCAAACGATCAAGTGTTATTTTGTTCCATTCTTCCTGCAAACAGGTCTTAAGGTGTGCAACAGGCACCCTCCTCTTCCACAGCCATGCCTTTGTAATGTGTGCAGAATGTGGTTTTGCGTTGTCTTGTTGAAATATCCCTGGAAACAGTGTCGTCTTGAAGGCAGCATATGTTGCTCCAAAATCTCAGTGTGCTTTTCTGAATGAATGCTTCCATCATAGAAGTGTAAGTTACAATTGCCAAGAAAGGCCTGGGATACTGATTAATCTGACCACAGTACACGTTTCCACTGTGTGATGGTCCATCCCAGATGCCTCCAAACCCAGAGAAGTTGATGGCACTTCTGAACACAGTTAACATAAGGCTTCCTTTTTGCACAGTAAAATTTTAACTGGCTTTTGTGGATATATCTCCGTATTGTCGAGCCTGACAAAGGATTGCCAAAGTAATCCCAAGCCCATGTGGTTATATCAGC
>JAODIB010000005.1:42775902-42786702 GCA_027575605.1 Sciades troschelii | reverse complement strand
TCCCCTTTACTACTCCAATCACGTACAGGTCTCTAATGAATATTAAATAGCCACATGTAGCGACAGGCACAGACCTAGGGTAGAACAGGCGCTGCGCATCGTCTAGCTCTGTGATTGCTGCATATAAAAACAAATAAACTGACTGTATTCGTTCGGTACAGCACTGTACCGTACCGAAGGTCTGTTCGGTATGAATACATTGTACCGTTACAGGCCTACCGTGTGTATATATGCAAGCAAAAGTTACTTTTACCACAAAGTTGATCATTTTGAAGTGTTTCCTTTTATACCACAGCAGCTTTCCCATGATTTTAATATAAGAACAAGCCATGCTATATCCACTTCTAGTTAAAACATTTACCATGCAGTTGTAATTTGCATTGCAGCAGACACTAGCATAGGCCAGCTGTATTCTAGCAAATTAATGCCTTCGGACTAATCAGAATTGAGAATTCGACCATGCTGTGGTGAAAGCATATTTGTTAAATTCTTACCTTACTTTGGCAGAGCACTGTAGCTTCATTTTCCTTGTGGATGTTTGTAAAAGACAGCTTGACTGCATTTTGGATTGCTGACTTGTTGGTAAATTTGCATTGCAATTTTACGCAAAAATAATCGGAACCGTATAAGGATTGAGTTTGTAGCGTGTCCTCCCAAATTTAAAAGGGAACAATCAGTAATGTCTGGTTAAATAATTAGTCCTTGGTTTTTTTTTTTTTCCTACCAGTAGAAAGTTATAAGCCATGTTTTGCAGAGGAAAATTGGTTTCAATTCATGTGTAATGCATTACTGACTGGCTTTAAGCGAGACAGCTGATGCAGCTATGAGTCACTCGACCCTGTCATTCATTTCATGTTTTACTAATTGAGAATTTAATATTCAGTACATAATAAACATTTTGACACGTTTGTTCCTTCTGAATGCAGTGAGAATTTGGATGATTTCAAAGTTCACTCAGAGCGTAGCTTTGTTTACAAGTCCTCATACTTTAGGTGTGTGAGGTCCTGTGCTACAACGTCATTGGTTATAGAGGAATATTGCCTTTGTTTTTTGTTTTTTTTGTTAAATATAAATGCGGTAGTTGCATGAGCACACATCCTGAAGATGTGATGCTGTTCTTGAATCAAACTGCATTGAGAAATTTATATTTCAATTTTTGTGTGTGTGTGCGCTAAATATTATTTTCAAAGATTATCGCTGGGATCACTACTGACACATGCCAGTATATTTGAAGTTGTGGGTTATGTAGTGAAAGGTTCTATATTGTATCACATGTCCTTCAGCAGCAGTGTTGATTTCAGGTTTGAATTTGCAGGACCCATGAAGAGGAATAGGGGTGGTGTGGAGGTGGACTTTGAGACTCCAGGCTCAATTCTGGTCAACACCAACATCCGTGCATTAATTAACACCCGTACATTTGCAGCATTTCCTCCTCACTCTCAGCAACAGCTCCTTCAGCTTCTCCCTGAAGTAGACAGACAGGTGTGTGGTTATGGCTGCTATTTTTCTCTTTTCTGTTATGATCTCTATCAAACATTTACCCCAGTATGCTGTCTTTTGGATTGTGTTTTATGTTCAGGTTGGTCCTGATGGTCTAGCCCGGCTCAGCAGTTCAGCACTGAATAACGAATTTTTCACTCATGCCTCCCAGAGCTGGAAAGAGAGGCTCGCTGAAGGTGAGGTTCACCTTGATACTGGAACACGGTACCATTTCATGCATTAACTGTTTATTATAGCCATGCTTTGTTCACTTATGTTGGAGATTTTAGATTCATCTTGAAAGTCCTCTTTTCTTTTCTCTCTAAGGTGAGTTCACACATGAGATGCAGGTTCGCTTTAGACAAGAGATGGAAAAGGAAAAGAAAGTGGAGGCATGGAAGGAGAAATTCTTTGAGGAGTACCATGGCCAAAAGTAAGGTTCTTTTGACATGGCTGTTGTTGATTTAAACAGTTCTTAAATTTGTAATTAACTCACATGAACTCCTCCCCCACCTTTCCTTATAGATCTGGCTTAACCCGTGAGGAGGCATTAAAACTCACGATGAGCGATGCAGGAGATGTTTCTGGGTCAGTCCTCGCGGCTGATACTGCTGCAGCCACACCCAAGAGGAGAGGCGTTGGAAGACGACGAAGGGAGGGCCGTATTAGGAGACGATCACGTGCTGACCTCAGACGTAGGGCGCGCCGCCCACTCTGCAAGACCACTCCTGCAGCAGTGGTTCAAGAACAGGCAGAGACCCAGCCAGCTTTGGAAGTTGTGGCCCCAACTCCATCACCTGTCCCAGAAACCAGCACAGTGCAGGCAGAGGTTGTCCTTCAAGCTGAATCAGAAGCTCCAGTGGAGACGCTCTGTACAGAGGCAGCTCCCTCCCCTGTCCCGGTGTCTACTCCTGCTCCTGCCTCTACAAGCTCAACCTGTGATGAACCAGAAGGTACCACCAGCCTGCTCCCTGAAGTTGTTGAACCCACTGTTGGGTCCACCTCTTCGCCTTCCTCATCCTCTTCCTCAACATCCTCATCATCCTCTCCATCTTCATCTCCCTCTTCTACCTCTGACCGGCAAGGAGCCTTTGCTGCTAGCTCTGACTCCTCATCTTCCTCCTCATCCTCAACTGCTGCTGTTGCTACTGACCCACTGGATGATGGTGCCTCGATCACCACTGGCACAGCAGGCACCGGAGCGAGCAGCAGGGAGAGCAGCCCTGCAGCAAGTCCTGCTACAGCCAGTCCTGCCATCCAGCTCAAGGAACAGAAGAGGAGACCAGATGAGTCCCAGGCCTTCACCAGCTTTCCCGAGAAGAGGGCACGACTGGATGAGCATCAGTCCTTTCGTAACACAGTTGACTGTGTGCACTCAGAAAAGCCGCAGCCTACAACAGAGGAACCCAAGGTCCCGCCAATCCGGGTATGATAGCCATGTTTGTAATACACTCGGTGTTTGACAGGATTTCAAAGCAATTCTATTTTTTGATTATTACATACAGTAGGCATATCAGACGCTCGCTGGTCGTGCTGTGAAAACTGTGCATGCAGATGCTCATCTAGGTTTCCAAACCTGCCATTGCTTAACTCTTGAATATTTTCTATCGTGAATACTATCATTAAAAAGCTTAAATTTCTTTGGAAAGCAAAAAACATCTTGTTAAGATCTGTTCAGTACTTTAGGAGTAACAGCAGGTTGAAGTCGGTAAAATAGAGTTCACTCTCTGCTCGTGTGACGTCAGGAAACTGCTGGTGCGTTTCTTTTTGAGTCACAGGAAAGTGGTCAGGTGCTCGCTCTCTTCTGATTGGTTTCCAACTGGACTACTTGTGAATATCAGTCTGATAACTTTTATAGGGATGTTCTCTCGCTCTCACGGTTTCTAATGAAGTATTCAGCAAAATTTTTCATCAGCTAGTTTTGATGTTATGATTCATGGGAGACTTTAAAGTGAGTTTCCATAACTTTTTTTTTTTTTTTTAAATCAAACTGATTCATGTGCATGAATAAACATTTTAAAACATAACTGTAGTTTTGATGAAAAATATTGAGATCTTGGTGGTTGGAATGATATAATTTTAAAAACCGGAAGTCAGAAATGCGAGTATCAATTTCAGTTCAATTAATTGTTTGTATGTTGCTCAGTTCTCTTCTCCCCCCCCCAAGGTTCGCTTTGAAAGCTGTGAATATAATTTTATATTCTTTCATATAAACACTAGCAGGCCCTACTTTTGAGAAATATAAAGCCTTACAGAGCACAGAGGGTATTAGAAATCTTTTATTACATTTTTGAGTGTACCAATTTAAAGTCTTTACCCAGTTAGCATAATAAATATTAATTTGCATAATTTTTTTTTTAAAACAAATTTTTCAAACTTTGCATTCAGTATACGACCATTGAATTTAGCAGGCACATAAATGTAAATATCTTGAAAAATAGAAAAGTTATGAAGAAAAAACATTTGATCTCATTGGTTAATGAGGCCCATTTTGGACCATTTAATCCTCATACAGAATATTATGGCAGTTTCCTAAAAATTATGCTTCCCCCCCCCAGTCTTTGATTAGTAGTATCTCAAGAACGGATAAGCATTTTAATTCTGTAAAATGTACTGCATTCAATGAGGGCAGTTTCAAGCAATTTGGATTGAATTTGAATTTTCACCTGATATGCCTACGTATATTATAATAATTAAGTCCTTGCACTGTTAGCTTCAATTTAAATAATGTGTTCCTTTTAAGTAACTGTGTCCTTGTTTTGTTTTTTTGTTCTTTCCTTTTTTTTTTTTTTCTTCTTCCTTTTCTTCTCGTCTGTCCCCTTTTTTCCTAGATTCAGCTCTCCCGGATCAAACCTCCGTGGGTCAAAGGGCCGCCAACGTACCAAATCTGTCCCCGCATCGTGCCCCCCAACGAGGGGTCGCGGCGCAGTGGGACGGGGGCGCGCACCTTGGCGGACATCAAGGCCCGTGCACAGCAAGCTCGTGCACAGCGGGAAGCCGCTGCTGCTGTTGCAGCCACTGGAGACGGGGCAGGGCCTGGGGGGGGCGGCCCGGGGGGTGGTATTGGGATATCGGATTGCTCCAGCGGAAGGCGTTCGAGAGAGCACCCGGGTCCCGTTGAACCAGGAGGAGGAGGAAGAGGGAGAGTTGATGTGGAGGACCAGGAATCGCCTGCAAGCTCTCATTCGTCTGGAGCACAACTACAGCTATCCAATGTAGAAACTCCAGAAAAACCTCAGGCCTCTACCCCACAAACTATGCCATCTCCATCCTCTGTGTCCTCCAATCCTTCAGTGTTACCCTCCGAGTCCCCTAAAACCCTTACACCATCACCAACTGAGACAGACAGTCCAGCCTCCCAGGACCAGGTAGATGATATCTGTGGCGGGGAGGAAGTGCCTGTCAGTTCCAGTGATAAAGCCTCCGAGCAGACCTCAGATACTCCTGTGCCTACTCCCAGTGAACCGGAGTCTGTAGGCAGTCAACAAGAGAGTAGAGTTGAAGAAGCAGATTCAAATGACAGCAGAACGGTGACTCCCAGTTACACGATTACACCAGTGTCCAGTGAAGCAGTCAACCTTGTTCCCACATCAATACCTGACTCCTTGCCTCGGTTTGGTGCCCAAGGTGTGGATGTGATCAGAACGTTGGCAGCATCAGCTCAGTCTTGGGAAGGCGAGCAGAATTTGGGTGAACATCGTTCTGGCACTACTGGGGTCATTCAGCATGGGTCAGATGTGAAAGTCCCCAAAGAGACATTTGTTGTGGCCCGCAATGGTTTTGTACCCGGTGTGGAGGATCATGTGGTTAGGGAGAGAATACTGCAGGAGCACAAGCGTGCAGATATTGAAACTGATGGTAAATATGTAAATTCCCTCTCATGTTTACCAAATAATATGAGGGAGGAAGATAATGGTGTGCACAGTGACTCCACAGAGACTGCATCAGACTTTGAGAATGAAACTCAAGAGGATGATACAGTGGACTGGCATAGAACGATGGACCGTAATGGAGTGCAAGGTCAGAATACAAAGTCTCAGACTCAGCCTGTCATTCAGACACCAAATCGTATTACTTCATGCACTTTGAGCTCTCCCCAGCATCAGCAGCCTGTCATCCAGGCCCATGTTTCTAACCCTGCCCACAGCCAAACTGTCATTCAGGCTCGTTTCCCCAATGGCATGCCAAACCAGCCAGTGATTCAGACACAAAAGCACCATTCATTCCACACCCATGGCATAAACCATGTCCAGGAACAAAACTCCAATGCCTTGACCCAGGTCCATGTGCAGCCATATCTCATGCATGTAGAGAAGGACCAAAGCAAGGCTCATAGTCTAAATGAAAGTAGCAGTGGAGTAAAGCCATTTATCCCAACAGAAGATGATGCAAAACTCTTCTGCAGAGGGCCTGCAGATGATTCTGGATTAAAAAACTCTGCCAGTCTTTCTGCTGTTAAGAGAATTCAGGGTGGTGCACGACCTGTATCCTCTGTAGAGGCAAACAACCCTTTGGTTACCCAGCTTCTTCAAGGCAGCTTACCTTTGGAGAAAGTTCTACCCCAGTCGCATTCTGCAAGTAAGCTAGAGATAAATCGACTCCCAGGGGCACCAGCAGGCTTACCATCCAACCGCCAGCCTGGAGGATCTCCCAGAAACATGGCTCCCCGCTTCAGAACCCCAAATGAAACAGGAGGAACTACAGAATTTGCTGGTTCAGACTTTCAGCACAAAGCCCCTTCTACTCATCAGTCACCTGTGCCTGGAAGGAATTATGGTCCCTCACCACCTGCCACTTCACAGTCTCGAATGGCATGCTTGCTTGATGAAGCCAGCTCCCGTGGCACAGTTGTCCAGCAGTTTGTTCCTCAGCAGTCAGGGACTGTGCCTCCTGGTGCAGTACCGGTCATCACCTCTCTCCCCTCCACTTCTTCTTCTAGGCATTCAGTGGACATGAACTCTCAAAGTGCTCAAGCTTTGGAGTCAGCTGTGATAAAAGAGCACCACATCCCTCAGCCTTCACGTGGTGAGACTCCAGAGAGGCAAGCGGCTGGTCTTCAGCAACACACTATTAACCTCTCCCAGCCAATCTGCAGAACCACACCTGATGCTCCTTCCCCTCCGCATGGTGACCTTTGCCCTTCTGAAGTTGTACCTACCGTTAAGATCAGCTGGCGCCCATCCAAATTGCAGCCAGCCCAACCTCAGTCCCATCAGCAACAGCTCTCTCACGGGGCTAGTGTGAAAAATGAAGTCTCCTCACGCCCCTTGTGCCAGCAAGCGCTCACCAAAAATTCACAGGCTCAAATGGGTGGCAATGGCTCTGTTGTTGTAACCAAAAAAGAACCCCAGAGCTCCACAGACAATTATCTAGGAAGTGGGGGAGCTATGGAAGGACTGCTTAACATGGAAATGTCACTTGCAAAAATGGCAAAGAAGGAGCAAGGTAAAAATCTTTACACCCATCATACAGATTCCTCAGTCTCACCTGTGTCGTCTTCTCCTTCCTCTGCCTCGTCATTTCCCTATCACCTGTATGGAAAGCTGCCAAAGTTGCAGCAGAGTGGAGGTGTATTGAGTGGAGACAGTGGAGGAGGGTCCTCATCTGGCTTCAGCTACACAGCTAATGTGTCTGTAGTGGACGGTAGTGGCTTCTCACGCAGTATAGCAGATAGTGTGCTGCAGTTGCGGCCACGTGTTAGTGTTGGGAACGCTGGAAGCCAAACCACTGCCCTTAGTATCCAGGCATTTGCTGACAGTGCAGCAGAGGAGGTGGCTCTTAAGTGCTCCTGCCGCCTCAAGGCCATGATTATGTGCCAGGGGTGCGGTGCCTTCTGCCATGACGATTGCATCGGCCCTTCCAAACTCTGTGTTTCCTGTCTGGTGGTCAGATAGTGTGTTACAGCACCTCTGAACTGAGTCGAGGTCCGTGCTAATGCATTGGCTTCCCAATGTTTTACCTGTTCTCAGAAACCAGAGGAACTTTTGGACTCAAACGAGCAAAGAATATATGGTAGAACTCTTGGTGTGGATACCTGGCCTGATTATTATATTATTTTGTTTGTTTTTATGTTGGACAAAGTAAAACAATAGGGCTGGTAGATGCCCTGCAAGATCAAATTAGTCTGTATTTTTGCTTCATGTTTTTTTTTTTTTTTTTTCTTTTCTATTGCTGTTATGATGGTGTTATGATGTTTATTATTATTATTGGTATTAAGTGAATTTACATGGCACAGTTGATTGTAGATTGTGCCTTTTCTTTCTTTCCTACAAAACATTTACCTCATCTACTTGACACCAATCATTGGTTCAGTGTGAAAATGGTGGTCATGTTTGCATTTTTCTCTCACCTGCCTCTCTGAAGAGTGTGAAGAGTTGTTTTGTGCATCTTGTCTTGCAAAGAAATATTTTTTTAAACCATTAAACAAGGCAATTCTTTTATTTTATTTTGTAAGTGCTTCCTTTTCCTTTTTTATTTTCTTATCCAAAGTGAAGTCCAGTCTGTACTTGGCGGTTAAGCACAGTATTCTAATCTAATAAAGCTGACAATGAACAGATTGCCTCCTTTTTTACTTATAAAATGCCATGTGATGGAGTTACAGGGTGAAGGAATCGCTCATGAACCAATGCATACATGTCTTGTTTTTCCCATTATAACTATGCCACAACTCCTCACACTTTATTTGTAATGGTAGTCTTTAATTGGGAACGCAAATTTGGCTTCTGCAGTCAAATTGTAAGTTTTATATTCCATTGAACATGAGTGTTTTTAAATAAACTCGACATTTGTAGGACTGTTGTACTGTCATGTCCAATGTTTTAATGGAATAGTGTGGTTTATGTAATCTCAGTAGTGGCCATCAATGCTGAACATCAATGTGTGACTGATTATAGTGGAAACATTTAATGTATGGAATGGTCAGCCTTTATACACTTAATTACAGGTTAGGCTTTTATACACACACAACTGGAATGTACAGTTTTTTTTTCACAGGAAATTACCTTGATTTTGTCCAAAAAAACCAAAAACTAATAGCCTGTATCACTTGGACACACTGAGGAAAAACTTCAGTAATTTGTCATGAACTTAAACATGGTATTTGATTCATCTCTCAAAAAGCAGATTTAAGGGCTCTTGGGAAGAGAAAAAGGTTGTATATGGACAAATTAAGCTCAATACCTTTCATTTATATTCTAAAATGTTATTGAATAACTTTTCATATATTCAAGTAAGAAAATACTTTGGCAGCATTGCTTTGTATTCCTCTGAAATCTGAGGCAGGGGACTACACGATTTATGGACGGAGCCAAATGATCCCACATAATGTTTGTGATTCAGTTAGCAATTGCTCATTACGCTAGTAAAATAAAACGTAAGATTCCACCCACACACATGAAAATCATAAAGATGGGCATTTTTTTTAATGGTAGAGCATAAATTGGAAAGTATTATTGAGTCTTCAGTTTTTCTTGTATTGTTTTGTACAGTGTATTCAAAGAAATGCACGGAAATTAAAGTACGTAATGCTGGCCACCGCAGGTCCATACAGGGATGGTTTACTACCATTGTAGTTGATGTACAGTTCATATTTCTTGGTTTATGTGCTTGTCAGATTCCTGATTGTGGGTGCAATACTTCAGTAAAATTGGATGTTTTGTAGGAGTTTAAATCACTGCTACCATACAGTGCTTATTTCTTCTCACTAACCATGCTGATTATTTAGCTAATAAAAATGTAATTTGTGCACATTACATCCAACAAGGCAGGAGTTATGTGTAAGGAGGAACTGATGAACATTTTAGGACTTGTACATAGTCTGTAGATAAGTCATCTCGGTAAACTGATGGCCTACTTCTCTCTGTAATATAGAAGGTATGTTTTGAGTGGCTCTGGAAGAGGCAGGCTGAGGATCCTCTCCCTCAGGATGTTAACAGGAGCCTCTGTTACTCTCGCCTCCTTCCTCCTTCCATCCTCACCTTCCCCAACCTCATTATCCACTCGTTCAAAAACGCCTCTGCAGTCCTCATCGTCATCTGACTGATTGTTGTTGTCATCTATAGCTCTGGGGATCAGACGACTCATGAACATATAGTTGTTGGTCAGTTGTGTGGAGTCACGTCGTTCGCGTCTCTGTTTCAGACGAGACCTGCTTCTGGATCCCACCTTCTGAGGAAGGGGCCATGAACCAGACACAGATTTCTTAAGAGCCTGCCGGATGGAAATGCGAGCCAAGTCCTGGAGGCTTCGCACTTCAAACATGGCAGCTGCACAAGATTTAAGAAAAAAAAAAAAAAATGCATCATTCATCTTTAGTAACCACTTTATCCTGATAACACTGTAAGAACGGAACCTCTCCCAGGAACACTTCATGTGCAGCAGGAATGCCCCAATTCATCATGGAGGGCATCATGCACACATTCACGCACACAGGCAAAATAGTCATTCCACCTACTGGCACGTTTTTTTGGGGAAACTGCACAGACGCTAACTGAAGTTTAGATTTCAACAGGGGATCCTGGAGTTGTGCCATAGGAACACTACTCACTGTATCACTTTACCACCCATGAAACGATATACTAACTGAAAACGAACTTGTCAGACATCCAAAAGTTCATATTAATCTCAAAATGTGTTTAACAAGTAATTCATCTTCAGATAAATATGAATCTCTGTTGGAGCATACTTACGTAGTGGTACTGCTCTGGGTTTGCCGTTTTCTCTGTGTTTTGGAAGGACAATAGGTGCAAAGGACACAGCAATGATCTTTTTTGTCTCCCATGAGTTGTACCCTGTCCGAGTAATTTTGGTAAGCTGAAAGAAAAAATCCTTTAAGGTTTATTCACAACAAAAGATTTGAAAATTGACTAAGAACATTACGTACACTCAATATTTACAGTAAAATCCATGACAGGATTATGTTTTGTTTCATTGATTGAAAAAAAAGGTTCGATTATACTTTCCCTATCTGATCTAAGATAGAAATTCTAAGGATTCTTGCAGAGTGGACAAATCAAAGTACCCTTTAAGGTTCAATGTTGAAAATTTTTTTAGAGTGTGACACAATAAAATACGGATCCAAAAAGTTCACAAAGTTTGCAGCACCTCCACAACTAATGCATTATCATCATGTTGCTACACTCTTAGATAAAAATGGTTAATTCCTCAAGGGCTTTTTGGTTGGTTAAAGGTAGACTGCCTTTCAGATTTTTCAAGTTTAGGTGATAAAAATGGCCTGAAAACTCATATCATCTCTAGCCGCTTTATCCTGTTCTACAGGGTCGCAGGCAAGCTGGAGCCTATCCCAGCTGACTACGGGCGAAA
>JAODIB010000005.1:40315548-40326088 GCA_027575605.1 Sciades troschelii | reverse complement strand
GGGATAAATTAGGGATAAAATTAGCTCATGTTTAAAGTCTTTAATTTTCTGTAAAGCTGCCTTGCGACAATGTCTATTGTTAAAAGCGCTATACAAATAAACTTGACTTGATATTATAAGCCTTAACAGTATGAGTGTGGACATAATACACAAAAGGTTGCAGTAGGCTGTGTCAAACTAGTTACTGGTAGTTATTCCAAATGCAAAATTATTCTAAGCAAAAAAAAAAAAAAAGGATTGCATTCCAGTAGACAAGCTTAAGATGATATACTTGCCTTTAACATTCAGATGTTTCAGAAAGGAAGGTAAGAGAAGCTTTTTTTGTCAAAAAACATTACAGAAGTGTTTCTCAAACACTGGGCCACAGCCCATTAATGGGCCACAAAGTGCCATCTAGTGGGACGCAATCTTTTTTCAAGTTTGAAGTCAAATACTAAATAGCTCAGGATGTCGTAGGGTCCCAAATCTGGTAGCTGGTTTGCCGTACACTTTTCAAGTAGAATAAATACATTTGTGGGTAAATTAAGAAGAACAAGCCTTTATTTTGTCACATTTAACCTGTACATGTGCACACACACACACACACACACATACAGAAAGAGAGAGAGAGAGAGCAGTGGGCTGAACAAATAAATACATTTGTGGGTAAATTATATAGATCTGTGATGCCTGCTGGAAGAGAAGAGTAGGGAGGACTGAGAATCGAGCGGCTGTGGTTTGTTTACACCTGATACTAAAACTTGTAGTGTCCGAGCAACCTTCTCAAAGACGTGTACAAAAAGTTCAGAAACTCCTATTTACCCGGGCAAAAATGATACAGGATTTATCTTGTAGTGTCCTGATCCCCAGATTTTTAACCCAGACACATATAAAAAGTTGTATTTCTCCATGCTCTTCCATGTTTTCATCTGTTTCCCTGTGTAGAACGATGTCTGCAGCACCAGGTAGTTTGAGATGTCAGGGAACTCAACAGATGGATAATTTTCCAATTCATAATGAATGAATAACTTTATTTAAACATGATAAGTTGATCAGCAGAGCTGGTGGGGTCATGCATGTACAGATACAAATAATTACAAATACCAAAGACTAAAAATATACACAATCTTAAAAAAAAAACTTAAATCTGTTGATTATCTGTTAATTATCCTCACATTAAGTTAATTCATAGTATGCATAACTATTGTCTTTGTATTTAGTTACAGCTACAATAGGATAAAAATTTATTCGACTAATGTCAAATTTAGCTAGTACATTTTTCTTTAATAGAAAAAATCCTTCTTTTGTTAGCATGTAAGGATCTATCCCATTGAGTGGTTTCTATATCCACTTATTTTGAGTGTACTTCTTGGTTTCAATAACTTGCTTGTTTGCTGTCTGCAAACATGGCAGTAAGTTCTTGTGTTAATAGACCAGACTCCACTTTTGGAACATTAATCCTTTTTGGCTGAGAATGCCCTGCATGCATGGCTTTATGTTGGCTTCTGGCACATCTATACAGTTTTAAATACAATACCTACAGTTAAAAACAGTTTGTTTTTATTGCACTTGTTTAATTCCTGGACTCCCATCTGTAACAGGGAGTGATGTTGTATCCCATTAATACATGTTACAATAGGTTATTAGATTCTAATAGAATAGATGAGCCAAAATAATTGGGGATCCTTTTTAATGGACCCTGACTTGTTACAAGTATGAATAGGTGGGCCTCAAAGCAGAAAAGGTTGAGAACCCCTGCATTACAGTACAGTGAAAGTCTTTCCTTCACATATCCCACCTTGTTAGGAAGCCCAAGGTTAGACAGTAGGGTCAGCCATGATACGGTGCCCCTAGAGCAGACAGGGTTAAGGGCTTTGGTCAAGGGCCCAACAGTTGGAGCTTGGTGGTGTTGGGGCTTGAATCCCCAACCTTCTGATCAGTAACCCAGAGACTTAACTGTTGAGCCACCACTGCTCAAGCTCTTGATTAGTTCATTCAGGTGTGTTATACTGCACTTGGCATCTAACCATGCTGAATGTGTCTGATCAAAACAGACCTGGCCAACTAAAGAAAGTAAGATGAACTAATCATTGCTTTGTGTTTCCCTTTTGTCTGGCTTCAGCAACCTCTATCTGAACAGTCCAGAGACAGCCACAGATGGGCTCAGGTGGTTATCCATTCTGTTTGCTATTTTAGACCCAGGCATGGAAGATTGTGATCAATTAGACTGTGAGAGTTGTGTGTGTCTGTTTGCCTCAGGGTTTCTTTGCTGAAGTAGGCTTCAGAGCAGCTTTGTTGAATCTGAATGCACCCTACTGGATCAAGACACAACAGGATACCAATATATTAAGAAACATGTAAGCAAAGAATTTGCACCAATGCTATTATGTTCTTCATCCACTGCAACTTGCTGTGAGGATGTAAACTCAATTTCTTACAAAAAATAGCATAATTTGTGACACTTCACACCACATTATCATTTTGTGGTCTGGTCTTTCAAGAGAAAGTCTGGAATTATATATTTGATTCAGTTTTTCAGTTTTCTCAGTCAATCCTCTGCTATGCCTTATGTGGCAGCAGTGCAATGTAAAAAATTATGTAGATACAGATCAAGAGCTTCTGTTACTGTTCACATGAAATATCAGAATGAGGAAGTAATTTGATCTCAGTGACTTTGACCAATGGGCTGCTCTGAGTATTTCAGAAACTGTTGTTCTCATGGGATTTTCACACACAAGAATCTTGACACTGCCAGAAATAGGGGTACAGTCAGA
Organism: Sciades troschelii; assembly: GCA_027575605.1. Classification (NCBI taxonomy): domain Eukaryota; kingdom Metazoa; phylum Chordata; class Actinopteri; order Siluriformes; family Ariidae; genus Sciades; species Sciades troschelii. The sequence goes on along the minus strand of JAODIB010000005.1, from coordinate 40,323,335 downwards.
GTCCATTTCTGTACCCCAAGGTACAGTCTACACTAATGTACCCCTAGGGCTCATTTTTGGACCTCAAGGTACCTTTCCAGGGCCAAAAAGGTACATATATGTTCCCAAGCAGTATATAAAAGGGTACAAATAAGTACTTTAGAGGGAACTGCCCCAGGTACAAGCTGTTGTACCCCTGAAGGTACAATAATGTACTTTATTTTCTGAGTGCGCAGAGTTTACACATAATGCTGTGCAAAACATAAAAATATCCAGTGAGTGGCATTTATGATGACTGCAATATCTTGTGGTCATGAAAGGTCAGAATAGAATGGGCAGAATGATTCGAGCTGATAGGTAGTTTACAGTAACTCAAATAGCCACTCTTTACAACTGTGGTGACAGTAAAAGCATCTCAAAAAGCAAAATAAGTCAAATCTCAAGGCAGAAGGACTACAAATAAAGGCTTCTCCTTCTAAAGAGCAGACAACCACATTAGGTTCCACCACTGTCAACCAAGAACAAAAATCTGGGGCTACAGTGGGCACATGTTCATGAAAACTGTCCAGATGAAAACTGGGGAAAAAACAAACAAAAAACAATTGCTTTACACTGTTGCCACATGATTGGCTTATGCTGTAGGCTAGATAGATCTTAGCATTCAGACATGCTAGCCCCTTGATTTAATTTTGTTTGAGACTGGCCCACCAAAATATCTCTCTGGTCACAAGTGGCTGCTGGACACTGTAGTAGTCAACCCTGGGTGATGAAAGCACAGATAAATTTTTTCATGTCATGCGTAGGAACGAAGCCTCTAATTGTGGCTATGTTATTAAGTTGACAGATTTAATGATTGCTTTGATGTGGCTACTGAAAAACTACAGAAAAATATGAGTCTATAATGCCCTTGAGGTTTCTGGTTCGATCTTTAGATCTTAGCATTCAGAATTTTCCTTCTTGCTGCCAGATATGAATAGTTCAGTCTTTGTCTTTGTTTAGGTAAAGGAAATTATGATGCATACAGGTTACATTCAAGGTTAAGTTTGGAGTTAAGATTTATTGACTGGGAAGGCCATTCCATTGCAGACAGTATAGCTTTTGTAAAAGCTCTCCAAACTTTGAGGTGTGTATGGGATCATGGAACCAAAAGGTCAGTTGAAGAGATATAATAAGAGATGAAGAGAATAAAACTAATAAAAAAGAGTGCCAGTTACTTCAGCAATGCCCCCCACTTCTTTTGAAGCTCATAACTTTTAAAGACAAATGTGCCAAAATGATTAGCATCCAGCCTCTAGCTCTTCCTCTGTGCAGATGTTGAGGGCAGGCTTGGTTCCAGGCTTATACCGAGCAGATATTACCTCTGCCTAAACTAGGTTAGTGGTTTATGACAGATCTTTGGCCAGACTGATTTTTTTCATGCCCAAACATTTCTATCTATGGTCCCACTGCCCCCTAAATTCTGCTTTCAGGTTCACAGTGGATGAGGAAAAAAATTGAAACCTGCTTTTGAAATTTCCAAGATTACAACATTATGGAAGATTAGTGAGTATTAGACATAAGCTAATGAAGACTGTAGTAAGTAACCCCAAAAAATAAACAAGCAAGCACATAAATAAAGAAGTATTCAGTATTCGTCAGTGTAAATTAAAGACTGTTGACAGTTCCGAGTGGTGACGGGGCATTTCCAACCAAAAGCCTCTTAGGTGAGCAGTGACACATGTTTAAATACATTCAATATGAAATGTTTCAAATTATACAGACTGGCATTTCAGTCCTATAAAAATACAAAACTACAAATGTATATGCTTTAAATACAGAGCAGCACTGACTCAGTTAAATAAGCATATCAGTGTTAAAAAAATTCTTATTTGTATGTGATTTTCAGTATTCTTTCTTTTAACATTGCTTTAAAAAGTTATAAAATGATCTTCCTTACAGGTCCCTTTTGGTATTTATATTTCAGTTAGAACACTGTCCACCTTACAGTGTACAGTCCCAATTTATATCAAAAGAATCCATCCATCCTTCTACTGCATATCTGGAGCCAGGTCGTGGGGATAGCAGCCTCAGCAGAGCAGCCCAGACTTCCCTCTCCCCGGCCACCTCCACCAGTTCTTCCGGGGGAATACCAAGGCGTTCCCAGGCCAGCCAAGAGATGTAATCTCTCCATCGTGTCCTGGGTCTGCCCTGGGGTCTCCTCCCAGTGGGGCATGCCCAGAAAACCTCCCTTGGGAGGTGTCCGGGGGCATCCTAACAAGGTGCCCAAACCACCTCAACTGACTCCTTTCAATGTGGAGGAACAGCGGTTCTACTCGGAGTCTCTCCCGAATGACCAAGCTTTTCACCCTGTCTCTAAGGGAGAGCCCAGCCACCCTGCAGAGAAAACTCATTTCTATCGCTTGTATCCGCGATCTCATTCTTTCGGTCACTACCCATAGCTCGTGATCATAGGTGAGAGTGGGAACATAGATGGACCAGTAAATTGAGACATATGCCTGTTTGTCTATTTATTTTACAAAAACTGCATAGCCTTAAATAGCTGCATTAATAACTAGAAGGACACTCGGTAGAGTGCATACCTCCACCAAGCCACATATTTGGATTTGCATCAACATCTAATCAATTGTTCCTTGGTCTGTGGCCCACCTTTCCTCAATTTTCATTAAAATCTGTTCATACCTTTTAAGTCACGTTGGGAACAGACAAGAAAAAAAAATCCTGGATCTGCATACATATCTGGATTTACATCAAAATCTAATCAACTGTTCCTTGGTCCATGGCCCACATTTCCTCAAATTTCATTAAAATCTGTTCACTACTTTTTGAGTTACTTTAGGAACAAACAAACAAACAAACGGAGGTGAAAACATAACCTCCTCCAACAAAGTTGGTGGAGGTAAAAGGATATCAAAGTTAAATTTGGAGAACATGTTTGTTATGGTTTCACAGATGTACACACCAATTTTTTTCACTGTACCTTTTTAGGAACATGTTATTAATATATTTACAAAATGTAATTTTTTTAAAGGATGTTTCCCCTTGTATCCTCCATGAATTTTCCCCCTCAGTCTACAGTTCAAAAGTTCCAAAATTCTAAAGTTCCTTGAAAATGTTGTCTATAGTTCATGTATAACAAAAAATTGACACCCCCCCCATTTCAACCCCTCTGCCATGACCGATCCATGACCACTCCTACTCCTGCAGCCTCACCCGTGTCCTCACCCACATCCATTACCTCGACTCTGTCCTTCTAGTCCTTTATCTACTTCCACCTGTATCTCTTCATCCTCTGACCCATCTGGAGGCAGGACATCTGGTTTAGAGCACATTATATCCTTGTAGGACTCAGGCACAAAGGCTCAGATGTGTTTGTAGCGATAGTGTTGCCTAGGTAGTGAAAGTCCAGGTGAAGGAAGTGTGACTGGATGACCTCCTGGATCATTTCTTTGGGTACAAAAAGGTGTTGTATCAGGCCCAGTCTGGCATGTGCAGCTGGAAAAAAGTGGAGTTCATTGAGCTGTAAGAAACCAATACAACAAAAGGTAATAGGCCTATTTCTTTAAATTTATTCTAATATGTCATATGCAGCCATTGTAGGCACTTGGCATGACAACCGATACTTGTCAATTTAAAAATAAAAGGGCATGAAAAAGAAAGGCCTATCTGTGTCTGTACACATTAATTACATGTCAGGTCTTTGTCAAAGTCTTGGAATTGAATGTGACTGAAACTTCTCATTCTGGTTTATGGTTGCTTACTTTTTTATGTGCCTTCAGTGCTATGAATTGTCCACACAGTGCATATAAATGTAATGATGTAATGTTTGGCTTTCATCAGATTTCGAAATGTATACTTGTACTCATGAAATTAATGCCAATTCCCAGCGTGTTTTTATGATGCCCCTTGCAATAACAACTTTCACAATACACTGCAGAAAGATCATAGTAATAGCCCACAAGATATCAAAATGTGACTTACCTAAATTTGGAAGCTTTCTCCCACTCGACTTGGTCAACATCACTGGCATCAGTGGCTTATTCACTATAGGCAGCACTTTCCATGACGAACTTGAAATCTGTTTTTTGGGGTCAAAGTCATCCTCAAATTCATCTTCGCTGTTATTGATGTCAGTTGTAATACCCTCTTCCCAGGGGTGTGCAAAGAAATCCGCAATTCAATCGCTCAAATTTTAACTATTGTTGCAATTTCCCCCACCATGGTTCATACAGGAAATGGGCTGTGTTGCAAACTGCACATGTGAAGGAGCAGTGCAGCCAATCAGATGCTTTCTTATAGATCATATATATCAACAAGGAGATGAGATCCCATAATACAAATTTTGTTGACACAAAGATGAGTTTGTTTTGTATCATTTTATTAGATACTAGCTAAAATTACATCAAAATGAATACTGAATCTAGTGAGTGTGAAAGCGTCACTATATTTTGATACCACACATGAAGGGTTATCCTGCGAAATATCCTTTTTCGAATTTTTTTTTACAGATTTCTACCAGTTTTTAAATACATCATCTCAATAAAAGCACGTTTTAAAGATCATAAGGTATGCATTTCTGCAAAATTCTTTCAAAATATGAAAGTGGAGACATTATACTCTGATATTGTGCCAAAATCTATAATTCACCTATTTTAGCTCACACAATGTATTTCCCCGTTTATCTCAAAATCGTGACTTGTGACTTCCAACTGGTTTTGTCATGGAGGCTTACAGATGGTGGTTCTCTAACAACTTAATATTAAAGCTTGTATTGTAGGCTTGTTTTAAGTACTCTCTGGTCTTGAACCTTGACTTTCCAAGAGGCAGTAAGCTTCACAGGAGCTGAGGTAAGGTGCATAGTGGTGATGCTAGTATGCTTAAGGGAGAAGTAAGGCCAAGAGGGCATAGAAAGGAGCCTGGTCTCCTGACTATATGCCTTTCCAGAGACAAGGAATGATACCTCACACCAACATGAACAGAAGACCTACTCTGAGCACAAAAACTAGAAACAGGAATTGAGACAAGCAGTACACGGAGTCAGTGGAGTACATATGGGAGCTGGGCAGCAAATCATAAATCATCATTGATCCATTCATGTATTCATCCCTCCCTTCTCCTGGAATCTCTTGCCTGGTGTATCCACAAATTAAACACATCAATAATTAAAATCATGCATCAGGTGCAGAATGCCCATGGCTCAACAGAACGAAGAGCTAACCAACAGAGCTCTTCTTTCTTCATTTTTCCCCAAAGTACTGCAGTTTCCAAGGCAACAAACTTATGGTAGGCTTTCACTTCTCTCTCTTTTTCTGTCTTTCTCTGCCTCCCTTTATCTCTCTTTCTTTTGCTGAATGTACACTGGCGGTGACTCTCAGTTCCTAGCAATCAATCAGCATCTAGACAGGCAGGAGCTTTGATATTGCTAGAGAGAGAGAGAGAGAGAGGAAAGTTTCCCTTTGACTAGCATGTTCCATTGTGAGAATCCCCAGCGGCTTTTGACATCTGGTTCCAGTTAGCACCGTGACGCGCTTCCTGCCTGGGCCACGGTTCACAAGTCAAACACCAGAGTAAAGAGAAAAGAAAAAAAAAACATACACACACACCTCACACTCTTGTATCATCTGTGTGTATGTTTGTGTGTATGTACATGCTATGGAACTTGGAGAGAGCCAGAATTCAACAGACACAGATTCACATTATCCAGAATCCATCATTTTATTAATTTCACTTTTTTACTCTTTAGTAAAGTTAAGCTGATTATCACATCACAAGTGCAACACTTTTTAACATGTAAGTTTTTTTTTTAAATATTTCAACTCAGTAGATGTTAAACCTAGAACAGAAAATCATTCTTGAGTAATGTATGTTTTTACGTGAAGTGCTACCAAGTTGATAAGAAGTGGAAAAGTGTGACCCTCGAGAACGTGGGTGTGGAACATATGTGCAGAATGTGAGCTGCACCCACACACACACACACCGGAGGGAAACCCTAAAGTCCATGGAGGCACATATACACACACGCACACGCACTGTGACTGGGGCTTGTGGGTAACGAAAATGAGAATGAGGGGGAGAGATAACAGCGAAAAGTGAAAATGTCATGTGTATAGATATAGAACACAAACAGGCCACAGAAGGGCTTGCCTGCGTCGGTGGCATCGAAAAACACACCCACACGCACGCTGTGCTTGACTTTGATCACTCAGGAGCCACAGTTCCTGCCCTATACCACAGCAAGGCCAGGGGGCTTCTCAGCACAGACCCAAAGAACTTCATCTGAAGATGGAAAAACATGATGCAAGCATTCAACTGTTACGATGCCACATACAACACATTGATACTCGTAACAAAAAGGCTGAAATAAGACCAATGACTCAGGGGCAATACACACCACAGAGAAACTGTATCCTGCCTACATGTCCATGGAATGACTTTCCATATCAATATGAATGAGCTACAGTACAGAGGTTAAACTCACTTGGCTCTATATTCAAAGTAAGAAGTTCCATGTGTTGACACAGGACTGGAGTGATTTCTTAGTGTACATCAACATGGCAAGTAATATATTTAAAGAATGCTAGAACACTGCCATTTTGTTCTGCTGACTTCATTGTTCCAGTGTCTTTACAATTATATAACTCAAAATATCAAAGGTTAACTTGAGGTCAGGTCTGTCTGTCAAACTTGCGACTGCTTATTCTTATTTTCTGAATTAAAAAATAAGATTATTGTAGAGAATTGTTGTAGATTATTATTTTAGTCACAGTGGATAAAAAAATTATATACACACTTTCAAGATTTGTACATTTTGTTGTGTTGGATTCTTTAAACTTCATGGATTTAAACGGCACTTCTTTTCCCTGATCCAAACAACTCAGCATGCCGCATGAAGGTGGGGAATTTGTTTTAAATTAAAAAAAAAAAGAGCAATTCACAGAATTCACAGAATATCCTCATTTATCCCCTACAACAGCACGGTGGTGTAGTGGTTAGCACTGTCGCCTTACAGCAAGAAGGTCTTGGGTTTGAGCCCAGTGGTTGACGGGGGCCTTTCTGTGTGGATTTTATATGTTCTTCCCATGTCTGCGTGGGTTTCCTCTGGGTGCTCTGGTTTCCCCCAAAGATATTCAGGTTAGGCTAATTGGTGGCTCTAAATTGTCCATGAGTCTGAATGGTTGAGAAGAGAAAACCTTTATAATAATCCAGTAGAAGGCAATGGGAAACCACTACTGTAATGTTCCCAAGAGACTTTGATGGCTGAAGCTGTCACAGTGGCCACATTGCTGTAGTGATATGTCAAGATGGATGGATGGATGGATGGATACCCCACAGAGTCAATCCTATGAAAAGGCACCTTTGGCAGCAACTACAGCTACCAGTCTTTTTGGGTAGCTCTCCACAAGGTTGGCACACCCCACTCCTCCTTAGATGATGGACAGCAACCTTCATGTCATTCCATAGATTTTCAATTGGATTTAGGTCAGGGCTTTGACTAGGCCACTCCAGAATATCCATCTTGCTCCTAGCAAGCGACTCCGTGCTACCTTTGGCTTTACACGCAGGGTCACTGTCCTGTTAGCAGTCTACTCCTTAATGAATTCATGAATGAAAGAACAACAAAGCTATAGATATAACCTATCTATAGGTGCATATATGACAGACAGAAGCAGGAAGTTTATGCTGATTCATTGAATCTTCTTTTTCTTTCGGCTGCTCCCGTACGTTTGGGGTCACCACAGCGGATCTGTTCCACATATTTGATTTGGCATAGGTTTTATACCGGATACCCTTCCTAACGCAACCATCCCCAA
>JAODIB010000005.1:39757032-39770447 GCA_027575605.1 Sciades troschelii | reverse complement strand
CACAAACTTTCAAGCACCATTGTGTGTGTGTGTGTGTGTGTGTGTGTATATGTGTGTGTGTGTGTGTGTGTGTGTGTATGTGTATATATATATATATATGTATGTATATTATGATGTCACTACTCAAGACTTCACTGCCCAGAATTCATAGCTGCCTTCAAATGTGGCTGCCACGAATGACATTACCCATCCCGTGCCTCACCACTTACATCTCCTGAGTTCTACTCACATGAACCTGTTCACAATCATCACAGCTCACAACTTAAGGACTTCAGTTCTCACAGTTCATTGTGAAGTATACGTTCAGTTCCTTTTCCCTGACTTTACCAAACCTTGTAATTCATGATCTGCCTCTCTGGTTTGACTTATTTTGTCCTTTGGGTTTTGCCCTTTCAATATTGCCTCTGATATATTCTCTGTGCCTCACCTGTCCATTGCCTATTTTGTGATTTTGCCTTTCATCTTACAATTTGGATTTGTCAGCCAGTTTGCCTGAATAAACTCTCTTTCATCTTTTACGTCTGTCTGTTGTCTGCATTCCTGGCACCTGACATTTCAACCAAAGTGGCTGAGCTCTGCCTCTCAGTGCCTTCAAAATTTCACAGGAATTACTCTGTAATTAATTAAACTGAATATAATTTAAGATATTTTGTGATAGTGTTTGTTTCCAACCTACTTCAGTCTATTATTAAAAGTGTGATACAAATAAAATTTTATTTAATTTCAGTGAATACTGAGTTGGTTTTCTAGTCTTAAATAATATACTTTAAAATCAGCAACTACCTCTTTATTGGTAGCTGTGAGCCATTTCTTTTAAGTGTTATGTGCTGTTAAAGCTATACCCACATAAACAACCGCTTCACAGGCGCATGGCTCAACACAGGAGAGCCAGTTCCTCAGGCCAGGACTCTGCTGTCTACCTTCATCTTAATAACAAAGGACACTCATTTCAGGATTGCAACGTGCGCATTTTAGCCAGAGAGGATCGTTGGTTTGAGCGAGGGGTTAAAGAAGCCATTTTTGTCAGGCTGCAAATCCTCTAGCTTTTATGACAGCTTGATTTCACTAATGAGAAAACAATATTCTTTATCAGTCAGGTTCTGACTTACTTTCTCGGCGAGCAATTAACAGATCAGCTTTGCAGGACTGAGCCTTGTTATGGATTAAGATCCGGACTGTTTGGCTGGCCAGGTCACTGATTTGATCTGCCTTTCCTGAAGAAAAGTTTTAACACTCTTTGCTCTGTGGCAAGATGCGTCATCACCAAAAAGTATTTTCGACTGATGGAATGGGGGGGGGGGGGAAAGCTGGCTGTTGTCTATAGCTGAGAATCTCGTGTGTGTGTGTGGTCAGTCGTTGTCAAGTCACCTGAACTTTAAACAACATGGAAGTGATGCTAAATAAATAGCTAACCATTATCTATACCACTCATCCTACTGAGGCTCACAGCCAGACTGGAGCTAATTCCAGCCAACTTTGGGTGAGAGGCAGGGTACATCTTGGCTGGGTTGCTAATCTAGCATGGGGCTAATGCAGAGACTCACTCGCAAGAATGTGCAAACTCCATACAGAAAGGCCCAGATCAACCAGGAGGTTCAAACCCAGAACCTGCTTACTGTGAGGCAATGGTGCTAATCACTGCACCACCCATGCTGCTGAATAATTAACGAGTGTAAAAGCATTTTTGTGCATGAAATCCAGGGTGTATTTCCTCTCGTTCATTGCGCCAAATATCCAGAACACCACCAAGACAAAGGATGATCTAATAGCTTGCATCTGTCTGCAACCTAAAATACATGGCAAGTTTGATTCACTCCCTGCAGCTGGGTTGATTCTCAGTCGAGTCATTTTCTCACTGCAGAGCTCACTTGGAAGTGGACCGAGACCACCTAGCTCAGACGGTCTCTGACTGGTTTCTTTGGTCCGCACCCTAGTATGATTGCTGTGTTCTTGCCTGGTTGGGGGGGAAACCCACACTGATGGGAGGAAAAATACACCCCACTCTTATTTCACACAAACCTCCATCTGAGGGACTCCATTTTTCTGTTTGTAATAAGGTCCTTCTGAAATGAATTTTTGCACAGGCTATTATTTCCCTATCTGCTGCAGTCACTCACACTCGTTTGTATAAATATAACTGAGGTGTTGACTGTTGAGACTGTAAGTGACACACCCTTTCCCTTTAAGCACTTCCCTTGAAGTGGTTTGGGCGAGTTTATAACTTGTACCAGACTCATTGTGTCATTGAAAATGGCAAACATCACAATTTGTTTGCACAGATGGGGGACATTGGGGATTGGTTATGTTCTTGTTGAGTTAGCAAATGGTTAAAACCTTAAGGGGATTGGGGGGGGGGAGCTTGAGCAGGTGCTACAACCAAAAATGTAAGCGTAACGCCTCCTTTCCCCCTGTAAAAGAGACTTTAGACCACTGAGTAAAGTAAACAAAGCTTGAGGAAAGGTGCTGTTTGCTTGCCATTTTACCATGTCTGTCCAGGTAGGACATTTCTGTTTACTCTGACTTTTCCATCTACCTTCCCAGTCTGACACTCGTAGATATTCACAAGATGCCTGGAGTGTGACTACAACCTGTCCGTGCTACCGTCCCCGCTTCGGCTTTGTGCTCTACTTTTGGAAAGGCAGTTCATTGCAGCTGCTGTTAATTATAATAATTTGGTCTGATTGTCTTGGCACTCCTTCCTTCACTCCCATTCTTTACTCAGTTGGTCTTCACTTCCATTACTCTCTATTAAAGGCACGGCCAATGGACTGCTTTATAGAGCAAAGTGGCACCAATTTGGCACATCACCCTTTAATTTGGTTCCAGGAAAGCCCCTATTAGCATTAGTATTAAAATGTGGTCTTGGTGGTTAAGACAAAAGCTGCTAGTGTTCCCCGGGCCCTGCAAATCCACATAGCGTCCTGTGCATTTCAATCAGTTCCTCACATACGAGACCAGCAGCAGGAGCCGCAGCCCTCAGGTACCAAAATAAACCTGCTGAAGTGCCACAACAACATGGTGTCGTGTCCACGTGTCCTGGTCTCCTACTCGGACAAGTCCCATAGCCACAAGACTTCAGGTGCTGTCATTTTTGTTTGGGTTTTATAGGTCATATAGTGAAAAACTTTTCTTTAATATTCCTTCCATACAGCTGCAGTGGAAGGCAAGGTTTTAAATAATTGAGTTGCAAATTAACTTTTTACTATTTTAAAGGTTAGCCGGCAAAAAAAAAAAATTCTGTATCTGCGGATTAGCCACTTGCTCAAACCCCCCCACCCCGGGCCATCACTGGAGAGGCATGACCCATTTTAAATGGTTGTTTACTTGTATCAGAACAAGGACCAAGATGCTCAATGAACTCTTGTCTACAATTCAATTAGGACTTGGCATCTTGAGTGGTCCAGTATTTAACACGGAAGAACTTGGTTCTCTTTGTCTTTTTGCTTTTACATAGAAGTGTGTGTGTGTGCGCACTCGTGTGTGGAGCAGGACGGTGGATAAAGATATCGCAGCCTGCACTGGTAAATGTAGACTCCCTATATAACGAGGTTTTGTCATCTTTTTCTGCCACGGCCTGTCTGGGAGCCAGACAGAATATTGTTGCTTGTGGCTTTTCCTGAAAACAACACAGCTGCATATTATGTATTTTTAAAGCCAGACATGTTATTGCTTTTCCTGTTATCTTCTGCCTAGACAAGCTTGAAAGAGGAAATGGCTTGTGGCCCCCCCTTTCCCCCCCCGTTGAAAAATTTGTGGCAGCTGTTCTGAATATGGTAAGCAATAGTGATTTTGTATGCACTGCCTCATCATGTGATGTAATGTTGGTGAGAAATCCTCCAGACGCATTAACTGTAGTGTAATATTCACAAGGAGGACATGAGTAGCACGATTGAGGCTACACTGCCTTTTTTTTTTGGTAAGTGAAGTCTCAAAGGAGTGTGAAATGTGAATCTCTTAACTTTATTAGCAGCCAGCCAAAGAATCCAAATACAAACGTGTCTATAAAATCCCAATTGCTTTTGAGACAGACGTGCATAAACTTTGCAATGAGAATGCAACTGACACAATTATGAACCCACAGTGGTTATACAACACCTGCCTAACACACATTTTGCATGTGTGGCTGAGAGGAACAGCCAGTTTGCATCCATGTTTAACATTTCTTTTACTTTGAATGCAAAGATCATTTATTGTTTGCCTTGTTTGCTTATCACAGGTTGGGTAATTGACACCTTCGACCTGTTTTCGTGGTGCCACTTGATCCAGAGGCATCGTGACTGCTCCACCACTGACTTTAAGGAGAGGTAGGAGCAGAAACTTGGACATCCTTTGCTGTTTGCCATTCTGTAGAGCTTTGAGGAGGGAGGGCGAGACCAGGCACCATCTGAACCACCCAGAGCATGGGGCAAAAAGTTCCAGGGGGTATAAAGACTGTGGACATGCGGGATCCCGCGAGCCGTCCGCTCAGACAGCAGCTACAGGCTCTGGACTACAGTAAACCACCACGGTTGGACATGTTACTGGACATGCCACCTGCTACCACTATGGTGCAGGTGCAGCACTCGTGGAACAATGATGACCGGTCGCTTAACATCTTTGTCAAGGAGGACAACAAGCTCATTTTCCATCGACACCCGGTGGCACAGAGTACGGACGCCATACGCGGTCGTGTCGGCTATACACGTGGCCTTCATGTATGGGAGATCTCTTGGGCTCTGCGTCAGCGCGGTACTCATGCTGTAGTGGGTGTGGCCACCGGAGAGGCCCCTCTGCACTCGGTAGGATACACGGCACTTGTTGGGAACAACAGCGAGTCCTGGGGCTGGGACCTGGGCCGAAACAAACTCTACCACGATGGCAAAAATCAACCCAGCAAGACCTACCCGGCCTTCCTGGAGCCGGACGAGACATTTGTTGTCCCGGATTCGTTTCTGGTGGTGCTGGACATGGATGAGGGCACTTTAAGTTTTATTGTAGATGGACAGTATTTGGGGGTGGCTTTTCAAGGACTGAAGGGCAGAAAACTGTACCCTGTAGTAAGTGCAGTTTGGGGACACTGTGAAATCAGAATCCGGTACATCAATGGACTTGATCGTAAGTATTGAATTCTTGTGCTACATCTAAACTGTCACCACTTTGTTGTTGGTTTTGTGGTTTGGTAAATCTTGAAATGGTTTCTATAGCACCTATAGAAGAATAAGTTCCCACAGACTGACGGGTCTTATTTTGAAGAGATGGTTGTGTTTGCAAGAAGTGTCATCACTGTTAACCTTTCCCCGATATTTGTGAAAATTATTTTCTTTAGTCTGTTTTCCACTGCTGATTATGGATCTGTTCCTTAAATATGCACTCGCCCCTGGATTCTGCATATTTCTTGAAGTGATTATTTATTTCCCCCCCCACATTGTTTGTAGTTGGTCATGGTTTTTAAGACTTCTTGCAAATCATAATCTGGTCTGACCTTATTTAAAACGAAGCCAAGGGCTGTTTTGTTTGCATCTTTATTAAACCCACCACATGCAAAATTCATACTAAACTTGATTTCATGGGTCTTGCACTTCTGCATGTCTACTGTTCCAGGAAGTTTGTGCAACATGATTTTACCCAATGAGACATGTACAGTTCTGTGAACCTTTTTGAGAACTTATTCTACACCCAAGATGTGTGTAAATAAACCACTTAATAGCTGAGCAAACAAACATTTTAAGTGGGTGGTGTAATGACGTGCTTCTTATTTACAAGAGTTGCAATATAAAATGCAGCATCCTGTAATGAGGCCATGTAAATGTACAGTGGTGCTGCTGCTATCTTGGATTAACCAGAGTGGAAGCCCTCTAATTGAAGCTGTGATGTGTCTAGGGAATTGGTACTCGTAATAAAGCCGCATGCACTGAGCTTTAGCAGTTGCCCAGCATCATGAGCTGGTGAAATGTGCCTGACCTTCCAGAATTCAATTCCGATTTGGTTGGTAAGCGGATTGTTTATCGAGTATTTGGATTGACCTGTCCGAGTCCCAGTGACCATTTAGCTAGAACCTTGTTGTATTTATTGTAATAACAAACATGACCATAAAATTGAAGGTTAATTTTGAAAGATTGACGTGACCTATTGTAATTACTAATATGGTGCTTAGTTTTTCACTAAATATCTTTGAAGTGGTAAAAAACAAAACAACCCTTCATCCTCAGTCCAGCTTTGCTCTATGATACTTGAATGATGTCATTGCAGTGTGGTCCAATAATGTGAGACACCGCTGAGTACAAGCAGTCTAGCCAGTTCTCGGCGCATTCCCATAAACACCCTGTTTTTCAAAGGAAATGGTCTCCTGACCACCAATTGCGTCCTGTCTAATCAAACCCATGTCCGTCATCCCTCTGGTGTTTTGTGCATCCTCAGACGGTGAAAATGCTCTTAAAGGGCCTCCCTTCAGGGAATCAAGTGAGTCGACATAATGGAACATTATTTTTTTTTAATGATGGTCTGACTTCAGGAAGATGCTTTTAATGCAGACTTGATGTGCCACATCAGCTCAGGATGCAGGTGTTCGTGTGTTTTTCGTCCTCTCCCGTGAGATTAGCTGGCTGAGAGAACGCAGCCAGTGCATTACTCAGCCTCTGGAGTCACCGGCCTTGGCTCACAATGAAATCCGGGTCCTGTGTCATAGCATTTGTAATGTTTCCTTCAGCGCAGAGTGAATTGGATGAAAGCCTAAATGTGCTGCTGCTTATATATAATGTTTCCATCTCTAGAGTGCAGTTTGTGAGGTTATGAAGTAAGCGCTGTGTAGCAGGTGGTACAGTGAGAACCAAGATGAATGAAACCCCGATGATGTAGCGGAAACAGACTGAACCTTGTTTTGAGGGGAATTTGTTCTTATTGTGACTGTGTGTGTGTGGTTTGTAATGTTCTGTGTCTTTTGTGTTTTGTTTTTTTTCTTTGTCCCTGCAGCTGAGCCCCTGCCTCTCATGGACTTGTGCAGACGTTCAGTGAGATTAGCGTTGGGCCGAGAGCGCCTGACTGAAATACATGGACTTCCTTTACCTGCGTCCCTCAAGAACTACCTGCTCTATCAATGATAATAGGAGTGCCTTTAGTCACTGAAAGGCAGAGCGGCTATTCTCTCTGGGATATTTTTTTTTTTTTTTCTTGCCCCCGACAGACTCACTTTCTTAATCTTTTTCTCCTCACTTTGGATTTTGGTACTTTGGGACTTGTTTTTGCACCAAGGACTCCTCGGTCTTATGTTCAAAGTGTTTACGTTCGTGTTTTGCATCCACTTCTTTTTAAAAACCCTTGTTTTTGTGAGTTGCTTCAGTCATGTCATATACTGAATACACAATGGGAGACGCACTGAACCCTGTGACGTGAGCTGTCCTAGGAAGAAGAGGAAAAAAAAAAAAAGTCTGCATGGCTGGATAGAAAAGTGTAACGAGTTTGAAACCTCAGCTGCTGGCTCCTCGTTTCCTTTTTTTTTTTTTTTTCTTCCCGTCATTCCTCTGACCTTTTAATTAGAACTACATCGAGAAGTGTGACAGGTTTAGCTTTTTGAATGCTGGATGTTGATCTGTAAATTAGTCTACTTGGGCATCAGTGATGTACCTGCAAACCTGGTTGAGAATTAATTTAGAGAGCTGTTTTGTTTTTTTTAAGTCTCATTCACTTCTTTCCCTCTCAGAATTGGCAGGAGAGATGCAACTGAATGCACGGTTTAAGACGGAGGGTGCTTTTTTTTTTTTAAAGCATGATGCAAATATAAGTGGACTCATTGTAGCAGACAGAGTGCGTGGCAATGGCTTTTCCTCTTGGCGGGTTAAATATAGCCTGGTGTTAGCTTTAGCAGCCCTAGCTGTCTGGCTTGGGGGGGGAAAAGGGATTTGACCTCTTTATTTATAATGGAGGTTGAAAGGCTAGCACTTGCACGACATTATAATGCTAGCATGTTCCAATAGCCTGCCTTGTTGCTCCTACAGTCCGAGGCTTTCATCAGTTAACCCAGTAATATCTCAAGTGCCTGCCCATAGGAACTTTGTTTTTTAAAGAAAGAGCCATGATTTTTAACTGAAAAGAAGGATGGCATCACTGTGAAACTCTGCAGCATTCATGAACAATAGTAAAAGCAGCAGGCTGTTTGGCTGTTGGTCCTTTTTCTTTTAATAATTACTTAATCAGTTTCTCTCTAGTTCCACCCAACCTTTAATTCTGGTGTGTTTTTGTAAAAATGCCTTTTTTTTTTTTTTTTTTAATTTTTTAAATCTGTCAGTGCTGAGAAGAAGGGTCCAGAAGTATGAGTTCAAGTGCATATATTGTGACACTACTGTACTGTGCCTTCCCCATGAGATAACCATTGAAACCCCTGGTGTCGATGGGGGGAAAATTTTGATATACTGATGAGGAAACGTTCAAGTTTCTTTGCCCAGCCCATTCTCAGTCTACTGCATAATCTTGTTTTAGATGTGCAAATGTAGTTTCCTGTCTCTCATCCAGCTTGCTGGGTGATGTTCGTCTCCTTCCTGCTTGCAGACTACCATCCTCTTTGTATTAAATGTTGTAGATAATGTTGATAAATATCTAATAAAGTTTATTATAAATGAGCCTTTTCTCTTCCTTTTAGCTTCTCAATACAATCTATGGTGCCGTGGATTATTTACTCTATCGTTCTTTCAACAATGTGTTTGAGGAGAAATCAAGTAGATGGACTGAGCACATGTTTATTCACAAATTACACAAAAGGACAGTCAACAGAGCCATACGTTTAGTGTTACTGCCCATCTGTCTTTAAGAATGCATGTGTAATAGTTTGCGTTCCATCAAAAGCAAGTGAGACCATGTGACGTAATGCTTTTGCTCATCCTGTCCAGCTTTGATGCAGATTAGATTTTAGGCCTTCCATCTCTCATTACCTGTTGCTATATTTGTGTCTGAAATTGGTAGCAGTTTCAACAGCCAGTGCTTGTTTCCTTCCTGAAGTCTTGTTCCTCTGCTGAAAAGCCACGATCTTCACTCTAACACTTACTTTGTACTTGGGCTGGTCTCTAAACATTTCATCCACTTCACATGCATGTTAGCGGAAACTTTTTTTTTTAATCTCTAGACATAACATTTCAGAAGCCTTGTAAGAGGAACAGGACCGTACTGCTCTACCCGGTCATGCCATGACATTTGATTGGTTCGTGCTTGCTTTGTGGCTACTCTGATGTAATGGAGCGCTTCTGGTGAGCTCATTCCTGACTCTTAAGGCAAATGAAATGCTGTGGGTCACGGAGAGAGGAGCTCCTATCATGTTCCTGACGTCACTTTAGTTGCCATGGTTGGGTGTTTTGCATACACAGAGTGCTGCTGCCTCAGTATGAAGTCACTCATCTCAAGTATGTAGCTTGGCAGGAACACTGCACTGTTTGGGTGTCTGGAACAGTACATTCCTGCCTGTGCTATTCTCCCAGAATACCAAAGGCCAGGAGCATCTGAATACATTTTGAGGAGAAAGTGCTTCTTTGTGACTGTCTATTCTAGACTGACCCTAGCTGACATGTTAGATCTCTGGTATAAAGGTTTTGATTTTGTATAGTTTTAAACCTGTGGCATATTATTGTTGGTGCAGTTCATCAGAAATAAATGAACAGCTGAAAGCCTTAAATAGGGCTTTAAATAGGAGAGCCAGAGCCGACTGTGGCACGCTAATGTAACCAAAGGTTTTATGAAGTTCTTTGTCTCACTGTGCACTACGATGGCAGTCAAGACACATGCAGCAGAGCTGAGACTTTGCTTTTGCAGCTGGCCTATAGTCTGTTTTGTTCCTTAAATCGAAGGCTTACATCTCCAGTTTCTCTCCCAAAAGTATCTTTCCCAGAGTTTGTGTGGGTGATCTGAGATTTTGAAGATTCTCTTAACCCAAAAAAAAAAAATCTTGTGCGCAAATATAGCCTGTAACCTGGCACAGGATGGATGTGAATTTCTTCTTCCTCCACTATTTGTGCATAGCTGTTATTACTTTTGAGAAACCATTGCGTTTTGTCTATGGTAAGAAAATGCAAATTGTGTGGGGTTTCCCAATTAGCTAATGTCAAGTACCAGTGACCAGGGCAATATGAGCAGATAATTGTCAGTAGGTTGGGCATGTGGATGAATGTAAAGCACACAGATGCTCATTTTCCAGGATGACTGCTCAAGGGTACACTTTTTGTTTGAATGTGATGGAACACGTTCTCTAGCTAGTGATTTAATTGAAATGCCAACATGGGTACTGTACCATGAATTCTAGTGAACTGCTGATCCAGTTAGTAGGAAAGTGGGCTTCTACTGGGAATAAGAAATGGCACAATTTTTCTGTCTGACCAGTGTTGACCCTTTATTGCTCCTACGATGGTGATCTATGTTTGGGTAACTACAAGCCCAAATAAAGTGCAGATGTTGCTGGATATCCATCAAGTCTCCTTTGTAATGGTTGTCCACAAGATTACGATTCGCTCCAGTAATTACACGCAGTCCATGTGGCAAGCTTTATTGGTCAGGCTGGGATTTACATTGTTTTACTTGTTACTATGCTATCAAACACTGACTACCTGTCAGGATTAGTACTGTTAAGGTGTAGGGAAGTGGAACGAGGTGTTGGGGAAAGAAATGGTGCTAATGTTTTGGCAGTGGCGCTTCGTTAACTCCATCCATTGATCTGTTCTCAGTGCACAATCGTTTGTATACACACCTGGCTCTCCAATGGACTTGGCCACATTGTCCCTGATTCAGATCTATGTAACCGTCTGAAGAGGTTTAGTTTCTATAGCGCAACACCATCTTTCTACAGCATTTTCCAAAAGCAAAAATACCAAGGAATGTTGTATAGAAAGCTGCTGAAAGATCCGAACACTAACTCTCCTGTTTAGTCTGCTGAGAAGAAATCAAATCTTGTTTACATTCAGATATGGAGGGGGGGGGGAAAAAAACCCAAATGTCTGGGTCAAAATCAGCCTCCCACCCAGCAGTTGCACTGTATAACAAGCTGAATAAGCTTGTAAATGTTTGTACAAAGACATACCTAGCTGAGCTGCTTTACATGTGGTCTTCTCTGGGCCTCTCGCACATCATGAAGAATGAATCTGCCCAAGTGCACTGTTTTTTGTTTAAACACTTCTGACTTTTACCATGCCATTGCACACCCATAAAAAGAACGCAAGTCTAAACCCTAAAGCACAAATATACAGGAAGTGTGCACTTTAAAAACTATCCATTTCTCAACTCTTTTATCCACTTATCCCTACAAAAGTCATAGCATGGGCTAGTGTATAATCTAATGCTAATATTGTCTAAAGGAAGTAAAGATAAACTCATGAGATCACTCAGGATGCCACCTAAAGTGAGAGCACTGTAAGAAAATGTGCTTTAGCAGTCCAGTTAAATTTAGCTCTCTGACCTGACATGTCGGTGTGATCGGAGAGTACTATGACATCCTTTTTAAGGGCTTGCTCTGAATGAACAGCGGAGGTGCTATTTCAGACGCTAATCTCATGGGTACTCTGGTCGAATGTGTAAATGTGTTGTTGGCCATCCGAGCAAAAAGCTCTCCAGAGACAAATGTAAATGACTTACAGGAAAACGAGCAAGAAAAGGACCTCTAGATTGGGCTGCTTAATTTCCAGTAGGTAGTTTGAACACGATGGAATAAAATGCAAAGTCAGTATTGCTCCCAGCTGTAAATAATATTAATTCTTTTAATGTGAAAGTTTTAGGAGCTCAAGTGGGGTCAAGGATGGGGGGGAGAAAAAAAAAAAACTACCATTAACCACTTCAAGGTGCTGGGAAACGGAATGAGGCGTATCAGAAAATTTCTGCACAGAAACTGGCAGGAAAGCTGTCTTTTTGTAAATGTACTGCCAACAATGATCTATGCTCCCTGATTGAGATCTAAAAGCAAAGAGAGTGGGAATGTGGAAAAGGTTTGTGTGAACAGGCCTTCCCAGCTGTAGACATAATGCCATAGTTGACCTGGAACTGCTGGCGGGGAATGCAGTCTACGGATGAAGGGTAATAAGTTACCCAGAATTCAGTAGTCCAGAGGGGAGCATGAAAGGGTCATCAGTTTCCAGAAGGCTTATACCCTATAGAGGCTAATAAATTTACAGGTACACTTTGTTGTTCTATAGTGAGTGTAAATTATATGCAATAATATGACAACACTGATAGTTACAGTCTGGTTCAGTCCAGCCGTGGTGTCTGACCACCTCAAATTGAAAGCGTTTGTAAGTAATTGTTCCATGTGGCGCTTGACTAAGTGCACTGATACTTCACAAAACCACACTGTCAACACCTTACTGCTCCTATAATGGCAAGCCGTGTTTGTGTGTCTGTAGGCACAAAACAGTTTTGACACCACGTGTCCATCATGTATCCTGGTTATTATGCTCTGTCCATATTTTGTGAGGTCAGGCACTTATGCCAGTAAGAAGTCCTGAGGCACAGCTGGAGTTCCGGCTCATCCCGAAGGTGTTCAGTGGAGTTGATATCAGGGCTCTGTGCAGGTTACTTGAGTTCTTCCACTCCAAACTTGACAGACCATATCTTCATGGACTTTGCTTCGTGAACTGATGCACTGTCGTGCTGGAACAGGTTTGGGCTTCTTAGTTCCATTAAAGGGAAATTGTAATGCTTCAGCAAAGACATTCCAGGCAATTCTATGAATCTAACTTTGTGGTAACGGTTTAGGGAAGGCCCACATCTGGATGTGATGGTCAATAAAATGACAGAGGACGGATTGCATGCCAGAGCAAAAGCAAAGGACATAGTATCCAGAAGCAGGACACCGTGCACATCAGCGTGGGAGTTACTGATGTGCAAATAAATTTTAGGCAAGGTGCACAACGAAATTTTAATGGGGGAAAGAAAACCGTACAGTGCAAATGTTTTTTGTACCCTTAGGTTCCTTTATGATCACAAAGTAACAAAATGGTACAAGTCATTATATATAATAGTAAAGAAATCAAAGCAATATCCTTTCTTGATGTGATCTAAATGTTTTCTAATATCTTGTATGGCCATTGTTTGGCTCTCCAACCTGTTTTGTTTCCTCTTTTGGATCCTCTTGGGCCTACAGACCAAGAGGGTTATTTTATGTTGATTTTAGATTCTGTTTGATTGCACGCTTGCTGCAGGATACACCTACATTTCATTTTTAACTTCTGGGAATTATTTTTACATCGTTTTTGTCAGAGGGGAACCGTCAGGGCCTTCTAGGCCTTCAGAGAAGGCCCAAACATATCAGCATTTCAAATCTTTATATTTAATTTCTTTCATAATTTATAATTTCTCTTCTAATTTGGCCTCACGTTCTATCAAATTTGCTTCAGAAATGAAAGGGTTACTGTCCTGATAACATTAAAACAGAGTTATCTAATGAGGTTTTTTTTTTTTTTTTTTTTTTGTCTTGG
>JAODIB010000005.1:37941256-37951733 GCA_027575605.1 Sciades troschelii | reverse complement strand
AGGGTGCATATAACTTCTACCCAGATTTGCTTAATTACAATTATTATTGAAGTTATGGACTAATTAAGCCTTAATGAACAGTTCAACAAAAATTGCTTCTTCTCGGTCAATTCCTTGCTGTTTTGCATTCTTTCTGGCAAATAGGTAGGTATTCCTAGGGTGGATATAGCTTCTATATATAGCTTGTACATGTAGTGTATAGAGCTTGCAACATTTATTGTGCAAGGTGGCCCACTTTAGATCGTTCCTTCTAGACTAGACGGGCCCAGAGTGAGCTACACCATCATTGATGGTCCAGTTGTAGTTTGGGGTGGGGGTTGAGGCTGTGACCATGTGTGAGCTGCAGAGAAAAACTGTTGTGTCTCATCTTTTTGTACTCTGCTAGTTGGAATATTTTAATTAAATTTTTTGTCCAAAAATATGGAAATCACCCCCAGAGTGGCAGAAAGGATCGCATGCTTTTGTCCTGGTGTGCTCTGAAAATAGAGGCACCCCCTGATGATAATCTGGATGCAGAAATCCGACATGTGAATCTGGAATGATTTGCACAGGTTTTTGCAGGAAGCCAATAGAGTAAATGATGGCCATGTGAACATTAGTCAAGCATTTTGGATTATATCGTATTGTGTTGTTATGGTTTTTTATTTGTTTTACTCTTTACTGCACTTTACTGCAGAATCACTTACCACCATACAGCTGTTTTTAGTTTTCACAGTGGTCCAAGTTCCCAAGTGCACAACTAATCATATTGATATTCAGTCCCCTTCTCTAAATCACAAATATTGGAAATGCTAGTTTTCCTGTCTTTTTTTAGGCTAGTGGTTCTAAATGATTAAATCATTTGTTTGTCATATTTTAAAATGGAAAAGTGCATTCAGGACAAAAAAAAAAAGCAATATCACACAAGCCTTATGTAACACATGTATGTACACTATATGGCTAAATGTTTATTGACACCTGACCATCACACTCATATGGTTCTTCCCCAAACTGTTGCTACAAAGTTGGAAGAACACAATTTTCTATTATGTCTTAGCATGTGCTGTAGCATTACACTTTCCTTTCACTGGATCTAAAGGGCCCAAACCTGTTCCAGTATAACAATAGTTTGCTAAGAATCAGTATGTAATGAGAAGTTTAGTTCATTAGCATTTCAGAATTTTAGAGTAAACACTCAAACCCGTGAAATTGGAAACAGGTTGCTTCATATGGCAACAAGGAATAGTCTTAACCCGCACCTGACTGCAGTGGTTAATGGACACAGCTACACACTTTTAACGGCTGTGACACATCAGGGGGTTGGGAGACTGAAGGGATGGAGAAAGGCGGGTTGCTTTGCCTGATGCTTTATGTGCTTTACTTTCAACTTGTGCTTTTCAGCTACTTTATTGCTTCGCAGTTTCACTCCAAAACACATACAGGCGCACACACACACAGGTCTGTGCTGAATCTCGACTTCTCTCTTTCCTCTCAGCTCTTTCAGCCTTCTTTATAAACACTTGGTCATCACTGCAACAGAAGATGAACAAGCACACACACACACAATCAATCCCATGTGTAATTGGGGTGGTGCAGTGGTGTAGTGGTTGGCGATGTCGCCTTGTGGCGAGAGGGTTTTGGGTTCGGGCCCAGTGGCCGACGGGGGCCTTTCTGTGTGGAGTTTGCATGTTCTCCCTGTGTCTGTGTGGGCTTCCTCCGGGTGCTCCAGTTTCCCCCACAGTCCAGGGACATGCAGTTAGGTTAACGTGAGGCTGCCTTGGGCTGAAGTGCCCTTGAACAAGGTACGTAACCCCTAACTGCTTCCCGAGCACTGTAGTGTGGCTGCCCACTGCTCTGGGGGTGTGTGTGCGCGTGTGTTCACTGCTTCAGATGGGTTAAATGCAGAGAGGAAATTTCACTGTGCTTGAGTGTACAGGTGACAAATAAAGGCTTCTTCTTCTTCTTCTAAAAAATTGCTTTGCCACTCATCCCCAAGTCTTCTCTTTCTATTCTCAAACTGATGCTCAACCACACTCCTGCCTCTACAACAGCACTAATAAAGAATGGCACTGAGCGATCTGTTCTTATCCTGTAGAAAGATCGCATACAATAAATATGAACAGAATTACTTAAAATTAAAGTGCCCCTGAAATTAAAACTCTTGTTTCAGAGCAGTTTGTACCCATCTCTTAGCATTACAGATGGCAATATTATAGTGTATATATATTTTTTCTTCTCAGTTTTATAGTTCATCCATTCCATGAACGTGATGAAACAAATTATGATGATTCATATCTGGGCACAGCTTAGTGATTGTCCAATTAACTGAAGAACCCCACGGTCTTGCTCTACTTAGCTTGTTGACAACAGACATTACTTGTTGGAGTGTTTTTGGCTGTACATCTTCCAGCACAGTGTTCATTTCACTTTTTCACTGTTTGCAAGACAGTCAAGCAGTTCAGAACAATGGCACTATGACTTTCTGTTTCAGAAGAAAATGTCAAGATGTGGAATCAAATCACAATAAACATTTTTAATTATAAATAAAATCCTAAATTTCAATATAGCTGCAAAATAGAATATTAATTACATCATCACATGTGAGTAAACTATAGCCATTTGCCATTACATACTCCAACCTGATAAAAAGTAAAAAATTAAATTAAATTTAAAAAATAAATAAATAAAAAAGTCAAAGTCCTTCCCCTGCCAGGACCTGGTCTTCCCATCCCAGTACTAACCAAGCCCTTAAGGGGCATTGGGTGGCACCAATCTCCACTTTGATAGCCTTTGGCCTCTCACCTGCGCAGCTAGGGTTACAGTGGCGGGCTTGTCCTCTGGTAACCACGAGAGTTTGACTTCCCCACTCACATCTGTATTGCGGAATGCCTTGCCAGACAGCATTAAGTACCATTTTTTTATGATGGTCTTTGGTATGACCCGACCGCGAGTAGAACTCGCAATCTCCCGATCGAGAGGCAGGCACGCTGACCAGTAGGCCAGCTTGCGGTAACGTGATAAAAAGTCATATCAAAATGCTAACATGACTGAATTCCTTTGTTTGTTTGTTTTTACAAGAATCTATTGATTCCTCTGCATATGTTTCTCCATAAGGAACTAGAAAGGAGTACATAATCTAATATACAACATGCATAAAGACATAATGTTCAGCATACAGTATGTCAGTGTTGTAGTCGAGTCACTAAACCTCGAGTACGAGTCCAGTCTCGAGTCCCCAGTGTTCAAAAACAAGTCCAGTCCGAGAACAAGACTCCAACTGTACCATTTGACGATGGCTGTTGCTGCCTTTATGTGAAACTGTCTCTGCTACTGTGTCAGACTAGCATTACTGCTTGACTGCCCCATTTTAGTTAATAGGCTACAGATAAAAAGCTTGTTCATTGCTCAGCAAGCCCCGCCCACTATCAACAGGGAAAATAACATGACAGAGGGTTAACACTAGCTAGTTCATCGGTCAGCGAGCAAGCCCCGCTATCAACACAGCAATGAACATAGCATGTCACTTACTTCCCTGGGTGGAGTCTTGCCAAATGACGAGTGAAGTTCGAGGTTGTCCCCCTCGTTTCCTCGATAGTTCTTCTACATATGGAACACATAGCAGTGCATTTTTTTCCCACTGCACGAGAAGTCTGTAGAAGCAAAGCAGACAATCTTAGGGGCGTTCTCTCCAGGCATTTTAGTGTCATTAACATTAGTTTGTCCCTGAACATGACATATGAACAGGTGAATGTGCATTCTCTTGCACAAAATTAGTATAAAATTTAATGTAGCTATAAATAGCTTATGCCAATTTATTATGGCATGTTACAAAAAATAGAGAAAAAAATTCAAGTCGTCTTCTCCAATTTACGAGTCCAAATGCAGTTAATGTACAAGTCCGTGTCCAAGTCATCAGTGCTCAAGTCCAAGTCAAATCACGAGTCCTTAAAATTAGGGCACGAGTCAGACTCGAATACTATAAGCCTGCAGCACATAATCTTTACTTAATGTATGATTGGGGGAAAAATCATATGGAAATGCAATTTGAATTTGTTTTAGCTAGTGTCCTTTATTTTCTTGGCATAAGTTTCTCCCTATAGTAGCACAAAGGAGTGAACACTTAAACAAGTAAGCATATATAGAGGACACCTTTAGAGAAGTGGCTTTCACCTAAGGATGTTTTTCTGTACTTATGTATAGCTTCGAGCAGTATTCATTATAAATTTATTTCATCAGTTTCATTGATTAATTATAGGTAGTGTAGTTGTTTGTGGCACATAAAGATTAATCATGTTAGAAATCATGTTAAGCAAGAGACCAAAGCAGGAGACACGTCCCATAGGTGAAACGTAGAGATTTAACAAACATCTTAAATTATTTCCTAAATTGCCTTCCTCACTTTCTCACTGATTTCTCAAAAAGCATGTAGAAAACAAGAGTGCTTAGAAATGACTAATACCTCAAAGAGCAAACCACACCATGCTGTTTTTAATGTGTGTGCTGACTACAGGGAAAAATATCTGATCAAAAGGGAACATTCAGTCTTTTGAATTGGCATGAAAGTAGAACGATTTGGAGACAGTAAAAAAGGAATCATCTTCACCAAAAAAAACTCTGTGAAATAAGAAAGATCAGCTTGAATTCAGTAAATAGCCAATACAACTATGATGCTAACTCTCTGAAGCAGTTCTCTACATATCGATAATCTACTACAGATGTACTGTTTAGTGCCATCACTGGAATCCTGCCTGGAGGATGATATGAGAGCTTCTGTCTTACAGGATGAACTTTAAACTCAACAGCCTTGAATTCTCTTCATGCTCCCATTTCCATGTTTCTTTTTTAAAGGAAAGACTAACCCATTTCTTTTTAATAAGCCTTGCTGCCTGTTGCTACAAGCTGACTTAAACAGGCTGAGACTAAAACAGGCTGAGACAAACAGTTTCACAAATTGCTAAACTGGTCACACATGTCCAGAGTCGTCCCTTTATCTAATGGTTGCTGGTTTGGAAAAATTGAAAGAGATAAAGTTTGCATTCACAACTTCAAACCTTTCCTTGCTTGCCTCTATTCTAATAAGCATATCATTGCATACAGTTATAATCATAATTTTTCCATTTATTACCTCTCTGACAGCACATCGTCCTGCTCTTTAGTGCTCTAAATCTTTGAAGTAGGAGCTGCTGAGAGAGACAGATGGGGCAGATGGATGTTATGTTCAGGCATAAAGGAAGCTCAGCTGCTGTAATGTGGTGTGTTAGTAATGTTACTGACATCACATTCAATATTAGTACAACACAAGCTTTCAGAGCCCTGACAGTGCTATACAACACAGATCGACTGAACCTTTTTCACTCCCATCATCAGGACCAGACTTACAATCCTCTGGAAACTTAACGCTATCCAGCCTTTCGATTTCATAAAATCGGTGAAATATAGTTCCCTCTGAAATTTGGTCATTGTGATGTGTTTATTTCTGTAATATCTCACAAAATATCGGGCCACTCTGTGGCTGGGAAGTGATTTAATTTGAGGGGATTCCCGAGCAAATAATGGGCATGAAATCGCTCGCTTTGCCGAGTCAAGAAGACAGAAGAAGTCTGTGTGCGCATGCGCACGCTTACCTTCGTCGTCTTCTTTTTCTTTTTCTTCTTTTGGGTTTTACGGCAGCTGGCATCCAGTGTTGCATTACTGCCATCTACAGGTTTACCTTTGACGGTTCCATCATTCTGTCGCTAAAAGAACAGCTGATCACACTGAGGTGCTCGCTGACCACCGATATTTATTAGTTTGGTCCTGCGTTTCCTTTCCTTCGCAACATAATGTCTTCTCGCGTTCCATTACTGTAGTCAGTCTTTCCAGTTTCAATCGCGTCCTCCATTTTTCTTTCCTGTTTCAAATTTGTATCCCACAGTGCCTTGCGCGAACGGGGAAAGCCTATCATGTGATGCATGACGTAGTATCTTGAATTGGGTCATGGTGAAGCAGGTAAAAATAACGGAGAATTTAGGGCCACGTGACCTTAAACTCATTGTTCTGTTTAAAAAAAAAAAAAAACACTAATAAAATTGGAAGTCTGTGATTTGAATTTACTAGCTTTCGGTTCACTAAACAAAAATAATTGGGTGTCAGGGAAAGTTCTTTTTATAACCTACACTTAAAATCTGAAAGGCAGTCTACCTTTAATTGCACTTGCCTGTGCTATATAGTGCACCAGTAGAGCTTGCTTCTTACTGTTTTTTGTGGAGAATGCTGCTTGTAACAGACAATGTCCTTTTTTTTTTTTTTCTCTCTTTTGTAGGAGGAGGGGGTTGATGTGATGAACAGGGAAACAGCTCATGAACGGTAAATAACTGGCTTTCCGGATGCTGTTATCTTCATTATGGGTGACTATAACAAAATATTTTTTAAACAGATGAAATCTTGCGATCAAAAAACCTCTCTATGGTCTTTATGCTCATCCATTCTGTTTTTATTTTTATCTGATTTATTTTTTTTTTCTTTCCCACCCCACCCCTCTGTCCAACTAGGGAGGTGCAGGCAGCCATGCAAATGAGCCACTCGTGGGAGGAAAGTCTTAGTCTGGTAAGCTTACTGTAATGTCCATAAATGTCAGGGCGTTGTACTCCACACAACTCTTGTCTTCTGTAACACTTGTGCCCCACTTGATTTATTTCAGAAATGCAGGCTTTGTATGTCAGGCTACTTTAAACCTGTAAAGGATTTGTAAAAGATCAGGCTGAAGTTTGCATGCAGTGGCTTTGTTGCCACATGTCCACCTCTCCCCATGATGAGATTGTGGGTATAGAAACTGCATGCGAGAGTAACATGGAGTTAACAGGGCCGGCAGTCTCTCAAGAGCAGACTGAGTTGGTAGTATAGCACTCCTACACTAACTCCTACCCAAGTACGCGTTGATGTTGATCATGATATGAGCTGAATGTGTGTACTGTTATTCCAGAGTGACCACGACTTTGAGAAGTCCTCATCATCCCCGAAACGTATTGATTTTGTGCCTGTGTCTCCAGCTCCATCTCCCACCAGAGGAATTGGGAAGAAGGTATGGGTGTGCTTTCATCAAGCAAAGCACTACACGTGTACTTCTGTGGTTTTGATTTTGCTAATGCTCATGCAAATCTTTCCTTAATGAGCAGCAGTGCTTCTCTCCATCTCTGCAAATCTTGGTGAGCAGTAATGGTCTCACTCCCAGCCCCATTCCCAGCCCAACACGTCGCTTCAGGTGAATGCATGAAGTTTTAATTGACAGATTTCCCCTCTTCCCCCTCTCTCCCCCTTAAACACATTTGGTGGAACTCACTGTGTGTGTGTGTTCAGCAGGAGGAGTCAGAGCCCCATTAACTGCATTAGACCCAGCATTTTGGGGCCGATCAAACGGAAAGGTAAAACTATCGTCTTGTGTACAGAATTAGATTGAGTAGTCCTGAGTGGTGCTACTGTCTGTGGCCATTAATTTGGATTAAAAATTGTCTGTAGGATCCAGACTCATGGGGGGGGTAGCCAACCTGCCTAATTCCCAAACCCTGTGGTAAAATGTGTTCTGGTCTGATTAGTTCAAGGTAGATTTTTGAGGGCATAATTCTAAAATTATAATTACTCAAAGAACGTCACATCTGTAGTGAAGCATGGTGGTGGCAGTGTCATGCTGTGTGACCGCTTCTCTTCAGCTGGGACTGGAACTCAATGCAGTTATAGAGGGGAATAGTGGATGGCTTCAAATTCCAGTCTATTTTGTCACACAACCTGCAGACTTCTGTTACAGCTGAAGGTGAAAAAATCTTTCCTTCCAGCATGAGGACCAAAAGCACGAATTCAGTTCAATAAAAAAAAAAAAAATGCAGGAAGATGATCAATGTTTTTGGAATGGCCTGGTCAGAGCCCAGATCTAAATCCTATCCTCTCAAAAACCTGTAGAATGATTTGAAGAGGGCTGTACACAGTCTGATTCAGTACTTCTGAAGTGAAATAAAGGAAGAGTGGAATAAAATGACCAGATTAAGTTGGTAGATTCTCACTGAAGACTGTGTGCAGTATTACAAGCAAAAGGATTTTTTATGTAATGTATATTAGTGTTATGGGGTGTACACGTGACCTGGTTGTAACTTGTCATATTTTAATTTTTTTCCTTCTAGAATATTTCTATTTGCATTTTGCACTTCATTTTGTTTGTTAGATTACATTAAAGGTGAGTCAAAGATCTGACATTCATCTTTGATTCATTTTTGTTTCCCAGAAATCTGCAGTTTTAACCGGAGTGTCTTGCCCTTTTTATATCCACTGTGTTTTTGAAATGAACACTGAGTAGCTCTTTCTGTACCTGTCTTGGTTGTCAGACAGATGAACAGGATATCAGCTTTGTACACAGGACTGTGAAATGAACCCTTTATTGGGTTTCTGGGTGGGGTGTTTTAATTAATTTAAAAAAAAAAAAAGTTGCGTCACCTAGTTTCAGGTGAGATGGAAGCAGAAAGCCAGCCAAAGAGACTTTTCCAGGGTACCACCACCATGTTGTCCACAGACACGGCCCACCTGCATGAACTCGGCTCACGGTGCGTATTCTGTAGTGGCGGTTGTGTTGTATAATCATATGTTTCTGGAATGGCAAAGCATGTGGTGTATGCATTTTGATTGAGCATTATTGGGGTAAAATATATAAATAAGGCAGATGACTGACTGTTGTCTACATTTAGACCTGAAAGCCACTCTGATTTAATTCCAGCTCAGTGGGGTGTGTCTTTAAATCTATTCTTGTGTGTGTTGTGAGCTTAATGTATGATTTTTCTTTATTCCTGTAGTTTATCCCCGGATCTGCTTGATGGAAGTCTCAGCAGTGTTGGCTCCTCTTCAGGTTCTCCAGCTAAGATGGAAGGAGTTTCACCCTCCTCGAGCAACTCTCCCTTCACCCCCCTCCAGGATCTTTCACCCAAGTGATCAACATGTATTACTAGAAAGACCACATGAAAGAGCTGCTGGAGTTTTGTGCTTCTGTTCCATATCCTCTCAGCCATGCTTGCTTTTTTTGGGGGGGGGGGTGAGGATTTGCTTGTTCAGTAGGACAGTGTGGGGAAGCTCTGTAATAAAAGAAGCCAAAGCCCCGCATGTATTTTGTATGGACTGTACCATTGGGGTAATCGGCAGGGGTGAAGACTGTGAATGCTGTTTGCACCAGCTGCTATATAAAGTTGTAATATTTAGGGTGAATCTCCTCGAATGAAATCAACAGCATTTTACAACCGTGCAGTTTCTCTATGAATGTGTTCTTGTAGCTCGCTGAAATTAGAGGAATGCTGATGATAAAAAAAAAAAAAGCTCTTAGAGAGCTGAAAGCATTCCCTCTTGCAACAGTATCATTAGGTTGCCTGTGGCTAGGCCTATTACTATAGGTCTTTATATGAGTAGATTGCCAACAGGTATTTTGTGTGTGAAAAGAATTAACTTATTTTGGCTTCAGCTTTTTTTTTTTTTTGTATGTATTTGTCATGCCTATTAGCTTGTCACTTGTAATCCATATGGGAGTGGATGTGTACAGTGCTCGAGTGGTTAACTGACAGTTGGGTACTTGCATGCATACATTTTACAGCTGAGTTTGTATCAGCCTTTCATTATTCGTGTAGATGGACAGAGGTGGCGGCGACAACATCGAGTGCCTATTTATCACTCTTAGTGCTTCATTACATTTTTCTAATGGAGTTAACCATTGCCGTCAGATATTGGAGTAAATGGTGGTCGAATGCAATATTAATGGGGATGTTTACCACTAAAGCCAGGATTTAAACACTACAGCACATTCGACAGCCCCACTTGCAATTTGTCTTAAGGTCTACCACCCTAGGACATGGTTTTTAGCCTTGTCAGCTTTAGAGAAGCGAGCTGTCTCAATGCAGTGTTTTCCAGCCCTTTAAACACGGTGGCTTCACCCTTATTCACTTGTCTATGGATTATCACTGTGTGACAGTACTAACCTTAAATGAGTTGTGTTAATGCCTTTTTCGCATGGGGTGAACTACTGCAAACTGCTGTCGCGGGAAGTTCCTGAAGCAGTTTAGATAAGTAGAAGAATAGAAGTGGCTGCTGATGGTGACATTTGAACATGCAATAGAAAGGAGTCTTGTTTGGAGGAGGAATCTACTGATTTCATGAAAGTAGTGTGCCATTAAAGGTCTGTAAATAAGAGAGCTGTACAATTGTACCTGTAAGTTGTTTATTCATTTGAGCTTTTGTTATTTTAGTAAATAGTATTTTTTTGTAAATGGTTTTATGAATTTAGTTTTCTTTATATAAAAAAAAAAAGGCTTTATTTCCTCAGAGCATCATGCATACATTTTTATTTGCAAACAAGAAAATGATTGTAAATTCTGTTTTGTAGAAGTGAAATTAATGGTGTGGTTTATTGCCCCATAATAT
Source organism: Sciades troschelii (assembly GCA_027575605.1). Lineage (NCBI taxonomy): Eukaryota > Metazoa > Chordata > Actinopteri > Siluriformes > Ariidae > Sciades > Sciades troschelii. The sequence continues at coordinate 37,941,332 of JAODIB010000005.1, read as the reverse complement.
AGCTAAGGCAGAACTGCACTTTATATCCTTTCTCTGAATGACTTTCTTTGCAAGGGGGGGGGGAGCAGGGAGTGGG
>JAODIB010000005.1:36830220-36840854 GCA_027575605.1 Sciades troschelii | reverse complement strand
GTCAAGATAATGCCAAGTGTGCATAGCTATCATTAAGGTAAATGGTCACTACTTTGAAGAACCTAAAATATGAAACAACTCCATACATTTCATAGTTTTGAGGTCCTCAGTATTGTCCTACAATGTAGACAAGTCAAAATATAGACAAATCTATGAATTAGGTCGTGTTTAAACCTTTGCCTGGTATGGTACATGCATACCAACATGCACCAACACATGTGCATGTTACCTGATCAGCAAACAGCACCATGATTGTGTAACTGCCAGCTCCTGGTGGAGTGTATTTAACTGTGAAGGTGTCATTATCATTTCTGATTATGTCAAAGTCAATGTCAGACTCAGCTGGTCCCACAACACCAGGGGCACACTTAATCCCAATGCTGATGTCACCTAAAGAGAGACAGGTCTTGCATCTTTAAATGTTCAAGACAAAGATAATGAATCAAAAGTCATGAGTGTTAAACATGGTGATACCCTGGCCAGCTTCTGAACAGTCCACAGTGAAGTATGTTGGTTCGAAAGCCTTCAGACCTGTCTTGGCAACACCAGGTCCAGATACCTTCACCTTATTAGGATGGCATCCAGCTCCAATATTCATCTACAGGTTTAAAAGGAAGAATCCAGCAACATTACTATTGTGGTCTTATTTAAAGATCTTGCAAAAATTCTATGTTCCATGCAAACATGTGAAATGTCTCCAGATTTCCACACTGACCCTGAATGGGCTTTCTGGGATATTGACTCCACCCCAGGACACCATGACCGTGTGTTTAACAGGCTTGCGAGGGGTGTAGCTACAGCTGTATGTACCATTGCCATTATCTTTAACCTGCACATCAACTGGGTTTCCATCTCGGTCCTGAAAGTGAAAGAGATGGTGAATCCTTCCATTTGTTACATTTAAAGACATGAAAGAGAGATACATACCTGGGCCTGGATCTTTAGAGGTGCTTTGCCCCCTAGTTTGGCATCCACTGTGAACTCTGCTGGCTTCCCAACAGCCAGACCAGTGCTCTGAAGTCCTGGGCCATGGGCCTTCACCTGAAGTGCAAATGAGCACAATTAGTGCAATGCCCCTTCCCCTCAACCCAGCAATTATTCGTAGACATAACATCTCTGTACCTTGTCAGGGTAAAAGTCTCTGTCTGGTGCTGGTTTGATCTCAGCCATAAAGGGGCTGTGCTGGATGTCCTCATTTTTACAAAGCACATGCACTGCATACTCCCCTGGTTCAGTGGGCCAATAGCGCACATCACAGGAGCCATCACCCTTATCATCACACTCAATCTTAGCTGGAGATGGACCCTCCACAGAGAAACCTGAACAGGAAACCAACCATTATATTTGAGTTGGGCTGACATGCATCAATTGACATTTAGGATTACAAATGTCATAAGAACAAAGTGCTTGTGAAACTCACCCAAAGTGCCAACATCATCTCCAACTGCCTCCACTACAAAGTCAGCAGATTTGCCAACAACACCACCTTCCAAGCCTGGGCCCCATGCCCGCACCTGCTGTGGCCCAGCTTCACTGCTTACTTTAACCTCAAATGGACTGAAGCCAGGGGGGCGGGTGGCACACAGGAAGGAAGAACACTTCATTTAGAACATCTTGTTTTTGTCATCTTAGAATTGGGACAATGAACACAAATTGCATTCTAACCTGCGAGGAATATGTTGGCCACCCCAGGTAATGGTAATGATGTAGTTTCCAGGTGTGGTGGGGTAATATTCAAAACTATAGACTCCATCTCCCAAATCCTTCTTCTTACAGGGCTCTTCCAGACCCTCTGAAGTACACAATTTAAGATATCCACATATAACCAAAACACATGATCAGGCATGGCTAGTACTCAGATAATGTGCTTCACTCACTTGGCCCTTTGATGGTGACCTTCAGATCTCCAGTGCCAGCTCCTTTGGTATAGACCTTAAACTCTGCAGTCTCCTTGATCCTCAAGCCTTTGGGCTGCAAACCGCGGCCTTTGGCTCTGCACAGACTGGGGTTACATGCTGCAAAGGGACAGGACAGTGATTAAAGTATCGCACTTTAAACATGCACCAAGTTAAATGGTCTGAATGGCTGGGCTTTCAAAAATGCTCAGGAAATTCCAGGCATGGTGCAGTGGTGATAAGGAACGGCAACTGGCAGAGCTATATATCTGTACCAAGCATGGTTACATGTGGCTAAAAACAGCAGCATGATGTTAGTAAAGGAAGTCAGAAGATAACACCCCCCCCCCAACACTCAGTGTCACTGAGTCATTAAGATGTCCCATAGTTTCCAAGCAAACTAACGTCAGTGATCATAGGAGACTGCATGAGTGAGTTTCGTGAAAACATGCAACAGGTCAACAGCAAGCAAAGTACCCAACAGATCCAAGGTAACAGGAAAGCACAGAGGTCAAACAGGCTGATCCAAAAAAAGGAAGAGAGACCAGCAACAGATGACAGTTGTCCTTCAGGAAGGAGACAGAATCAGGGAAGAACACCACAAATAGGAGACAGACCAGATTCAGTAAAAGGCAAATGCATTTTTTTTAGAACTCTACATGTTCCCTACAACCCACACCTGTTAATTCTACCTTTTCCCTACTGGCTCCTCACCTTCTCCAACATTGACTGTGTAGGGGCTCTTTGAGATCTGGCCCCCAGCAAACGTTATGTAAATTGTGTGCTGGCCCTCCTGGGTGGGTTTGTAGGTACAACGGTAACTGCTGTTGCCTTTATCCTCAATGTGGCACTCTACTGTGTCCTTTTTGCCACTGGGGTCAACAATGACCACCTCAACTTCTCCCATTCCAGCACCTGAAGACACAAGTGCAAGAGTTAAATACAATCTTTTCAAATTCAGGGATACAACCCAAAATTGAGAGCCATTAAACAGCCTGCCAAATGACCCAAAATGCTTAATCCATTTGTGATTACCAGCAGTGTATACATCAAAGTAGGTGGTTTTGTTGGCAATGTTGCCCACAGCCTCAAGTCCTGGACCTTGGGCAGTAACCTTGCTGGAGTCACCCTGAGCCATGCCCACTTCCACCTCAAATGGGCTCTTTGAAATATGCAGGCCTGCAAACAGCACTGTTACCTACAAGACAGGATAAGAAATCACCAGGTGAGACTAATAGGGAGTATCATCCTGTATTTGTCTACTAACCAATGACTTCATTATCAAGTCTCTTATATTCAGACCCAATTACCTTATGTGGCCCAGTTACTTTAGGGACATAGACTACGGAGTAAGTGCGATTCTTATCATTGTTGGGAGTGACTTTAGCCTCTTCACGATGGCCAGCTGGGTCTTCTACATAAACCAGCACCTCTCCCTGGCCTGCACTAATTGTTTCCACAGTGAAAACAGCCTTTTTCATGACCACATTACCAGTGGGCTCGATGCCTAAACAGAGAAAACAAGTTCCATGTAATGCCTATGGATATCTATTGAATGACTCAGTTGTTTACACCACTTTGTACTAGAAAAATTTAACTTGTTACTGCACCTGGACCATAAGCACGAGCCTTTTTGGGGTTGAGCTTGGGGCGCAGTGGGGCACCAGGCTTCAGCTTCGCCTTAGGGAACTGTGACAGGTAGGTCATAACCGAGTGTTCGTCTACATTGGGATCCACAATTTCCTCTGGAGTGATGACCTTGTAGAGAGCAACAAGAATAAGCAGATGAATCAAAACAAGGGGGGGGAACCCACACATCTGTACAAGCAAGTTATAACTGTCACCTTGGAAACAGACACCTATGACACCACATGCTAGTCTGTGGCATGAGTTGGCAAGCACAAGACCCATAACAGCAGGAAACTACCAACCACATTTGCAACAGACAGCACGCAATATACCAGACTTGATTTAACCCATCATTTCAAAACTGCATTGGACAGTTTCATTTCTGTAGTAGCAGAAATCAGTTTAGCCAACCTTTTTTTTTACCAAGCACATTAAAACCTTTGTAGAAAACAGTAACAAAGAGGGGTGTTTATTTTGCTATTGGTAAGGCTTTTCTGACAGTTGTCTGCATTTAAAAAAAAGTTGTTTTTTTTTTGTTTTTTTTTTTAAATTAGAAGTGGACATTGCTTCAGAGTCAAGTCCCTTGTACCCAGCAATGTTCACTGGATTTCAGGAGCTTGGGGAATCCCCCCCCCCAATGAAGCCTGGGAGGGACCAAACCCACACTTCTATGGAGGATAAAGGTTTCATATTCCTCCTGTATGAAACTCGAAGTGAGCACTTCATGCAACAGTAATTTGTCTGAGCACGCCATCATATAGCCACATGCAGCCTAATATACAGTACACATTTAGGCATAGCCTAAAAGCAGAGCTCCCAATGAGTAAGTAAATTTTTTTTTTTTAAACAAACACTAGATAACCCCCCCCCCATCTCTTATAGAAACTTGTAGAAAGCTACAAGTTGTCATCCAGTGGTCAAGTGTTTGAGATGCCTTGCACTTATCAGGCACACTGTGGTAGTACACATGCATCATACAGTTGCAACCACCATTTAAAAAAAACCCACCCGACCCCAACCAGGTTGGTGCATTACCACATTCTTAAATATGGAGCTTCACTCCATGTGCTACCTCACTACCTCCCACACAGATCTATATATTCTATTACTTACTCTTATTGGTAAAGTTTTATTTTTATTTTTTTTTTTTATACAATCTCCTTGTATAAGGCTATTTAGTTTTGTATTATTTTGTGCAATGCAGAAAGGTTACTGGATACCTTGAATTCCCCTCTGGGATTAATAAAGTGTCTAATCTTCGCATGCAGAGAGCTGTGCTATGAAAAGAGGCTTGGACGCAGAGGATTTTAATCAGTTATTTGCATTCAAATTACTTAATTCAAGGAATAATTTTGGGCCAAGTGATCAGGAGGATTAACCTCAATGAATAAACTGGTTACCTGAGGAACACCAAGCCACTCATCAGCCTGTTGCATTGCCTCGCGTGCATTGTCCACAGGTTTTGTCTGATCCCAGGAGTCCCAGTCCGGACACAGACCTAAAGAATTACCAACATTTTCACATATGCATGCTCCAAATTTGATGGTGTTTACCTGAATACAAAACTCCTAATTTAAAAAAAAAAAACCACAACCCTGTGTCTGCCATCTAATGTCTTTGCTTTTGAAGGCATTAATTGATGCAGTTCCATTTCTCCAGACACTGTCAAAAGCAAACTGAACTCAATTGAACTATGCAAACTCTGCTGTAAACAGGTCATGCCATTTGATTGAGAGACGCTTGAACCAAGGCAGCTTTTAAATATCCTTCTAAACTTCCCCACCCACCCACCTCAGTGACCTACCTGGAGCACAACTGTCCACCAATGCACCAAGGGCTTTGCCTGACTGCCAGTCACGGCTGAAGTTGGTTATTGGCAGCTCGGGCAGTTTGTTCTGGATCCAGCCCAGGAGCCTCTGCTTTGGAGTTTTCTGCTTGGCATCGTCTGTGTCCTCTTCCTCATCCCACATGGGCATGGAGATAGAGTAGTGCAGAATGAGGGTCCAGATCAACCCTAGGATGAGCTTCAGGTTCCCATCCACAATGGCTTTACTGTCTGGTTGTTGGGAGGAAAAGTGACTTCGCTTAGTACATAATATTTAAAAAAGTCCTTGAAGGGATGACATAGCACAAGAAAGAAGCTAGACAAAGTTGTCATTTTGTCTCAGGGCCTTTTCCACAGATGAGAAGCAGTTCATATTTTATCAAAGTAGCATAATTGGTTTTTATAACAGAAAAAAAATAAAACTCAAAACTGCCATTAAAGAAGGGATCACTCATCACATCCCCCTCCCCCTTACATATGCAAATCTGCCATGATCTCTTAAACTGCATGGATAGTTTTAAAGACTTTGGCATGAAACTACCTGCCAAATGTCTTGGCAAAAATGCCTTTTCATGTCTTTGCAAGAGACCCTGTTAAAGACTAATGGCAGGGAGTCATATGAATAGTCCCCCAGCAAGGTCAGCAGATGTACCAGCAAAGCTAGTTACCCTCCTCCACCCAGGTGTTTTTTTTTTTTTTTTTAAATATATAAACTATTTATATATCCTAAACTGGCCATGACAACCATTAGTCATACTGTACTTAGCAGTCATACTTCTCCATTTTTCTGAACCAAATAAGAGTGCACACCCATCTGACCCTCAAAGCATAAATAGCCAAACGTTACCCAAGTTCAAATACTTATGCAACATTACAAGAAGGGGGAAGAGAGAAACTCCCACAGCTTCTTAGACAAGCATGGGTGATACCAGATTTAACAGTCTTTTCAAGTGGGCCAAGCCCTTGTACCAACTGAAGCAGGTTTGCTTGAACACCCAAACCTTATGGTGACCCTTTCAGTGCAACTCCATTAGTGTTTCCCTCCCCAAACAGTAAGTGGGGCTTTGATCAATTAACTGTCGTTATGGAATTCCAGCAGAGTGGACAACATCTTGTAGCTACATGCAAGCCCATGCATGTGTGCTCTAGGTTCTGAAGATTCACATAGTTGATTAGTAAAGGAATTTCATTCCAAACCCATTACTAAAACAGCAACGTTCACCAAGCAGAGACAAAAGCACCCTCAACTCATCAGTATATAGGAAATACAAAGCCCCAAATAGAAAGCTTAAAAAAAAAAAAAAGGTACATTAAGATCTCACAGTTCATCCTGCTTATGACCCACACTACTTATCCAACACTCCTCTTGCCATGTTAAACAATACATTTGCCTTCTCCAGAGTGTGGTCTACAAACCACAATAACTTCTCAATTTTTCTGGAATCCAGCTTGGGTTCTGGGGAAATTAAACTGGACTACTGGGGGAGAGGAGGGAAAAACCCATCCCATTCCAGAGCCATTTTCTTTCAGGGTGAAACACATAGGGTCTCAAAAAAGCTCCATTAGTCTCTGAACCCAAGGGGGCATTTCTAGTTTAGCATTTCCAAAAAGGTATGACCAAATACTTTAGGAGCATAAGTTCAGACAGCTTAACCTCCAGTTTATTTGGCAGGTAGTTTCATGCCAATCTGCATCAGTGGTGGGGACAGCATAGTCAGGCTCTTATGGCCCTGACAACTCATGTGATCGGTGTTAGACAGACCAAGGGTGTGTTTGGCAAGAGAGGGAGTTGTGTTAAAACAGGTCAGCACTTGTGAAAGGGATCAGATGCACTTATGATGAGCTGCTGAAAACAGGAGGGTGTGGTCACCCCCCCACACCCAGCAGTCATCCCACATGTAAAAAGCACAGCAAAAAATGAACATCAAGCTGCTCTTCAATCACTGAGCTTACATCACACTACATAGCTTTAATTGTAAAATTCATTACTTTGAGCCAATTCACTTATCAAATTTGAGAGAGGCTGGAGGAAACCCATGCAGACAACTTAAAAAAACCAAAACACCCCACAAAACCCACACCCACTAGACAGAAGCTAAGGTCAGGATCATACTAAAAGACCATGTAGCTGTGAGGAAGCAATGCAACCCTGCCACTACTTATCGGCCAGTGCTGGTTTAATCCCCTCCCTCATACATCTCAATCAAAACCATCAAGTCACATGAAACATACTGAAACACCTAGGTGTTTAACTGGCATGAATTTTGGAATCAGTGTGGTCTCAGACATCCATAAATTACACATGGAAACCCTGTACCTCCTTGTAATCACTTACCTTTACTAACCAACTAAATTTCTATATTTGAAGACTCCTGGGAACCACCATGATGGCAAAAAAAAAAAGCCACACTACAGAAATACTTGAGTCACCAGCTCCGCCAACCCTCATACCAAGACACATACTGGACTAGCAAACATGACAGGAATCTGCAACAACCTCCCCACTATGCTCAGACCTTTTTTGGACATGATTAGAGTGAGCCATGATCTTCCCAAACCAAACATCATTTTGCCACGAAAAAGCCAAGTCGGGTACACGTGAGGACAGAGCACTGTTAGAACAAGAACCCAGGAAGATATTTATGAATTACATCACATAGTTGGGGCATAAACAAAGTTGTTTTTTTTTTTTTCCAGAAGGCAGAGTTATCAGCTTTGGATAAGAGCACAAATATTCCAGACCACCCATTCCCATGACTCACTGGGCTCAATAAACTACAGCACCTGACGTCAGCACTCCCCTCCTGACCCCACACCCAGACCTCTGATGCACCATGATGCACCACCACTACAGACAGACACTCACACAGCCTACTAATCTTGTAAGAATTAGTCATCAGCCAAGACCATTTAAGGGCAAGAATGTGGCAAAACCCATATAGGTCCCAGTCAAGGTAAAGGCTGTCTATAATAACTTTTAGAACCCAATTTATAACTTCATGAGGCAGTAGTGTCAGTCAACAGCATATGGGGGGAGAAATCCATGGAGGAAATTTACACATTCCAGTAAGTCTTATCACCAAGTCTTGACCTGAAATCTGGACAAACCCACATGGTTATTTAATGAGTCAGGGAGGAGCATACTTGTAGCCCTCAGGCCCCAGCCCAGGTAATGGATGCCACCTTCTGTGGGCATCCAGGTTTAATACCATGTTAGCCTAGATTTCAGCCAATCAGGTGAGAAGATGCAAAGAATGGCTGCATCAACAGCTCTAATAAAAAAAAAAAAAAACCTACATGGTTCAGCAATACTGAGGGGTGCTTGATTGCCACAAAGCTTTATGAAACACAGCACAACATAACATTCTTAAGCAAATGAACTTTGAACAAACTTCCTTTTTCTTCGATTTCTGCTGCTTCCAATAGGTCCCTCCCTCCTCCTCAGCCTGCCTCCATCCCTTGCTCTCTTTTGGAAGTGTTCCCCCTGGTTTTTTAGCCTTAAAAGGGAAGAAGCAAACTTGATCCTGGCAGGCCACCCATTTCCCTGCACAGTGGTTTCCGATTACAAGGAGGGAGGGAACAGAGGGAGGAGGGAAGAAAGGAGGGAGGGAATGGCAGGGAGCAAAAAGCCTTGAACAGAGAAAACTGCTGCGTTTAGACTTTTACTAAAACCCCATATTGACAGAGCTGGATTGTCATTTGGCTCCTCTTGTTCTGCGGTGAACTGTTCCATGCCAAGCGCCACTCACATATCCATCACCCACTCTAGCACGTGTGTGCACACATACTATCCAGCCACATGAAACAATCCACATTATCTGCAATCTTATAGAACTGAAGGGTTATGGTGTTTGTATATAGCCTCCAATTTAAATTCATTAGTTGCCTTGCTTTTAAAACACTGCAGGTACAATATGCCCTGCAATTAATACATTTCTGAATCAATTAACAGAAGCCAGAGATGACCTTGGCATTTCTCAGCCCAGGGGGTGGGGTGTTAGTTATTTGAAATTGGAGGCACAACATTTTCACCATCTAGGACCACAGGACATGAAAATATACCCTCAAGTTTTTATGGTACCCTAATCATTCCATAGCACCCCAAGTACATATGGATGCAATTGACCATACATCATAAAAGCAATATGTAAGCATGTATTGATTCTTGAAAGTTACTGAAAGGGAAGGACTAATCAATAAAACACCTCCATTCCAGAACATGCCTTCATTGCCTTGTTCTTAACTCCCAACTCCCCCTTCACTGACCTTCTAGATCACCCTCCCTCAAACTGTACAAAGAAGGAAAATTGCAGGCCCAGTCTGGAGGCTTTACAAAAGCATACCACCCCTAACCTCCATCTTAAGTAATGCCAGAGCAAATTCTCTTATCTCCTGAGATTCATCACTAAAAATGAATCAGAGGTCCCAGTAGAACAGAGGAAGACTACAATCAAGTATCCTTTTGTTAGTCTTAAAGCCACCTCACATCCTGTCCCTGTGCACGCACAAACAAACTGAGTGAGGTTTGAAGATCCACATTCTTTGTAAAAGCTCTTTAGAAAAATGAGAAGCATGCCATAGTCTTCATGTGGTTTAACACAGCTGCAGTCTTGGTGAATTACAGTGTCCTTAAAGAAATCTTTAAAAAAAAAAAAAAAAAAAAAAAGGGTTTCACCTAAAAAATTGCCACTGCTGCATTTGTCACCATGGAAGACATTCGTGCCTGATCCATCTTGCTCGAAGAAATAAAATGACTACTTCAAAAACAGCGTGGAGTTGCAGAATCAATCTTTTGAAGGCAGATAAATTTTTGGGCATCACACTACAAGGTTCTTTCCCTGTGTGGTTGGTACAGGGTGCAATGCAGTCACCGATAAACCACACCTCATTTGCACGATAACCTAAAAACACAAACTTAGTCACGATACTCCAGATTAATTTCGCTGCATTACTCCAATTTACTTACACAAACCCTTCCTTTCACAACTAGACCAGGCCCCTGTTGTGAAAGAGCAGGAAATCCTGGCATTAGCAAGGGGCCTCCAGGAGACTCCATAGACTGCACCCAAAAGGCATTAGGCACAATTTTTTTTTTGGGGGGGGGGATATTCAACAAGTTATACAAATCATGTCATGACCACAAAAACTAGGTCACTATAACAAAGACCAATAGGAGAAGAGCGCTTAACACACAAAATCCCAACCAAGTTCTCATCTCATTATCTCTAGCCGCTTTATCCTGTTCTACAGGGTCACGGGCAAGCTGGAGCCTATCCCAGCTGACT
>JAODIB010000005.1:33121117-33131940 GCA_027575605.1 Sciades troschelii | reverse complement strand
GAAGAAACTTTTATCAGTTTCACGGTTTGATTGATTCGAACAACCTAAAACAACGCAAGCGTAAGGCATTTTTCATGTGAGCAATGCACCTTCTCCATACAAATGCTTTCTCAACTGAGCTTCGGTAGACCGCCAGCTAAAATTTTGAATAACTAATGAGGCAGATGTGACATCACATGAAACCCAGCAATGGTTAAAAAAAGGTATAACTAAGTTAATTCATAGAAAAAAAATTTGTGAATTTGCAAATGTGAGACCATGCTAAACAACATGCAATGTATAATAACTTTTATTCTAGCCACATTCACTGGATATGAGCAACCGCATGCTCTGATTGGCTACTCTACTACTAGGATATCAGCTCATATACTGTGAGTAGACAAAAACAAAATGGCGGCACATGTTGCTGAACCAACCGAGGACGAAATAAAAACTCTACTCAAAAACAAAACCCCAAAAAATAAAAAATAAAAAAGCAACAAAAATGGAATAAAAGTATTTGATGGTAAGAACGCATCTTTTTAAAATTTTTTTTCAAGAATTATTATAATAGCACTTTTCACAAATTGCTACTGTCATTTCGCCAGTTTGTTTACATTCTAAGCGGAAATAATTTTCTCGGACGTTTTGTATAAAGTTTTTATTTATCGAATTTGCAAAAAATAAACGCGCCTCGTCGGCTATCAGCTCATATACGACTCGATTTCGTGGAATAACCGTTAAATACATGCTTTATGCTATGCCAGTAGTAATAAGCAGATATCAGAATGCTCATTAAAGATTCCATTAAATTCCATTAAATTCTTAGAGCTAGACTTTCCCGATCTCAGGCATGATAATCCTATACACCAGTTCCTGTGATTTTTTTGATAATAAGTTAACGTGTTCAAGTGAAACTGGTTGTTTACTGAAAAAGCAGAGCATCGGGATCCTAGGAAGCTTCACTTCTGGCCCTTAAGAATGACCTGATACTACAGCAAAAACATTTACAAGAGTATCTCAGTTCTCCAAGTTATCACCAAATATTCTGTGAAAGCAGAACAATAGTGAGTAATTTCATATTCAAATGCAATGCCACATCTTTCCTGGGGAAAGGTTACAGAGAAGGTGAGGATAAGGCCAGGGACATTATACAAAATGGACATAAATTTATGCAACTGACATCTCTTCTATTCTCTCAGTGCGAGAGTGAGAGAAGTCGAGCAGCATTTCAATGACAAAAATGCTTAATCTCAACCTTGATCCGAACTGTTTAGCGGCTCTGACTTCATGACCTCATCTTTTTAAATGCTCAAACTGAGGCCTATTGAAACAGATCCTCCATGTTGAATTAAAGTGAATCCTACACATCATAGACAAAATTGCAGCGGACAAATATCAAATAAAGACATGCACATTTTTGTCCCATTCTTTTTGGTGTGATGGATTGATGTCCATTAGCTAAAACCAATCTTTCATTTGTATTTGAAATGTTTTGGTTATAAGGTTTTCAACTGATATTTAACAATATTTTAAAAGGGCACACACACACACACACATACATACACACACACACACACACACACACACCATCTCTGTGTAATGTAACCTCAATAACACCTAACAAACAACATGCCTATTTCTACTGCATATAGGTTGAGACATAATATTCTGATGATATAAGGAGGCACAATGTTCATTTCACAACTCGCTAACGACAACCACGCTGCTTTCTTTATCACATTTAGCATCGGAGACAAATAGCTAAACAAGGCTGCTCCCACCAGAGCTGACACAACACCACACGATACTAAGAGAAGGACCACCACCTTTTCAGCACACTACGATGAGTCTTCACAGGTACAGACCCAATGTAACGCCAAGATGGGTAAAGAATTGACTACCATTACGCTACTGTCCCATGAGCATGACACACATAGAGAAGCCCAACAACCATGGACCTAATACACCTCAAAAAAATAGGAAATTTTACAAACAACCCCAACATTTTTAGATTTAAAAATGTACCTATATGAATTATAAAACACATTGTATCCTGCCACCACAGTAAAATGGGTCGTAATTTTTTTTTCTTATCCTATTGGTAGTAATAGTCACAGTTTTTTTTTTTCCAAAAGATATTTCTTTGATAAGAGTAAGCTACAATAAGAGTGTTAACAATTACACTGAAAAAATATATGTATGTTTTTATATTTATATATATTTATATGTATAGTTTTTATAATTGTTTTGTCTTCTTTTTTTATACATAATGTGTATATATAGTGTAATTATGGCCATATTGGTAAGGAAATAAAGGCAACTGTAACAATTATCACACATCACGTGACTCAAGAATCGTGTGGTTGCTGAATGGGAGGAGTCAAGAAAAAAAGTGTTGGTTAGTGGCACTTTTTTGCATTTTTAAAATAAAAAAATAAAATCAAGAATAAGGCTACGTGGCTGTATGCTCATCTGACACTAGGTGAGTAAAGACATTGTGGTTCAAACGTTTCTCTTAATACATTTTATCATATTGTACCAATACACACCCCTCTTTCCATCCGAGTTCAACATATATCTCATTACCTATATATACAGATAAAAAAAAACAACAAAAAACCAAACACCAGCATTTAAGAACATTCTGGACAGACTGAGCATCACAGGCAAAACCAGGATCTCTTTAAAAGAGATTCCAGAATATTGTACTTTCTTTTATGGTACTTCCTTTTCATGTTTAAACTCACAGGAAGCTCTGAGTTCCAAAGAATTGCTTTTTTTTTTGTCGTCTTTACATTCCCACGGGAAATGTTGCTGGCATTTTAAAGAACCTTATTTTTGTCCAAAGTGTGACTTTTCTGTCTTTATTTAAGTACGAGAGACTACTAAGACTCTTTCATAATAAACACACAGAAACATTACAAAATAAATATACAGTACAATCTGATCACAGTTCATTAGTTCATAAATATAAAATAAATAATAAATACGCATTATACTTCTCCATAAGTTTGGGATCTCTCAGGATTTTGGAAAAAAATATCTATGATGGAAAAGAAAATGACAGCCTGACTTAATTATAAAAAACGTTGCCAGTTCAAAATATTTTCCACCTAAAAAAAGTTTTAAAAATCTATCGTCAAAGGAACATCAGGTATAAAAAAAAAACAAAACGGAAAATAGTTCGAAAAGTTTTCTTATTATCTTAGATTTGTATTTCTTTTAAGATGGAGGGGGTATGTTGCATTGTCTCATAGTAGTCTTTCCAATGCTGGAGGTGAGTTCAAATAAATAAATAAATAAATAAACAAACGATAAAAACATGAAAAAAAACCCTCAATACATATATAAACGAATGTTACATATATTAAGAGAAGACTACATGACATAAATTAATGTCTTATAATTTATAAAACATTACAATGAAACCAATAAACTGTAAATTGAAAGGAAGTGCAATTCATTGTTGATAAATAGAACAGATATGACAGGGTTTAACTGAGTAGCGATACATTATATTACTCTCGCATAAATAACGCAAATGAACGAGAATGCACTAGTGCTTCTGCAATCTACAGATATTCAAAGTATTAAAACCTAAACGTTTCTCTAGAACTAATAATAAAATAGATATTTATAGATATAACAGCTGAAATTTGGAGGCGTGTGGTTTGATGGTTGCGCTATAGTGTGAACGAGACGGCATCTGATATGAATAACACGCAGCTTAAAGACCCGCGTTGTGTTCTCTCTACGACTAGAACGTGTACATGAGCTTGTCGAGAACAGGTACAATGGGCCTTAATGACCTGAAGCTGTGGTGATTCACTCCAGGAAGTGCTGCGTCTGCTGTGATAAAGGGCCGGTCGTCCCTCATACACAATGCGAAGACGATTTCATCCAAAGGATTTGGCTCTTGTTAATGCTGACGTACACATTCTCTTCTTCATCATCATCAGCTGCACTCTCAAAGACATGCAAAATACTCCGTTAATTGTGTGGTATAAAATAAGCAAACCAAGCTTCTCTTTTCTCCCCTCTGGCCAAACAGAAGGATTTGGTTGTGGCTTTTTCATCCTCTGCTTCCCATCCAGCAGTGTTTGTGGATTGTTGAAACGTATGTTATATACATATTTCTCTTTTCTCTTATCACAGAATGCTCCCTGGGTTGAAAGATGTTATTATTCAAAAACACCTGAATGCCCATTGTGTGTGTGTGTGTGTGTGTGAACCATTTGCATGTACTTTCTTTGCTTTTACACACATCATTTCTCTTCTATGCCTCTAGTGGGTGATGCCTCAGGTCACACCTTAATGCCTTTCACTGCCTGGTTGATGGACTCCAGCAGGGCCTTGTTCTCGGGGTTCTGGTAGCAGTCTTTATTAGTGTACATGTCAGTCAGTGTACTCACATAGTTTTCAAAATTCTGTTCTGTGATTGGTTCCTGCTGTGAGAGAAGAAATTGGAGCCCATGATGCAAAACAGTTTGTGCGGGTGCGAGTGTGTGTGTGAACGTGTATGTCTGTGTGTGTTTTATTATTCATCAATATGGCCAGGAATTTGTGACAATGAGACACGTTTACTGGAAATGCAGTGTTACAGAATAAACAGCATGCTGCCATTATGAAATCATTAAACAATGAATGATAATCAAATAAATATTAGGACAGCCATTTGGAGTTACACAGAGTAACACTGCTAAAAAAAATAAAAATAAAAAAATAATCAACGTGTGTGTGTGTGTGTGTGTGTGTGTGTGTGTGTGTGTGTAAAAACTCACCATATGGGGCAGACGGATATTGGCCAGACTGTGTATCAGAGCTTTACTAAGTCCTGACAGCTCCATAAACAGTGCTTCATTTTGCTCCTCGATGATCTTATTCTCCTGCTCAATACTTTTCAGGTTTCTCTCCATGGATGAGATCTGAGTAAAGCAAAAAGGGGTAAAACTGTATTATCAATAAGTGACACAAATATTTTTTACTTCAATTCCATCCAGGCCAACATTGGGCCACCAGGGCCAAAAAACTTTCAGTTACCTTTAAATCCATTACCGATACAAATAAAACAAACTCGCTTCCTCTGTCCCATGTGAACGTGTTTTTTTTTCCAAGGCAGGGGAGATTGCTTTTAAGAAAAAGTACAGATTGAATCCCAAGACTGTTGAACAAATATTTTTCTTCAATAAAACTATTTAAACTCCCCATTTCCTATTGTCACATAAGCAAAATATATTGTTTTTACATACGTTAAATCAGTCATATATACACTCACCGGCCACTTTATTAGGAACACCCATCCACCTGCTGTTTTATGCCGTTATCTAATCAGCCGATCCCTTGACGGCAGCACAATGCATAAAATCATGCGGATACAAATCCAGAGCTTCAGTTAATATTCACTTCAAACATCAGAAAAATTGTGATCCCAAAGTGTGACTTTCACTGTGGCATGGGTGTTGGTTTGAGTCAGATGGACTGGTTTGAGTATTTCAGAAACTGCTCCTGATCTCCTGGGGTTTTCACACACAACAGTCTCGACACAGAATGGTGCAAAAAACAAAATGAAACAAACAAACAAAAAAAACACTAAGTGAGCGACAGTTCTGTGGGTGGAAACAAATGCCTTGTTGATAAGAGAGGTCAGAGGAAAATGACCAGCTTGGTTTGAGTTGCCAGGAAGGATATAGTAACTCATAGCAACTCTTTACAACTGTGGTGAGCAGAAAAGCATGCAACAGCAGAAGACCACATTGGGTTCCACTCCTGCAGCCAAGAACAGGAATCTTAGAATCAAGAACAAGTTCCTGTTAAAGTGGCCGGTGAGTGTATTTGTTTTTCAGAGGAGATACAAGCGAATGAAGCTCACTTGGACGTTCTTGCTGGTTGAGTGTCATGACTGTATTTAGCTGTCATTTAAACAGTAACCTGTAATTAGAGCATTAGCCGTCTAGCTTGTGCTGTTGTGACACGCTCTTGGGCAGCTCCGTGAATGTAGGGTTATTCTTGTAGACCTCTGTACAGTCAGAGCCAGACAGGGTGCTGTTCAGTTTTTCATCATGCCACTGGTTTAGGCTTTATGACTGTGTGGTTTGGCACTACTGAGTCACATGGCCAGCGGAGGAAGTCCCAGATCTGCCTTCTGTTTGGACAAAATACTTCGTCAGTGTACTGCTACATACTGTGTTTACAACTTTGCTATGAAACAAGCAACATAGTTATTCTCTTATTGATTTAATAGAATGTGTGAAATGGCAGCGTGAGTCTGTATTTACATTAAATTACATTACATAAGAGTTCAGTTTTATCTGGAATGACAGCGTCACTTCCAGCTTGATATGATCTGACACAAAGTCACACTGTGTCCTAAACCACATCAGCAGTTCTGGACGTGGTTTGATACAGATGGTTACGGAAAATATTTTGCATGAGGTGCACGAGAGTTCTATTGTTACGAAAAACTCTGTTAAAAAAAAAAAATTGGACACCAGTGACTGTTTTGAGTAAGGGAGTGAACTGCTGATTTTCATTGCTGTACCCACACACGCAACCCTGATTAGAAACGGAACACAGAATTATCTACCAAACCCCACCTGCTGATGTCCACATACCATATGCATTAATGTGTCTCTTTCATCAGGGGGAAGTTTGCAGTGGTGAAGAAATGCATGGAGAAGGCGACGGGTAAAGAGTTTGCGGCGAAGTTTGTCCGGAAGCGGCGGCGAGGTCGTGACTGTCGGGCCGAGGTGATCCACGAGCTGGCAGTGCTGGAGGTGGCCAAATGTAACCCCCGCATCATCAACCTGCATGCAGCCTATGAGAATGAGCACGACATCATCCTGCTGCTCGAATAGTGAGTGACACCTCTGTCGCAGGTCATTAATGCCGTTAATCTGAGGGTGGATTTGAAGTATCTGGCATAGTTCAAATGTTCGTGTGTGTGTGTGTGTGTGTGCTCTCTACAGTGCAGCAGGTGGTGAGATATTTGACCACTGCGTGTCTGACGAGCTGCTGTCTGAAGGCCAGATCATTCGTTTAATCCGACAGATTCTCGAAGGCATCAATCTGCTACACCAGAGCAACATCGTCCACCTCGACCTGAAGGTTTGCTAATGCTCGCGCTAACACACAGCCATTACTAGCTAGCTACAATTCAAGCTACATGCAAAACTAATTTCATGGCACTGAGCTCCTTGTTGCTGTAAGGAACTAGCCAGCTAAACTAAAATATTTTACAGCATCAACGTTGAACATGGAGAGTATTACATATGAGTATTTAAGCCAGGACAAAATGCAGCATATTCACCTAATCCAGGCATGAACCTTCCTTCAAATCTAGTAACATGTCCCAAGCATCTTTGAATTCCTGTCCGATTTGCGTGACAGGTTCGGAGACGCTAAATCCCAGTTGTCAGCTCTCTGTCTACCTGAGCTCACAGCCTGACATGATTCTTATAATCTTTTCAGCCTCAGAACATTCTACTGACCGGGCTGAGTCCTCTGGGGGACATTAAGATCGTGGACTTTGGGCTGGCACGTCGGCTCGGTTCCATGGGAGAACTGCGGGAGATCGTGGGTACACCTGAGTACGTGGGTATGTCCTGGTTTACATGCAACATCACCCTTTCGTCCTTGTCATCACGTTCAGTGCATCTGTTTTAGGTAATTTGGTTCGATACAGTAAACAAAGTGCAAGACAGGACAATTTAAAAAAAAAAAAAAAGGCATGTACATGTGCAAAAATTGGCCAGTGAGATGTAGTAGTATAATGGCAGCCTGTAGCAGTAATGACTCGGAGTGCACATATAACGTAGTAGTACAGTACAGGTTGTGGGGTTTCAGTGAAGGTGGCATCTTCACTTAAAGATGGCAGATGACAGCATCAGTGCATGAGAATTTTTATAATAAAAACATTAACCCTTAGAACCTGACTGAAATTCACATCCCTTCTTCTTGCTTGAATTGCTTATGAAGTCATCATCACAGACAGGTGCTTCACACATTGTATGAAACATTGATCTTTCAAACCTTCCTAGCTGACGGCGAGAAAAGTCATTTTGAATTTATATCAAATACATTACAGGCAATTAGCAGACACTCTTATCCAGACAACATACCCAGAGCAGCCTGGGGTGCAGTTGGGGGTTCGGTGCCTTGCTGAAGGGCACTTCAACCATTCCTGTTGGTCCAGGGAATTGAACCGGTGACCTTTTGGTCCCAAAGCTGCATCGCTAGCCATTAGACCATGGCTCCTCCGATAGTTAAACAGTTACAGCCAATAAACTTGTTGGCGTCGTTCAGCTGTTGTCAGGAGTTGTCTTTTTTGGCTTGCATGTCGGAGAACTTGTTCATTTGTAATTCTAACCATACAAACAAGTTCTCCGACATGCAAGCCAAAAAAAGACAACTCTTGACAACAGTTGAATGACGCCAACTCAAGTTTATTGGACACTGCATAAGGAAAGGATGACTAGAAGAATTGTGCTTCAGAGGATGGAAAGAAAGCCCGAGGTTGTCAAAGAAGAATTTACTTGCTCAACTTTCAACCCAACCTCAAAAGTGCAAGTGTGCTCTGGAGCGATACTAGAAATCGACAGAAGTGGCGTCACATCCCTCAAACATGGTTCACCTCAAGCCCGGATCGGGGTTGGCAGTGACGCCGACGAGTTCCAGCTCTGTGTCCATCTCCACACCCATTATTCTTGTTGGAATTATTCCTGAACTGATCACTGCATAGATATCAGGCACACATCACAAAAAAGAGCAGAACCACAGCTTTGTAATGATATTAGTCATATTTGTACAGTGTTTGTACATACCGAAATGATCGTGTTGAGAAATGGATCAAACTTGTGCAAAGTAATACAGCATCTTTACTAATTTGTTCATCCATTTTTATACACTGATTCTCAGTCGAATATGTCAGGAAGTCTGTATTGCTTCACAGCGTACCACAGATCAAAACAATCGCAGAACTTACCCTTTCTGGAGATACTAGGTGTTTCTCTGTATGGCAAAGCGTTGCTGAGCAATCAGGATTTCAATTCACAGCAACAAAAAAAAACCCTGATGATATTTATGTCCATTATGCACTAATTGCTCAGTCGGAGAGTATCGCACCACCATTGTGCTAGACTCTAGACAATCTCCTCTAAACAATTCTGAAAAGATCTCTCTGCTGATACCATTTTATCGTGAGAAACATGTAAAAACATAATTTCATAAGACAATCTTTTTTTCCCCCTTGATATGAAGGCTAATATAAAAATGTACAAGTATATCATATTAAATGATGGAAGATCTGGATAGTCTAGACTGTCCTGGGGGGAAAAAAATACCAGCATATACAGCTAACCGGTATAATGACCAAGATAAGAGCTTAAGATTTGTCTTCTGGAATCCAGACAGCTGCACATTAGTCTAAAAGCATGTACCAAATTCCTCGATTTTGTTTATATTGTAACTGATATTTGTTTTTTATTCATTTTCATGTATATACCAACTGACTGTGTGTGTGTTTTTTAAATAAATATCTAGCTCCAGAAATCCTGAACTATGAGCCCATCACGACAGCCACTGATCTCTGGTACGTCTATAAGGTGTTTAGCTCCTATCCAGCTTCATCCATCATGTAGCACACAGGGATATGGAAACATGCGAGAGCATGCAGATGGACAGATGTTTTTATGACTGACATCATGCTTTATGGCCGAATATTCCAGTAATGATTAACAGCTGGTCCAGTATACACCCATAAGCACATTTGATTTATTTCCTTGATAACGATTAACGAGTGTGTGACATTGTTATCCCGACCTGCACTCACGTTGCGTGTCTGTGTGGATGTCAGGAGCGTTGGCGTGATCACGTACATGCTGATCACAGGAGAATCTCCGTTCGCTGGCGAGGACAAGCAGCAGACCTTCCTGAACGTCTCACAGGTCAATGTGGACTACAGCAAGGAAGCGTTCTCCCGTGTGTCGGAGGTCGCCGTCCACTTCATCCGAAAACTGCTGGTCAAAGCACCAGAGTGAGTTCATCTGTCCGTGTCAAGATTATTTTATTTGTAACAGAGACTCACAAAGCAGTAGGAATCCAGATGTAGATTTTTAAATCTCTCATTAGAGAGAGATGAACCAGAGACACTGGATAGAGGGATATAAATCTTTACTGTATACAGGTGGAGAAGAGGAAAGACAATCAGTACATAATGAATGAGATCTGCGATGATAACAGGAATGTCTTTACGATTTCAGAATTAATTATTCGTAATTCATTTGAAGTTTCCGCAATTAACAAAGTACAGTGTGTGTGTAATATATATATATATCCCCTAAAGGTCATTTAGAGTTCAGGAAAGTCAAGTAATCTAGAATACCAGGTATTTCTGCCCCTGATCAATCATATCACTGTATGCAGATTGTTCAAATTCTGACACATTTCATTGGCTCCAAAGTGCTGTAAAGCTTGAAGCTGGAACGTCTTCTCTGCGTAGATTGTTCTGAGTGATCTTTTCACGCAGATTAGTTTATAGTAGATTAGAAAAAAAAGGTCTAACAACTACAGCAGCTAAAGGGAGATTTATATATGTGCCATGCATATTATGATTAGTTGTAATAGGAAGACATTAGCTCCTTTTAGCTTGACACACACACTCTTAACTGCTGCCCTGTCTTAATAACTCGTATTGACTCCTTTAACACACTCATGAATAAGTTACCCTACAGTGGTGCTTGAAAGTTTGTGAACCCTTTAGAATTTTCTATACACTGTGTTCCAAATTATTATGCAAATCATATTTTTCTCAGATTTTCCAAAATTACCTATATGAATTGCAGTCA
>JAODIB010000005.1:32197198-32207234 GCA_027575605.1 Sciades troschelii | reverse complement strand
TTCGCCCGTAGTCAGCTGGGATAGGATCCAGCTTGCCTGCGACCCTGTAGAACAGGATAAAGCGGCTAGAGATAATGGATGGATGGATAATCATGTATAGAAGAGCTGCACTGGATATACAGGGAAGCTTAAAAATAAAATAAAGCAACCCCTCTAGTGTAGGCCATTTTTATGGGGGAGGACGCTGGGAACATTGGGACATTTTTAGGCATAATTAAAATAAAAAAAATAATCAGGATAAATCAATTTTTTTTTTTTTTTAGAAAAAAGTATCGACACTTGCTATATCTACATTTACAGTGTTAAAAAAAATACAGTTCAACTCTCGAGCAGTAAAAAGGTTGAGAGCGCATTCATGCCTGTGAGACACAAACAGTGCAAAGGAAGAAAGAATATTAAATCACAGATATTCACCGGTTTACATTGGACTTTTTTTTTTTAATTTCACATTTTAATTGGCTGTGTATAGTATTGTGATGAAGTAAGCTTAAACTCCAGAGGCTGTTGAAAAATAACCTGAACTGCGAGGTGCGAATACTTTCTTGCACAGGAAACAATTTACCACAACAATGCACATGCACACAATCTCTCTCTCTCTAACTAACAAACACGCACACACTTCCTGAAGCAGACTGTTTTTTTTGTAGCTGAATATTCTGAGTGAAAAGACAGGACTCGTTTCTTAAGCTTTCCTTTAAGCAGCATTAAATAAACAGTGTTGTAACACAATCAGCAATCCGTACAAAGCACATAGTGAACTTACAGGTGTGCTGTGCTCATAACTTTTCAAGCGTTTTAATTAAAATATGACTTTTTTTTTTTTTTTTCTTCTTCTATATCATCAGGAAATAAGTTTGGAGTCTCCCATCATGGTCTCACCTCTCTCTAGTCCATGAAAACTGAGAGAAAGTTCCAGAAGTATTCAAGCGACACAAATGTCTGCAGGCGTTGCTTTGAGCCTCCCACTGTCACTTCTGTATCTCTGTTTCTTTTCTTCTTTTTTTTATCCTCAGGAAAAAAGTCCACACGCAAATCTGTGACGCTAAAATCTCCATCACCCACACTGGAAGGAGTGTGATGACTGAAGAGAGACTGATACGGACTATAGGAAAATGCTGCCTCTTCCTTTTCAAAGGTTCTTTCCTCCACTGTCCAAACCTTTCCCGTGATCTGTGTGCATCAGTGTAAAGCTCAGCATGTGCCAGTGGGAACTGATGAACAGTAAAGTTTGACCATCAGCCTCGGCCGTAACTCTTCTTTTCTTTCGAGCGTCCCGTGAGTTCACGTGTCCCAGTTTCCAGCACAATCACAACTTTCAGTCATGTAAAGGTAGGAATTAATGGACTCCTTCAGCCCCTCACTGACGAGCGTATCTTCCACACCTTCCTTTTGGGGCCCAAAGATCATAGAACTGGAAAAGAAAAAAAAACAATTTTAATGAGTATATGATAAATTATGAGAAACTATAATAAACAGTATGATAAACCAATTATCTAAAAAAAAAAAAGCCACAGCACGGCTTGTGTATAAATTATAATTAGCTTGTGTGTGTATAAAGCAGACTGTATGATATTGAAGCATTTCTAATGACAGGTATTAGTGTTTTTGGATTTATTTATTTTTTTTGGAGTAGTTTTGTTAGCTGTACAGTGAGTGACGGTAATTAAACCCACTTGCATGTGCTTTCACTCACCTGTTGACCTCTTTCCAGTTGATGGTGGATCTTCTGACTGATATAGGAGGAGGGCCACTCACAACCGGAACATTGTTAGAGCCTTGGATGAAGCATGGCTCTCTCAGAAAACAGCACAGGCCATCAGACACTTCTGGGCAAAAAAAGTAAACGCATAAGACTCACTCATGAATTTTAACACTCCTGTAATTCCCCAAAAATCAAATGTTTTCTTTTTACATTTTTCTTGCTTGCTTTTTTTTTTTTTTTAGATTTTATATGTCCTTATAAAACATTTAATGGTGTTTTCTTAATATTTATTTGTGTGTGTGTGCGGGGGAAAAAGAATATCTGCTAGTTCTGATTTATGGAAACATTTGCCTGGAGGAAAAGAATATTCAGATTAGAGAGATAGATAAATATCAAAAGGTAAGAGAGATTAAGGTTAGACTGAGGTGTAGTGTAGTCTTCATTAGTTGTATTAATATCAATGGAAAGTCCTCACCAGAATAGTAGGTGTGTGTGTGTGTGTGTGTAAGTGGGGCATAAGAATATCTGCTAGTTCGGATTTATGGAAACATTTGCCTGGAGGAAAAGAATATTCAGTTTTAATTTCGATAGATATCAAAAGGTACGAGAGATTAAGGTTAGATTGAGGTCTAGTGTAGTTTTCATTAGCTGTATTAATATCAATGGAAAGTCCTCACAAGAATAGTAGGGGTGTGTGTGTGTGTACCAGAGTAGTGCTCGACAAGGTGTGTGAGAGTAGGGAAGGTGAGGGAGGGGGAGATGTAGTGCCAGCCATTCTCTATTCTTTGGATACGGTAGTGTTTGATGGCCTGACGCTCAAGTCGCACGGAGAGTGAGTGAGCACCTGCAGAGAGAGAGAGATCATCATCCTGTTTGTTATTTGGCAAATACTGTAGATAGTATATAACTCTGTGTATGTGTTTTTAACCCACCAAGTATGGTCTGGCTCTCTCTAATGAGAAAGGAGCCAGCCCGGTTCTGAGGCAGGAGAAGCAGCTCCTCTGCCTTCTGTTTACTGAGACCTACAAACTGCCACCTGCGTGTGCGCACACAGAGACAGAGGAGTTAAAGTAAATAATAAAGCTATGTAGTGTTAGAACACAGATCACTGACAGTAACACATCTCAGACAAAAAAAAAAACGATTAAACAAAACCCTGTCAACTAAACAGATGTCACAGACAAAGCAGCAGCAGTGGAGAGGTAAAGAGTGAAAACACACAGGATGACAAAGACCTGGTGACAGAAACCGAGAGTGAACAGAGTGACAAGGAAGAAAGAGAGGTGGAGGGAGAGAAAGATAAACACCACGCAGATGATCAGTGTTGCAATGGAGAGTGATACATACATGTGGAAAGAGTTCTACACTGTAAACAGCTGTGACCTCCGACCTGCATTTTACCCCCATTTTCCATACTTTAGACTTCCAAATGAAGTAAACTACAACCCCTCACTGGAAAGTGACTAATCACCCCCCTGTGGAAGACCCTCACATTATGTACATGACACCATGTACTGTAACCACGAGATTACAGTACGATATCAGCCCACGGGTCTGTACAGTAATGTCAGGGAGTCCAGTCTAGCCTCCAGGTTAGCTTTAATTAAATAATAAATCAATAGGTAAATAATAAATAAATCAAAACCTTACAATATGGTATAAAATAGCAGAAGCGAGTCAGATGGAGGCCTGTACTGTACCTGTTAAACACTTTACATGTGTAGCTGCTGGGGATGTAGTTCACGATTCCTGTAGCTGAGGAACTCACTTTCCACCACTCGCCTTCACTATAACACACACACACGTTACTCTAATTATTTCATCAGATATACATTTTAAAAAAAACCTTGTTTTATTTGGTTACTGATTTTCTAGTATGATGTATTTAAATAAATAAAGTTTTGCACTTTTGCTTGTTTTGACACCCCAGATTTAACACACAATCCTTACACAGTGTTAACTGCTGTGTTTTCTTAATGACTAACACATATTTACTTCATTAATTTCTCAATATAGTGCTCTCAGAATAGTTTGACTTGAAGAACAATCACATCGTCTTGTTTGATAAATATTGTATGAACTGATGAAAGCTGCAGATCTGTGGAGCCTCATGCAGCCAGTTACAGAAACATTTCAGGGTTTTTTTTTTTTGTATGTTCTACAGTACATGTAAATAATAAGGCTGTACGAGACAGAACGCTTACTCAGAAAGCACGTTGAGTCTCTCCCCAAATCTAATAGTGCAGTCAGAGGGCCCTCCGGATGGGTAGTTATACAGAGCAACCACGACATGCCTGCCATCTGACACACAGAGAGAGAGAGATTAAGCAAAGCAACAAACTTTCATCGCCTGACCACATCACAGCTCTTCTTAAGCTTGAACCTTTCTTTACATCTCATCCTGCTCTTAAACACAGACTTTGCTGAGCTGCAATCAACAGGGAAAATATTCTGAGATCCAGTGATCATATGTACACGATACAACAGCTTTCGTTTCCCGTCATACGCTCAGAACTTTTCCACTTTGGTTCAGTTATAATCTCGATCATTTTTCGTTTATTCTGTACGGCTGAGATGTTGTATATGGTGAGGTGTATTGGCAGGTGAGTGCTCACCCATGGTGTGGAGCTCTGCATTCTCATCTGAATCCAGCAGGGGTGTGTGAGGGACGCTGTTACGCCTCCCTTTACTTGGCCTGCTGCCCATGATGCTCCTGATCAGCAGAACTGCACACTAGATTCAAACAGAAATCCAGAGAAAGCACATCAACAAACGTACCACAAAGGTCCAACGATGAGATCGCAAGTCAGTCAATTTCCTAATTCACTAAGACCAGAAAAATCTAATAAGCGGTTTTTAAAAAAAATTGTCAGTTTTTCTGAAGTAATAGAGGAAAGATGGTGAAACCGCTTTTTCACTTTGACCAACATTTTCCAACCACAGTTTCAATATCACGAATGCATCTCTTAACTCTGTCGGCAAGTCCGGTCCAAAAATAGAACAAGTACAATGCTGACGTTCAACCATTATCTGCAAATACACCAATATACCAAAAAAAAAACCACCAAACATCCAAACGTGCGATCGAACAGTTTTACATGCGTCAGCGACATAAACAACAGTTTCATGGGAATATTTCGTAATAGTACATTAAGTTACATGACGTTTTTCAGGCACAGTTATTGATGAGGGACAAAGATGAATAAACCCACACTCGTTGCGGACATGTTTCCTGGAAGTGGTGTCACTTCAAGAGTGTAGACATTTTGGAAGGATATGATCAGATTTACACGAACTAGGGATCGATACATGCAGGCATAGTGACGGGTAAATGAGTTGGGGTGCAGAAATTTCAGGACGAATCCAAGACACAAGAAACAGGGTCGATATGAACAAACAAACACAAACTAGTGGAGATTTTTCTCTTACTGATTTTTGAGATGATTAAACCACTACAGTAACATACACATGCACTATTAAAAATATAGTAGCAAAAGAAGTATTGGAGTAATCTATATTGTAAAATAAGGCCTTCAGCAAAATTCCATGTTTAATAAACAGAAAAAAATAAAGATTTTATCTGCTCATGAGTCTCTGAGTGGTAATGATGATGATACATGAAATCAGACTCGGTAGCACATGTCTCATACAATTGCTCCAACACAGATGAGCGAATAGCCACCTGTCAGACAGATGGGTCTCACCGGGTCATCAGTGTGTCTCGGTCCAAGACGGAGACTGAACTAATTCATGCTGCACTGACCAGTACATGATATTAACATTATATTCCCAGCATTTGGAGAGACGCCCTTCTTCAAAGTGACTTAGGGAAGTGCTTTGTAGTTTACGTTAGAAATATTTCCTAAAACCTGTATAAACCCTAATACTAAAAAGCTGAAGCCCTTTCAGAGAGGATAAATAATAATAATAAAAAAGTACATACAAATAGCCCAATTAGAAGGGATTCTGAATCACGTTATGTATTTTTCAACACTTTTATAAATATGTGCCATGTTCTGATATTTACAAGTTCTCAAAAGGAATGAATTACTTGTGACATTTTCGTGAATGATTAGTTTTATTTTTTGGAGGAATGAGGTAACAGTAGCCTCTTAATTTGTTATAAGTAAGTAATTAAAGCATGTTTTGTTTATATATTAAAAAACATTGAATCCCCACTCATTCATTCATTAAAAAAAATACACACAGGAAAGTTTGCTCTTTAAGATCACACTCACCTCATATTTCACTGCCAAGCTGTGTTACCAGTTGGTTCTCCTCAGTGACTGCAGATCGTCCGTTTGACTGTTTTATGACTGAGTTTAACAAAAAAATAAATAAATAAAAATGAAAAATCTAAAAAACAATTCACTCCTGCCCCTGTAGACGCGTTAAGAACAGGTGCAGAGATGAAAAGCTGCGTTTCTGATTGCTAGACTAGTGTGGAGTCAGAGAAACAAGGTGACTCGATGATCAGGCCTCGAATGAAGGCAGTGTTTGATGAAGCCTGCAGTAGAAAGATGGATGTGCTCTAAGAAACTGTCAATCCTTTTGTGGTTCACAGATATGAAAAAAAAAAACACACAGAGGCAAACTCTTATGCATCTCTCTCTCTCTCTCTCTCACACACACGCAAACCCACAACATGCACTAGCAGCAGTTTCCTGTGAACCAGTGCACAGAAACTTCTGAACTTTTATACCATCACTTTCACCAAATTCAAAGAATCCAATCAATCAATCAATAATTATAGTGATTTTTAAAAAAAAAGTTTTAACATTTTTAATGGATCCAAGTAATGCTTCAGTAATGCATTCGTGCTTGAAAATGGTGCAAAATGATGGTGGTGCTGCTTTAACTGGTGGCTTCTATTTAACCTCAGTCATCCATCCAGCCAGCCATTCAACTGGTAGAAAGTAAATCAGGAACATTTCCAAATCTGGTGCAAGCTGGGAAACGTATCCAGCACCTCACTAATTATTATTATGAAGAAAAAAAAAAATGGTGGCAACATTTAATATTGAAATATTTGTGATACGTTTTGTGTGTCTGGTGCTAATTTGTTGCTTGGTGCTGTATTTGGGTCACTGAGGAATACGGATACTGAAAGGCCAAAATATAAAAATCAAGCATATAGTTGGTAACTTATGAAATGCTTGGAAAGTGGTGCACAGATGTACTGTACAAGATCATGTAGTGTGAACAATATATTCCCTTAATCATGCTTAACATTTTGACAAAATACACCAACATGTGTCAACAAACATGCCTACCTTATTATTGAATTTCTGTAGCTGATGAACTGATCTTTATCTCCTGCATCTGCTCTGCATCAAAGACTCATGAAACATCTGAAACAGCTGAAGAACTCCGAGTCCTATTTTGAATTTTACTGCAATACAGCTATTGGTTACTCGACATGATGGACAGTCACACCAAATGATGAGAACAAAAATATGACATCTTAGCCAAAATAAATAATGAATAATAAATAAGAGGATGTTTCTTCTATCAGAAAACCATGAGATCAGACATATTGCCTACATGTCGTTCCGGACATTATCCCATACAAACTGGCAACCGTTCTGCAGCATCTTCACCATGCACTGAACAAATCCAAAAGGACTTTCCTTCCCTCAGCTGAGAAGAACATACAATTACAATACACCAAGAATGATTAAATATATTTCTAGACTTTTTTTTTTTGTTAAACTAATCTCAAGTTTGAAATAGTCTTGTTCCATCCTGCTCTAATTTTAAGCATTTATTTCTAGAAAGATGTAAATTTATCTGCCAATAAAATAAGGCAATTTCAAACTTGGAAAAGTCTAGAAATAGGTTTAAGAATCATATAATAGGAAATACTAGATAAATATGGTTATATTCAAGATGTTTCCACTTGATAAGCTGTACCCTTTGGAGTGTGGTTAAAAAAAAAAAAAAATCCAACACAGAAGAAGAAAATTTGATAAAACATCAACATTTAGCCGTCTTTTAAAAACGCTTTATTTAATTTTTTTAAAAAGTGAAAAACGCTTTGTATACTTGACATGAATGAAGGTGTCAGGTCTTTTATGCAGCCTTCTATTTCACTCATCTATCACTTTCTGTATTTGTCAGATCACTTATTACACAAGTAATCTTCCCCAGCTCTTTTCTTCACTGCCAGCTCAAACAATATTGCAGTGCTAAGACACTAATTAGATTTTAAATAGCCATTTTTTTTTTAAATGCATGACTTATGATCAATAAGCAGAAAAGGGTCACGTGTTATCCAAAACCAAATTCACAAAATCAGCCCTTAAATGATTTCAGGTTGTGGCTTACATACCAACATTACTCAGTCCACACACATTAAAAAAATCCAGAAAAAAAACAAAACAAGTATATGCATCATGTTTGAAGATAAAACGACAAGTGAGATACATGCTGACAGCTTGACTATGTTCTCGAGTCAACGGAAAATGGACTCCACATTCTAACATCCCGTAGCACAGTGTGTACTCAGTAACCAAAATTCTGCAACTACTAAGTCTATAAATAGCTGTGTACCAATTGTGGCCAGATGCAAAGAGATGACTGGTTGGAAAATTTCAAGGGCACTGCAGTATTATAACAATTTTTCGACATTTTCTGCAAAACGGCAGCATTCTTTTGAGAAAACATTTAACTGCTTAAGTAGGAGTGTATTTGTCGGCTTGGGTCTTTACAGTATTTATTTATTTTTACTTTAGAAATAAAATCCTCAGGAACAGAACTCACCAAAGCTTTCACTGCAAGTCAGGCCTTCAATTCCTTTGCTACTTAAAACTGTTCGTTGGCAGGGTTTGGGCTACTGTGGATTTAAAAAAAAAAAAAAGAAAGAAAAGAAAGAAAAGAAAAGAAAAAAGGTCACTTTTTTTTTTTTAAACCGCATAGTTATGTAAATCAGGACAAAATGGCTTTCCATCTTTGAGAAATAGAACATTGACATGAAACTTAAGAGGTTATTTAGAAAAATAGCTATAAGCAAAAAGGATATAATACCTTGGCTGAATAAGTGGTTCTACCCATTTATAAGCAGCCTGTAGCTACTGTATGTTCAGAGTAAAATAATCACATACACAATGCCATCAGTGAAAACAATCAACCTCAAACAAAGATCTACCTCTGGAGGATGCATAACCAATAAGTAAAGAAAACGTAGCACCATAGATGCACTACCAAGTTGATACTAAGGTAAGGAGAAAGCTCAGCATTAAGACTACCAGCTACTGGAGCATTAAAGAAGCCGCAGGAATTTCTCTCTGAATACGACAATTTCCTGTATTCTGCCAGTGACTGGGCTCTGGAGTAGGGCGACGAGAACACAAATCATAAGGGGATAAGATCTTACTTCTAGAAGATATGTTTGGTGCAAATACAACACAAATAATCTGCCATCCTCCAACAAGATAATAACCCAAAGCACCAAATAAACAAAGGAACAGATTCAAAACAGGAAGCTCAAAGTCTTGGGAATCCCAGACCTCATTCCCTGAATACTGCAAGGATTCTGGCAGTTTGTGGTAAAATGGAGAAAAGAAAAGCTGACTTTCAATTCATATTTACACAACTGATACTCCTATAAAACATATAATAAATAATAATAATACAATTATTACAACATGTATCAGACAGGTGCAAAAAAAAAAAATAAACCCTGCAGGAGCAGGTGGGATTGGTCAACCTTTCTTCTGGAGAGGGCTGGATTGACTAAATTTCCTGCCAGTGGGAGAGAGGTTGATCAAATTTGCTCTGGGTTTGAGGTGGATTGGTCACATTTTCTGCAGGAATGACCAAACTTCATACTGGAGTGGGTGGGTTGGTCAATCTTTCTGTAGGAGCACACGAGGATTGGTCAAACCTTCGACAGGAGAGACATGATTGGTCAGACTTTCTAAATGAGTGGTTGGAATTGGTCAAAATTCCTTCCGGAAAGGGTAGAATTGCCTAAATTTCCTGTGGGAAGAAGCTTGCTTGGCTAAACTTGTTGCCAGAGTTTGGAGATGTGTCAAATTTTCTGCAGGTGTAGGTTATATTGTACAAATGTTATGTGGGAGTGGGCGGAACTGGTCAAAGTTTCTGAGGAAGCAGAATTTTTAAAATATTTTTTGCAGGAGTGGCCAGGATTGATCAAAGTTTCTGAGAAAGCAGTCAGAACTGATCAAACCTATGTGAACAGGCAGAGATTCTGTAGGCGTGATTAGGACCGGTCAAAATTTCTGCAGGAAAATTTGGAAACGTTAAACATTACATGAGCTGAATTCCTTTCATGGGCATTTCTGCAGGAGTGGGTGGGATTGATCAAACTTT
>JAODIB010000005.1:29253093-29264158 GCA_027575605.1 Sciades troschelii | reverse complement strand
TCTGACAAAATAATTTCCGCTTAGAATGTAAACAAACTGGCGAAATGATGAGCAATTTATGAAAAATGCTATAATAATAATAATAATAATAATAATAATGCCTGAAAAATAAGAAAAGTACATTCTTACCATCAAATACTTTTATTCCATATTTTGTTGCTTTTTTTGTACTTTTTGGGGTTTTCTTCTTCTTCTTTAGGTTTTTTTTTTGGCAGTTGGCAAACCAACTTAAATACTTAATAATTTTTGGGGGGTTTTGTTTTCGAGTAGAGTTATTATTTCGTCCTTGGTTGGTTCAGCAACACGCGCCACCATTTTGTTTTTCTCTACTCATGGTATATGAGCTGATAGTCTCATAGTAGAGTAGCCAATCAGAGTACGTGATTGCTCATATCCAGTGAATGTGGATAAAAATTTCTATATTTCAAAAAATTTGATATCATTTCACAATCTAAAACTTTGCCAGTTCTCATTCAATTGACCTCGAATTTTAATAGTGTGGAAATAGGTGAACATTTTATGTTTAATGTTTTTTTCTTTTTAGGTCTAAAAATGCCATTCCCAGGAAAAGAAAAAGTGTTTTGTGTGTTAGAGTATGCTCGAGCGCAGTCAAACAAGACTGTACAGCGTGCATTTATTAGAAAATTCTCTAAAAATGCACTGACTGCAATGCAGATTTGGACATGGCACAAAAAGTTCAAAGAGGAAGGCTGTCTGTGTGTCTCAGGCTGCGCGCATGTTGAAAATTTGTGAAGTCGTTTGAATTCATTCAAATTTTGAGGAATAAATCTTATATTGCTCAACATTAAGTCTGTTCAGTTTCATTTTCCTAGACTATTATTTTCTGGGATATTTACATCTCAAATAATATCAAATTAAAAAAAAAAAAAAAAACACCGTGTACCTGTGTGTTTATATATTATATAAAAAAAAATGTATGTAAGTATGTATGTGTCCTCTTACCACAGAAGGAAACGCCTACTGTTTGTTGCAGCCTCTGCTCAGGGGTAGAGGGCACATTGAAGGAAATACCCAGCATAGTGCCCACAGAGGTGCCCACCCAAAGGCTGGGGGATGCTGCTACGTCACTCTTCCTGGACAGGGAGTCGCAAAAATGTAAGGAAGAGATGACCTCACGTGACTCTTTGTCAATACTGGTCACGCTGGAGCTGCGCGAGCGGCTAAAGGAATTGTCCTTGGCATCTGTCAGCATGGCGATCAGTTAGGTACCAAAAAAAAGGAGGCAGAAAGAAAACACAAGGCTGTTTAATATAAACATGTGATTTAAGGAACTTCAAGGAAATTTGAGGCTGAAGGAAGAAAAAACAGCAGTTGCAGTGCATTTACAAGTGAATTTATGCATTGTGAGCAATTGCCTGAGAAACCATGAGGATTAATAATAATTACTGTGAATCACAGAATTCTTTGCTTTGGGTTGGTTTGGTACTGCACATGAATTAGCATTTGAAACTACAGGGGGCAGCTAAATATATCTTCAGTGTAATTACAAAGAAAAACCACAATTACTTTTCCCATCATAATTGTAACAAAGATTTTCATATTAGCATCACATGCTTGCAGTAAAGCCAGGATGTGGCACACACAAGCACATACAAATACCACACACACATATTTCTCAGAATCCAAAAACTAGAATGGTGTTAAGATTCAGCAGTAGTCGTAGCTACATCACTTCGTTAACTGTGAACTGATCCTGCAGAGACCAGGAGCCTGGTTTCCCAAGTGTTTAACGTTTCTGAAATGTTTTTACGTCACACAGATGTCCGTGAACAGGTCCCCTTTTAGAATGTTTTAATCTACCTCAGCCCATGCATCAGTACTACTGGACTATTTTTCATTTACACAGAGTGAAGCATAAACTTCACTGAAAACCACTGAAATTACTCTCCCACCTTCTAATTATATTCATGATCTCCAGCGATGTTTTGATTATGTGGCCTGCACCTGCTAAGTAAAGTGTGTGTACTGTAATTACAGTCATTACACCAACCTGGGAAACACAAATACGATGTTTATACACTGTCCCATGTCACATTTTTAAGTAACCGTGACTGCTCCCACTGACACAGTTACCCTGTTCCTGCCCAGAGTGCTTATGGAGGTCAAGTGGTGTAGACTAGACACAAAGGACACTTAAATTATGCAGACTCAGATTATAGCTTCGAGTTAAGAATGGACGATACTTTGCTTACAAGGATACGCTAGAACACTGGAGAAACCACGCCAAGGTTAGTCTCACCAAACCAAGTTATTAATGAATTAGCATCAACGTTGAAGGAAAAATCCACCCTGAAACAGCTTGCATATCAAATATGATCTTCAATATCACAAAAAATTTATTGTATGATTAAATTCTGTTGACTTTTGTTTTTTCTTTAATATTTTCACTTTGGCTAACGGTTTCCTACAAGGCTGTCTAACTGCCCACTGATAGTGACGCCAGTGGGAATTCATCTCTACCTAAAGAGACTGATGCAGTAGTGCTTTCATTGCGTCTGTCCACCTCTCTCACCTCCTCATCTGTACACTCTGCTGAAACAGATGAGGTTCCAAAGATTCAACTTCCAATTATGCTAACATTGCCATCGATACGCTCGAGCTTGTCATATCAGAGCTCGCTAATTAGCTGAGCTGAATCGCTGCTGTAACTCAACGCAACCATCACATGCACTATAAGGCAAAAATATGTGGACACCTGACCACCACACCCATATGCAGGCCTTCCCAAGCTGTTGCCACAAAGTTCTATGTACACAATTGTCTAGAATGTATTTGTATGCTGTAGTATTATGATTTCCCTTCACTGGAACCAAAAGGCCCAAACGTTTCAGTATGCCAATGTTCTTGTGCACCAAGCGAGGTCCATCAAGACACATGCCCTGTGTCCGAAATCACTCACTTGTTCACTACTCCCTATATAGGGAATTAGTATATAGAGGACTATATAGTGAGCTCATGGGGAAGGGGGGGAGCTTTTGGACACTGCTCCATCGCACTGGTATTTACGTCATTACTGTCGCACAATTAAAACGTGCCAGATCAGCCAACTGGTGGGATTTCAAAATAATAAATACATGCATGTTTTTTCATGATAAATACATATTATACTGAACGTATTTCCTACAAAGTACCTGCATCTTTCAGTTTTTTTAAAATCAAGGCTGAATACTTACTTCTTTGCCGCTGTCTTTTATTAAATCAAATTTGAGACTTAATTTGATTTCTTTCAGCGCAACCACAATGCATGATGGGATACACTGCTTTGGTTAGTGACCATCGTTGTACGCTCCTTTTCATGATGCATTGTGGGATACTTTGAGTGCACTATATAGGGTGTAATAATTCTCACTATACATTCAGACAGCACTACAAAATGGCGAACTCACTATATAGTCCACTAGTGAGTGATTTTGGACACAGGGCATGTCTTTGGACTGCGGGGGAAACCGGAGCACCCGAAGGAAACCCACGCAGACATGGGGAGAACATGCAAACTCTATACAGAAAGGCCCCTGTTGGCCCCTGGGCTCGAACCCAGATTTATCAGGAGGATAAAGCTTTTTGTAAACTGAATAACACTTAACACACATATTGCTTCAATATACAACTTTATTACAAAAAATAAAAATGTACCAATTTAAAGAATCATTAGGTAGAAAACATTACAATTCGTTTTTTCACACAGTTATATTACTAAGATTAAGACCAACTGTTTACATAGAAACTCTATTTGAACAAACCTTCAGTTGCTCTAAGCTGATCCTGGTTAAAATTTTCGACTTCAGGACATGGCACTGAAATTGATAACTGATGGTCTGTACGAAGTATATCCAAAGCATATGTGTGATCAACTCATGAAACTGCAGTACCATGGGGGATTGTGTTGGGGGCCTGGTATGAAATTGTAACATGTTGGGATAATTACATCCATCCATCCATTATCTATATCACTTATTATCTGTCAGGGTCATGGGAGAAGCTGGAGTCAATCCCAGCTGACTTTGGGTGAGAGGCGGGGTAGACCCTGGGCAGGTTGCCAATCTATTGTAGGGCTAACACAGAAATGTACAACCATTTACGCTCACATTCACACCTACAGGCAATTTAGAGTAGCCAGTTAACCTAACTGCATTTATTTGGACTGTGGGAGGAAACTGGTGCACCCAGTGGAAACCTACCCAGGCACAGGGAGAACATGCAACCTCCACACAGAAAGACCCCCATCGGTTGTGAGGTTCAGATCTAAATCTTTCTTGATATGAGGCTACAGTGCTAATCACTGCACCACTGTGCTGCCCCTAGGGAGAATTAATGTCATTAAAAGTGAAGCTTGTTTCTATTTCTTCTATTTCAGCTCTATATGTGCTTTTACAAAGCGTGATGTACTGCACAAAATAAGGTAAGGTCTGTGTTTTAGCGGACAACTTCGTGAGTCGACGAAACTCAAGGTAAAGAGAGGGACACTTCTCCAATCTGGAAACTGCTGTGTCTCAAGGGTGTACATTAGTAATGCTGATGAAAGTTTTGGGGTTGCATCCATACTGTTTGGAAAAATTCATGCCGATATGTCCTGTGGAATTCATCACACATCGCAATATTGCATGACATCTCCTCCTGCCGTGCTCCTTATACATAAAATTAACTGCATGATTTAATTCTGAGCACAGATTTTGCAAACACATTATTTTATATAAAATCATTCTCCTTTAGAAGAAATGCCAAGTAAAAAATGTAGTATTATGCTTCATAAAATGCATACGCAAGCAAGACTGACCAATTAAAAGACATTAAAACACATGCATGGCAGTGGTGCTAGCATTCGGAACAATTATAGTAAGTGTGGAAAATTTAAAAACGGATACATTTTATTTTTATGAATATAAATAAAAATCTCATGTTTAATATTGATATACAGTAGATGCACGATAAAAGATACTGTTCTTGACAAAACCCAACATATTTACAGTGGGGTAATAAGTATTCAACACATGAACTATTTTCCTATTAAACATATTTCCAGTGTAGCTATTCACATGAACTGTTGAACTGATATAATTAATGCAGTAAAACTACACAGAAAAAGAAATCATAATATTCCAACACATATAAATTTTTATATGCAATAAAGTGGAAAGATAAAAAAAAAGTGTCAAAGTATTGAACAAAGTATAAAAAAAGTATGAAAGCATGGAAAAATTTATTATACTAATTAGTTCTCCAACCTGTGCGAATTAGAATCAACTGGGTTAGTGCATGTTGACAGGTTCGTCCTACCACGCTTTGAAAAAGAGGAACCCACCTCTGAATGCAAGTAAACAAATCATTTGGGACGAAGCTGTCATACAAGAAACATCTCATGATGTCTGAAGACAAAAAGCTCTTCCAAGACCTTCACAACAAGACTGCTGAGCAGCACTGCAATTTCCCAATTGGATTTCGCAACTCCTAAATGTTCCTATAAGCACCATCATGACCATTATCTGTAAGTGGAATGAACATCACTTAACCATCAATTGGCCACGTACAAGACCTCCTCACAAGATTTCCAACTGGGCAGCCAGAACATTAGGCTGAAGAGTAGCCTAAGAGCTAAAGACCACTCAAAAAGAGCTCTAGAAAGAGCTGGAAGTAGTAGGTACAGTTGTCACAGAGAAAACAATAGGCAACACACTCCACAGCCACTATCTCTATTTGCAATTAACCCAGAAGACTCTGTTACTGAATAAACGGCATGTTGAAGCTTGTCTGAAGTTTGATACAGAACATTTGGTGAAGCCTGTAGATTACTGGGAAAATTTAGTGTGATCGGATGATGCAAAAAATATCAAACTTTTCAAAGTGCTATGTTTGGTTCTGTACACATCCATCCATTATCCGTAACCGCTTGTCCTGTGCAGGGTCGCGGGCAAGCTGGAGTTTATCCCAGCTGACTATGGGCAAGAGGTGGGGTACGCCCTGGACAAGTCGCCAGATCATCACAGGGCTGACACATAAAGACAAACAACCATTCACACTAAAGGTCAATTTAGAGCCACCAATTAGCCTAACCTGCATGTCTTTAGACTGTGGGGGAAACTGGAGCACCCAGGCAGAGAACATGCAAACTCCACACAGAAAGTCCCCCATTGGCCATGAACCCAGAACCTTCTTGCTGTGAGGCGACAGTGCTAACCACTACACCACCGTGCCACCTGTTTGGCTCTGCAAATGACTCTAAAATATCATACCTGCAGTAACATTCAGAGATAGAAGCATTATGGTATAGATCTGTTTCTCTTCTTATGGTACCAACAGAATCCAAATTATCAAAGGAAAAATGAATGGAGTCATGTACTGGAAAATTCTTGAGAAGAATCTGTTGCCATCCACTAGGATGATGAGAATGAGACATATTCCAACAGAACAACAATCCAAAACATACTGTTTTGTGTATGTTTGTGAATTGGTCCCGTCGGAAGACAAATAAAGGTGTTAGAATGGCTCAATCACCTCACTTAAACCCAAAAGAAAATTTGTAGAATGAACTGAAGATCATGGTTCACTATTTCATTTAAAGACTGTTTGTGTAGAAGAACGAGCCAAAATCCCACCTGAACACCTGTGAGAGCTTAGTTTCTTTATCCAGGAAGCATCTTGAAGCTGTCATTGTAACTAAAGACTTCACCAATACTTTCTTTACTGTCATTCCACTTTACTGCACACAACCTTTTTATGGATTAGAATAAATTATGATTAATTTTTCTGTGTAGTTTTATTGCATTAATAGCAATGTCTGCTTGACATTCCATGTAAATAGCTGCACTGGAAATGTTTAATAGAAAAATAGTTCTATAGACGTGTTGAATACTTATTTACCCCACTGTAAATTCACACTTAAATTCCCCAGGTTGGAGAAGAAAGTGACAGTTTGCTCTGCAAATAATCTGACCTTGATCCTTGAGTGTAATCATTCAATTAATATTTTACCCTCACAACTGCACAGAATTTTCCCTCAGCCTTGATTGTAAATCGATTAAATAATTGTCGATGTATAATAAGACACACAGTGTCCCAATTCCAAGACCCGATTCCAAATTGTAAATCATGTAAAAAGTTAAGGGAAGGGACTGTTTTGATTTGTTTGTGTTTTAATATGCAGAAAGTCTACAGCAGGAAGCTTCCTTCTAAATATTTTTGGTAGTGACTGGGGCTGGTGTTAGGTTTACCTTATTCAGTGTTAAGCAGTGCTGTTTAGGCCAGCCAGCAGCCAAAGAAACCAGAGGCCATTGTCCAGATCTGGCACCTGTGGACAGAATGTGGACCCTGCCAGATACATAGCCCTGCACAAGCCAGTCAGACCACAGTGCTTCCGCACGCTAGTACTGCATGCCCCATAAACCCAAATGCCAACAATACCATTAAGATATAACACACTAACTACATGTGCTAAGCCTTGCTTTGTTAACAAAGTGTTCTTTTTATATCTCATATCTCTATTTGCTCATGATTGTCCAGACTGAGACCTAAAAAGGAAGCTGACTCTTTCTCTATGGAGGAAACACCATGCTGTCATCTGATCAACTTTTCTAGGTTTTCTGCCTGCCAAAAAATGAGTGAAGGATACATGCCATGCTATTTGGGGAAAAAAAGAAACAAAAACGCCTGTAGTATTAATAAATTACTTCCTTTACAGCTTTTAAGTTTACCCAGAGGTACAAAAACACTAACAGAAACATGCACAGCTATCTATACCATCTAAAAATCCACACATAACATACACTGATCAGCCATAACATTAACTCACCTATCTAATATTGTATAGGTCCCCATCGTGTCACCAAAACAGCTCTGATCTGTTGAGGCCTGGATTCCACAAGACCTCTGAAGGTGTGCTGTGGAATCTGACACCAATACATCAGCAGCAAGTCCTATAAATTGCGAGGTGGGGCCTCCATAGATTGGACTTATTTGTCCAGCACATCCCATACTTGTACATGCTCAATTGGACTGAGATCTGGGGAATTTGGAGGCCAAGTCAACACCTTGTCTTTATGTTCTTCCTTGGACCACTTTTGTTATGTACTAACCACTACATACCAGGAACAACCCACAAGACCTGCTGTTTTGGAGATGCTCTGATCCAGTCATCTAGCCATCACAATTTGGCCCTTGTTAAAGTCATTCAGACCTTTACCCTTGCCTATTTTTCCTGCTTTCAACATATCGACTATGAGAACTGACTGTTCACTTGCTGCCTAATATACGCGACCCCTTGACAGGGGGTTTCACTTCACCTGTCAGTGGTTTTAATGTTATGGCTGATCAGTGTAAAATACCCTTTAATAAACAAAATAACCTTCTGCATTGGTGCAAAAGAGTGAAACTAAAGAAGAATAAGAAGGTCTTGATTCAAGGCCGTGCATTAGCGCAATGCTTTCAATGGAGATTGTAACACAGCAAAGAAGTCAGATTTGATTCTATGCCTCTCGGAGGCCTCTTTGGAGCTGTAAAGGTTGACTCTATTAGCCTGAATAAGTCTGAATATTGTATGTGTTCATTTGTCTGTGTTCGCAACAAAAATATAATATCTTGTTTCAAGTGCATATTGTATTCATGCAGTACTTTGCAAAAGTCTTAGGCACATGTAAAGAAATACTGTAGACCAAAAATGGCTTAAAAATAATTAAGTGAAATGTTTCAACGCTAAAAAAATACTATAAATAGCAGTATAACAAAGATTGTATGAAAAAATTAGTGTGCCTAAGACTTTTGCATAGTACTGTGTGTGTGTGTGTGTGTGTGTGTCACTCAATGCATTTATTGTAATTTAAAGAGTGAGTACATTTTTTTGGGACACCCTATATTAGTATCTAAAAAAATTTAGAATATCATGAAAAAGTTTTTTTTTTCTTAATTTCATTCCAAAAGTTAAACTTTCATATATTCTGTATTCATTACATGTACAGTAAAATATTTCCAAGCCTTTTTTTCTTTTACTTTTGATGATGATCGCTTATAATTCATGAAAATCAGAAATTCAGTATCTCGAATTATTAGAATACTTCATTTTGAATTTGAGTAAAACAGTATAAATACCATGTATCTCTCGGTCTAGTTCAGTACACACAACCACAATCATGGGGAAGACTGCTGACTTGACAGTTGTCCAGATGATGATCAGCGACCCCCTCCACAAAGAGGGTAAGCCACAGGTGGTCATTGCTGAAAAGGCTGGCTGGAAAAGGTGTACAAGCAACAGGGATGACTGCAACCTTGAGAGGATTTTCAAGAAAAGTTGATTCAAGAACTTGGAAGAGCTTCACAAGGAGTGGACTGACGCTGGTATCAGTGCATCAAGATCCACCACGCACAGATGTCTTCAGGAAAGGGTCTACAACTGTCACATTCCTAATATCAAGCCACTTCAGAACCATAGACAACGTCAGAAGCATCTTACCTGGGCTAAGGAGAGAAAGGACTGGACTGCTGCTCCGTGGTCCAAAGTCCTTTTCTCACATGAAAGTAAATTTTGCATTTTGTTTGGAAATCAAGGTCTGAGAGTCTGGAG
Organism: Sciades troschelii; assembly: GCA_027575605.1. NCBI lineage: Eukaryota > Metazoa > Chordata > Actinopteri > Siluriformes > Ariidae > Sciades > Sciades troschelii. The sequence goes on along the minus strand of JAODIB010000005.1, from coordinate 29,254,590 downwards.
GAAGAGTGGAGGGGCACAGAATCCAAGGTGTTTGAAGTCCAGTTTGAAGTTTCTGCAGTCTATGATGATTTGGATTGCTATGTTATCTGCTAGTGTTGATCCACTGTGTTTTACCGAGTCCAATCTCAACACAGCCATCTACTAGGAGAATGTAAAGCACTTATTTTTCCCAGCTGCTGACAAGCTTTATGGAGATGCTGATTTCCTTTTCCAGCAGGACTTGACACCTGCCCACAGTGCCAAAACTACTACCAAATGGTTTGCTGACCATGATATTACGGTGTTTTATTTGATTTAGCCAGTCAATTTGCCTGACCTGAACTCCAGAGAGAATCTATGGGGTAATTGTCAAGAGGAAGATGAGAAACACCCGACCTAAAAATACAGACGAGCTGAAGGTTGCGATCAAGGCAACCTGGGCTTCAGTAACACCTCAGCAGTACCACAGGCTGATGTAGTAATTCGTGGTAAAGGAGCCCCAGCCAAATATTGAGAGTATAAATGAACATACCTCTTCAGAAGTTGAACATTTTTCTGTATTGTGAATCCTTTTTTTGTTCTTTGGAGATATTCTAATTGAGAGATACTGGATTTCTGATTTTCATGAGCTACAAGCCATAATCAAAATTAAAGCACACAAAAAAGCCTTGAAATATTTCACTTTACGTATCATGAATATAGAATATATGAAAGTTGACCTTTTTGAATTAGATGACACAAAAAAATCTTTCATGCTATTCTAATTTTTTTAGATGCACCTTTATGCATGTTGTAGTCATTGTGTCGCAGAAAAAGAACCGTTCAAAGAAATCCCGATATTGACATGACTGTGTACGTAAATTTCTGACCACAACTGTACCTTTCTTTATAACTTGGGTGACTTAATCTTAAGGCTACATGTCGTATGTTTCTTATACTGGAAAATGTGAATATAGTGCATTTTTAAAAATGTGGTTATGTAATTGGACCTTAAGGGCCACTGTTATACATTTTAATTAGTTTGTACTGAAGCTACTCTACATACACCACTCCGAGTTGGAGACGTACTAAAGGTACAAAATAAGTGCCATCCTTGGAACAGTTTCGTCTCGCTGCCTTTATTTTTTTTAATATATAAAATGTACTGGCAGAAGAATCTTCTTAAGCATGTATGCCTCATTTCAGATCTTTCTGCTTGGTGTCACCAGCTCACAGTGCATAATTACCTTCTGCCAATGACAACACCTCCAGTGCCAACTAGAAAACCTTTCATTGCTGTATAGGTCATTTAGAGGTTGGTCCCAATGCTCAGAACATCACCATGCACAATATTGCACTCCTGTCATTGTTCGCCTTTCACAGTGTGCCAGATGTGATGTTTTTCATGCAAACTTGCAATGATGTCATCATATGGCCCTCTGTCATACTTGTTGGTTTTTATAGGGTACCTGCATGTATGCTTCCTAATCTAATGTATTAGGTAGGGTCTGTATTCAGCGTTGGCAAATTAAGTTCAGT
>JAODIB010000005.1:27981787-27992401 GCA_027575605.1 Sciades troschelii | reverse complement strand
CTGTACGCTGTCGTCTGCTGGGGCAGCGGCTTGAAGGTGAAGGACACTAACAGACTCAATAAGATCATCAGGAAGGCTGGCCATGTTGTAGGCATGGAACTGGACTCTCTGACAGTGGTGTTGGAGAAGAGGACACTGTCCAAAATAAAAGCAATCTTAGACTGTCCTTCCCACCCTCTACATGAGGAGCTGATCAGCCACAGAAGCACATTCAGTAAACAGCTGATTCTTCCACGTTGCACAACTGAGACACACAGGAAATCATACCTACCTGTTGCTGTCAAGCTGTACAATGCCACTGTCTTACCATGTATCCTTAACTCAGGATGCAATATATGTATATAGGAATCATTTATATACAATCACTTCATTTTGCTTTTACTCAAGTTATTGAACTTACATTTTTTTTTAAATGTATTCTTTAAGGACTATTTTATCTATTTTTAGACATTTACTTCCTTGATTCAGGAGCTTGGTTGCAATTTTGAATTTCCCTCAGGGGATTAATAAAGTAATTCTGATGTGAAAAGGTTAAAGCTGTTCTGCTGTACTAAACTGACCCTGCAGTTCCAGGGTTGAACACTGGGTGTCACTGTGGATACAGGAAAGAGGAGCGGCTCAGGCGGACCTCTGCACCCTTAACGAGCTGGAAGAGTTTAACTTTACACCTACAGACAGTGCAGAGAAATATTTAATCTAGCTGGAGCCTCTGCAATTCTGCAGTTTCTCTGGGTGATGAGATCACAAGCTCAGGCTCTTACACAGTGCTGACTAACTGTTCTTTATAAACTAGTTTAGTTCCTTATCGGTTAAAAAAAAGTTTAAGTTATAATGAGCCATGTTCAGCTCACCGAGAACAGAAAGCCAGAGGCAGCAGAAAGCAATTAATCTAATGAGGAACAGCAGTGTTGTGAAGCACGTTTTCCCTCTTCACCTGTTCCCTGTGTAGCTACATTCTTCATTTCCAGAGTTGTTCTCCTGAACCGGATCAACATTTTTCATCCAGCATGTGACGAACATCTGCAGGAATAAAACCAATTCATTCAGTAGCTGCAGGGATACAAACCTCAAAAGCAGCAGCTTTTGTCATACAATACAGCAGTGACCCTTCAATTACACAGCCCCAACCCTCAAACTAACTTCAATAACACCATCTCAGTCACATAGCCCCACAACTTCAATCACACCACTTCCCAAATCACACAAAACCTCACTGAGGTTGGATTGCATTGCAATCAGTATTAAGCACTGTTGTAGCAGTGACAGTCAAGAAACCTGACTAACATTTACCCAAAATGTCCCCTCACATCTGTCTCCATTTCTCTCCCTCACACTAGTGCAATAATTCAACTTGACCAATTTGGCAATTGGGGTGTTAAATAGGAACCATAACTCTTCCTCACAGAGCTGTCCGGGTGTCCATTGTGCCTGAGTGAATGTGGCAAGTCGAGTTTCAACCTCAAGACGTGACAGTCTTCCCACGGAATGGAGGAGACCGTGGACTTGGCTGATCCTGAATCACCAGAACACCTACAGACCACAGGAGAGTCCACGGCAGAGATGCACACTGAATCAGGTTCAGTAAAATTTCTGTAGCTCTTAATGGATATTGTCACAAAGCAGCTTTAGAGGTGTATAAAAACTGGATATAAATATTCAAGTCATAAAAAGTATCCTTTTAGACAGACACCATGTTTTTCCCCACCAGGGATGCGCTAATGACCACTCATTTGCTGACTGTCATGTTCCTATTTGTGTAAATGTGAGGTGAGAGGCATGGCTCTGACCCATGGTAATTGATGAAGTCACAATTGGATATGGCTGCAGTGTCAGACTCCAGTGTCACCACACAGCGGTCCAGGAAGAGTTTAAGGGCACTGTGATGAGCACTGAGCACAGAAGCCACCATGCTGATGTCTGTAGACTGCAACATGTCCAACATTCTCTCAGATAGCCAATCATCTACAACACATAAAAGACACACCCAGCCCCACAGCAGTGCATTTTGGGACATGTCCTTTACATTTTACAGTTACAGCCTGAAACACGTGCATTAATAAGCTACTGAAATAGGAAGTGAAACACACCAGTCATGAAATGAGGTGAGGATACCGGTGCAGTTGGAGCAGAACTCAGAAGAGCAGGGCTCACAGGCTTTGACTGGCTGTTACTGCTAACAAAGTGAGTCCTGTTCATATAAACACAAACACCCATCAAACTACACACCAGTAGATTTATAACAAGGTTCTTAACCAAGTGATGTGCACAAGTGTAACAGCAGTGTTGAAACAGACCCCACACTAACCTCTTGTAGCGGCACTCAAGAGGGATGGCCATGCCCGCGGACCTGATTATGCCAAAGCGGTTCAGCGTTGGAGTATGGAACAAAGTGTTGGCGTAAACCAAAGTGTCATCCTCAACCTGAAAGAAAGGACAATGAAGGAGAGGGAAGAAAAAAAAAAAAAAAAAGGAAGAATGATGCCCCACCTTTAGCGCATGCACATGACCACCACATACCAGGACTACATTTAACCTCCTTGATGTGAAGAAGTTATAGTTAAAACAGCACACACTTTAGCGTGAATATGAGCCCGTTATCAGAACATGCTCAAACTGGAAGTGTTGTGACTCCACCCTACAGTGCCCTCTGCTGGCCTGGCAGAGCTGCAACACCACCTCAGGCTTTACAATGAGAGCTGATTTGACTCCGAAACAAAGGTCAGATTTATATCATTTCAGCAGAGATGTTTACTTATAGAGTTTAGAGAGTCATGTTATTCAATATTTAATTTACATAGTTTAAATCAAGTCTACAATGAACCCAAGTCAGTTTTTCAGTCGGTATTGAAGTGCTTGAACACTCCAGGTTCGGTTCCTACCCGCAGGTCCGCGCCGCACTCGTGCAGTCCCGCTGTAATCACGAACCCTGCGTCCTCGTCCCGAACCGGCCCGCAGTTTTTCTTTGAGAAATCCGGTCCGAGTCGCAGCTCACTGGCGGTCACGAGCCGCCCGGTGCCGTAGAGATCAGCGCGCGCTCTCACCACCATGCGGTTCTCGGTGCAGTGCACGCTGACCGCCGGCGCCTGCTCTTCAGACCGCAACCCCGCGGCTTTGTACTCTTTCCAATCCGTTCGGACCTTCGGGCCTTCTCTCCAAACGCGTATCCCGTGCGCGCCTCCGGTGAACAGCATTAACACCGCGGTGAGCGCGAGCTGAGACCCACAACTCACCTTCATCATCTTAATCATCATCATCATCATCACCGCTACTCGGCTAACAACAAATTAGACCGAGCACGTGGACTGCAGGATGTATTTATAAGGTTTACGCTCAATTCTCTCAGAGCCACGCCCTCTTAATTTAATCAATTAATGAGTGATGGCGTGTTCCACCTGAAGAAAAAGGCGAAGTTGCAGTTTTTCTGAATTGCTAAAACACTAATTCATGTTGTGTGAATCAGTTGCTCAGTTGTCTAAACTCATTCACTGAATTGAGCATCATTTTGACAAAACCATAAACTATCTTCACCTACTAAAACACGATTTACAGATCTCAGTCCTTCCTTTTGCAAAGCTCTAAACACATTCTCATGCAATAAAACAGTTGTCACTGTGATGCACTTTTGATGCATAATGGTAACAAGTGGCAAAATATGAACACAAATGAAACACGTGTCATCCATTGAACACAACGATTCAAAATTGATCACACTTGTTTCTCATCATGTCATGACAACATGACAATCAGTATAAGCCAGTTCAGAGTGCAAGTGGGTTGGTCCTGCAAGCTCATGACAGTGATGGATCAGAGGCATAGAGGATGAGTGCGTGGAAGACGAAGAGTGGTAGTTTCTGATGAAATTCTGGCTACTATCATAAACTGTGTACTAGTGCATGGCATGACCGTGAGGGAGGCAGGCTAAAGAGTCCAGCCAAATATCAGTTGATTCTGTGTCCATCATAATCTGGAGATTCAGACATGAGAATGGTATAGTCTACTTTACTGTACTATTTTATCATTGAAAGTTTACAGTACTACTGATGTATATCAGAACATTACATTACATGTATTTTGCACATTCTCTTTTTTGCAGAATTGCAAGGCTGCCATATGGGGGTGGGAGGACACCCCAGCTGGAGGCAATTGTAGTTGTTTTGACAGACAATATCACTATGGGAAATACAGCAACAAATTATTGAAAACCACAGACACTGAGGGAATCAAGTGTGAGCCTTTCCACCATAGACTGTATCCTCCATTGTAACAGGATATGAATGAAACAAGTATACAGAGTGCCCTTTGAATGTAACTCTGAAAGGGTGAAGGAGCTGTGATTTCAGTATGTACAGGTAAGTGTACAGTTATGGCATTGTACTATATACATATTATTGTCAAGTTCAATAGCATCACATTACATATGCAATGTATGTTAGTGAAGAATGCATACATTGTACTCCACAGTATAGGCCTGTCTCTTTTGAAGTACTTGTAAAACTATGTCTAATTGCAGAGAATGTTTGAACTGGATGCCATGGAAACACCTCATGAATTCATTTTTGTTGATGAAGCTGGCTTCAATCTCACCAAGAGAAGGAGAGGCAGAAACATAATTGGCCAGCGAGCCATTGTTGAAGTCCCTGGTCAGCATGGTGGTAATATAACACTGCTGCTATAAGCAACCGGGGTGTTCTTCACCACCACACCACTCTGGGGCCATATAACACCTACCACCTTCTCACCTGCCTTGGTGGTCTTGGAGATGTGTTGTCTGCAAATGAGCAGCAGGAACGTGAGTTGATTGAGTGGCCTATTTGTTAATTTGGGACAATGTTAGTTTTCACCATGCTGTCCAAGTCAGAGAATGGTTCATTATGAATCAGAATTTCATTAACCTATACTTGCCACCGTACTCTCCCTTCCTGAATGCAATAGAGGAGTTTTTTCCTCTTGGAGATGGGAGGTGTACAAGCGACAGCCCTACACCAGGCTTAATCTTGAGGCCATGGAACTAGCCTGTGATAACCTTGGCAAGGAGATGTGTCAGGGCTGGGTGTGGCACACTAGGGTTTTTTTCCCCCCGTTGCCTGGCAAGGGCAAATATAGCGTGTGATGTGGATGGAATGCTGTGGCCTGGCCCAGCCCAAAGACAGGATGATGCTCAATGATCAGCTGTGTAAAGTTTTGAGGTTTTTTTGGTTTTTTACCTTTTACAGTACATTGTAGGCTGTACATTTTCATTTGTATTTATCAATTTTGGGATTTTTTTTTTCACAGTACCTATTACTATAGTAGTTTGAATGCAGAGTAAATGCTAAATCCATGGAGTTGTGAAATCTTTTTTTTTTTCTTTACTTTTGGAGATGCAAAATGCATATGCTATACTTTATTGTGACCAATAAACATTTCTCCATGAGCAACATGCCTTGACCCCTGTCTTCAATTTGGTGTAGTGCAGGCCTATTCAAATAGCGGCCCGGGGGCGAAATTGGCCGGATTTGAAATTTAATCCGGCCCGTGGCAGATTTTTTTTTTTTAAACAAAAAAAAAAAACATCTACATATCTGCCGCGGCGCACAGTTTTCTCTACCACTCTGGCACAGACCAGAGTACAGGTTGTCTCCATGGTGACAAACATGCATTCTTGCTGATTCTCATGATGTGACACTCCATGCAGCTACAGCAGTGGTAACATGGCGCTGTTCAAGCAACACTGCAAAGTTGACAGAGAAAACCGTGAATTTCAAAGTGAATGGACTGAAAAGTACTCATTTACTATGGCAAGCGATAGACCTGTGTGTTTATTGTGCAACGAATCCGTAGCTGTGGCCAAAAGAGTACAACGTGAAGCGACATTTTACAACAAAACATGCTTCATTTTCTGAGCAATACCGAGAGGGCTCTGAGGAGAGACGAAGGAGAATAGACAGACTGGTAACTTATTTTGAAGAAAGTCAGCGTGCAATTGGTGGCTTTTGCACAGAACAAGAGAGAGCTTTTATTGCATCTCTATGAGTGGCATGGATATTGACAAGAAAAAAGAGACCCTTCACCAAGTCAGAGACTATTAAAGACTGCATGCTGGCGGTTGTTGACGAAATGATTGTTGACCAAAAAATGAAAGACAATGTGTCCTCATCTTTTAAAAAAGTACCATTTTTCATGATATTTCATAATAAAGGAAAGGAAAAGAATAATGTACCTTATTTTATTTCATATATTATGTACCTTAGTATAGTATATTTTAATTGCCTTTAGCTGATATCAATTTTATGTCAATTGTCCGTCCGGCCCTCACAAATTTTGTAATTTTCTAGTTTGGCCCCCCTGCAGATGTATTTGAATAGCCCTGCCGTAGGAGCAAAACAACCAATGTGGAGTTGTTCCCAGGGGCACAGTCTTGCTTAAGGTCAGTAACGTTCAGATTAAATCTGCTTTATAACCATTTAACGTCATTAACTTACCTCTTTCTCTTTTGCTTCGCTACTGCGATATAAAACACTACGCGCAGTTTATTAAAGATGAAGTCTGGTGTAAAGAAAATTAAAACCGTTTTTCAAAACTCCCACCGCAACAGGACACAACACACACTTCACTTCCGGGTTCAGCAAGGGAGCTTCCGCGCAGGCGCAGAACACACCGATTAAGCATGTGGGCTTGGTTTTAAGACAAAATTCCTTTACTGTGAGTGTACAAGCACAATGAGATCTCGTTTGGAGCAAGCCAGTAGATGCCTTTAGAGTAAGAGTAGGTAATATAAATGAGAAAGCAAATAAAGACTTATTCAAGTATAAGTAGAAAAACAATGAGGAGTACCAGTAAGAAGAAGAACAACTTTATTCATCACACACTTGTGAAATTCCTCTCTGCATTTAACCCATCTGAAGTAGTAAACACACACACGAGCAATGAGCACACACCCAGAGCAGTGGGCAGCCATGCTAACAGCACCCGGGGAGCAGTTGGGAGTTACGTGCCTCGCTCAAGGGCACCTCAGTCCAAGGCCGTCCCAGATTAACCTAACCGCCTGTCTTTGGACTGTGGGGGGGAAACAGAGCACCCGGAGGAAACCCACGCAGACACGGGGAGAACATGCAAACTCCACACAGAAAGGCCCCCACCGGCTGCTGGGCTCGAACCCAGAACCTTCTTGCTGTGAGGCGACTGTGCTAACCACTACACCACCGTGCCGCCCATTAGCATGAGAAAGATTGAAAAGAAACAGATTATGAGGGATATTGCACTGGGGTAGATAACTAAATGAGGGATGGGGTAAAATAAATAAAGGAGCAATTACAGTGGTTGAGTTATACTTGAAGAGGAGGGGAGAACAGCAATTGTCTCAGAAATTGATATTTAATACAATGCCATTAGAAGTGGATTGCACAGAGATCAGTCACATGTGCAATGTAAAGCGTGTAATGTGTGTAGTGTGCCTGAGGTCCAGTACAGTTCCGGTTCCAGTGGGAAGAGTGAGGGGTGTGTGTTCAGGGCCACTCCTGTTTGTGTGTCATAACCACTTTGTGTCTGACTGCTTTACCAACCTGGGCCAGTACAACACAGAACTGGCAAAGACGTTTATCACAATGAGTGAGTTTGTTGCTCTACATTTGCAGAGAAAATCTCAGTCCAGATGTTGTCACTCAATCACTGCTCTGTGTTGCAAAAAATACAGTACCAGTCAAATGTTTGAACATACCAATTAATGCAATGTTTTTATTTTTATTAATTAAAAGGCACTTTGTGTCTTCAGGTAATGATGGATGTCATTTCTCTTTACTTAGCTGAGTGGTTCTTGATATAATATGGATTACTACAGTTGTGGAATAGTTATTTACTCTATTTTTATTATTTACTATTTACTGTTTGATCTCAAACACACTAAGAAGGCAAGAAATTGCACTGATTAGCTTTTGATGAGACACACCTGTTAATTGAAAAGCATTCCAGGTGACTACCTCATGAAGCTGGTTAAGATAATACCCATAGTGTATAAAGCGTCATCAAGGCTACTTTGAAGAATCTAAAATATGAAACACTTTTTGTTTACCACATAATTCCATATATGTTCCATATGTTATTTCATCGTTTTGATGTCTTCAGTATTGGTCTACAATGTAAAAAATAGTCAAAATACAGAAAACCTTTGAATGAGTCAGGGTGTCCAAACTTTTGACTGGTACTGTACATTAAAAAAAAATAAATTGCTTGATACTTTCTCACTTGCTAGCATGAACAATGTTACAAAATAAACATTATTAAAAAAAAAACACCTTGTTCTGTGTGAATTTCTTACTATATTACTCCTACTCTGTCTGTGAACCAGAATCAGGATGTATTTACTGATGGACTTCTTTAACTGTCTCTGTGTAAGGCAGCTGCTGAATGCCATAAATGTAAATGGACTGCTTTTTTGGTATCTTGTAGGCCCCACCTCCCAAACCTTTATGGAAGTGATGCAGATGATGATGGAAGTGATGCAGATGATGATAAAAGTTCCTAAAGTGAAATATAAATGTGTAAATGCTTAAGTCACTGGGCTCATCAATAGCTTTTGGAGTGAAAAGAAAATTTAATTTAATTAAATGAACAGTGAGATTATTTATTAGTGACATAACAGTCATGTTCGTACAGTACCCGTCCATTAATCACATCTCTCTCTCTCTCTCTCTCTCTCTCTCCCACACACACTCCTCCTACCACCACGGTAACTACCACAGCAACTTATAGTATTATTGCTCGAACAAAGCTGACTGTTCGCGCCACACACACACACACACACACACCACCAGCCCACAAATAAACATACAGAATTCAGTGTTACTGACCTTAAACGCTTAACAGATTAGCATAAATCTGCTTTCAAATCAGTGTGTGAGAGAGAGAGAGATTCTACAATTCTTTTGCATCCCCAATCCAAGTCCTTTTATATATTTATCATCTGTTGTTAAATTCTTTCAAATCTATTTATCTGCTTGATCGTCTTTCACTCTGTTTGTTCAGCCATCTCATCAATCCTTTGATCTTCCTGACCACCGGATTTCAAAGCTGACTCCGAGCAGAAAGGACCACATTTCCCATGAAGCTGAAGACTCCATTTCCCACACGATGAACTGGGAAGTGGGTATGTCACTGGTTCTCCCGGAGAGCTCGGAGAATGTAGTTCTCTCTCTCGAGCTGAGCATTTCTCTCCACCAGCTCCTTTATCTGCTCCCTCAGAAGCTCCACCTCCTCCCTCACTGCCAGCATCAGGTGGGCCTTCACCAGGTCCTACACACACACACACACACACACACACACGTTCTCTTTAATTTACCAACAAATCTGAGAGAAATGTTGAGGTTTCAGAAGGTTCCGTCTCTTTTCCACTCTCTGTAACTGTGTACACCCATGTATATGGTTTGAGCCAAAAGGTTGAGGACAGAGTTGTGGACTTGAACTGCTATCTAACTAAATATTTATTGCCCAGTTGCCTAGCAACCATCTTCTCACAGGACTATCTTGTATTAAAAGTCTAAACCTATGATTTCCGTCTGAATGCATCATATTGCTCCTTTAAGGTTCTACTGTTAAACACACACACACACTTACTCACCATGGCTTGCTCAATCTTGTTGTCTATGGCAATCATGCTGTTACTGGACCCGCTACAGGAAGAGAGTTAACACACGCATTAAAACCACTACACACTCCTTTGGAAAAATATAAAAATCACATAATGCCGTTATTGTTCCCAAGAAATGTAAAAGAAACTGTTTCACAAATAAAAACCTGAATCTTTCTGCTCAATGTGATGCAAAAACACACAATCATATACACAAATTGCAGAATAGCGTTGTGAGTGACAAGGATGTTATTGTTCTGAAATGTCGTAGGCAGCACATGGTTCACATTACTGGTGTCTATTCTGATAGAAAAACAAGCTCTCGCTCTCTCTCCCCCCCACACACACACACCACTGTCTGAAACTGCACCACAGGGTGAAAATGCTAATGATTTTTAGTAACCCTGAGAGTATCCTTCTTTTTACCTGCGCAAGAGCAGCAACAGGGAGAAAAAGGTGGCATCAGTGGGGTGGAGCCCTAATTGAGGTTGGAATGCCTGCACCTTTCCCTGGACCCTCCCGCCACCCTGGGTTACAGTAGCAGCATTACCCAGAACCAGCTGTTCCCGATGCACAGGAACTCCAGGAGTTTCAAACGCACTTTTATTAGCACCACCATCAAGAACCGGATAATGACGTCCAAGAGACAAACCCAGCTCACTTTTGTCCGAGTTAGCACCAATACTAGCATTAGCCCCTATGGTCAACTTAGAACTGATCTCTGTAGTGAAATGACTGCAAGTTCCTTGAGTGACACTAGCAGTACTGCTCGGAGCAGAGTTAGCATTAGTCCCTGCACTGGAGCTGGTGTCGAGCCGTGCGGTGGAGCTGGATTTGCAGCGTATGGGTCTCAGTCTACTTCTGTCAAATTCAGGAGGACATTTGGAACAGTTGATTGGTTCTTTTGTTTCTACTGTGATGGATGAGAGGAAGTTCCTTTCAAAGCAGTTCAGCTTTCCCATCGGCCAGGAGTCACGCAGCTTGATACGTGGAATTCTCCGCCCTTCTCCACC
>JAODIB010000005.1:27592618-27603309 GCA_027575605.1 Sciades troschelii | reverse complement strand
CTGTTAAGGTGAGGTAGTGCGGAATAGTGCAAATGAGCGAGGTAAAGTGAAATGTGCAGTCCCTGAGTTCAGTGTGTGAATGAACGTTGAGAGAATGTGTGTGTGTGTGTGTGTGTGTGTGTGTGTGTGTGTGTGTGTGTGTGTCCTTTTATAAATAACTTAAAGGATCCACTTTCATAGTTCTCTGCTTTTGGTGAAACGGTGATGAACACATCCATTTCTTCACACTTCTCCACTGATAATTTCAGGTTTCAGCAGCACTTGGCTGCTCTGACTCAGTGTCTTTGTCTAATCTCTCATGCTGAGAAAATGTCTCCCCTACAGTCAGACAGACATGATGGCTGTCTGGGTCTCTATCCGAGAGTGTGCGTGGCTGGCCGGAGCATTTAAAAAGCATCCACCTGCTCTTTCATACCACAGAACCCTCACCGCCACAGCGGGACTAAAGAGCTGCTCACAGGTAAAATGTCTCATCTTATTAATCTCTGCTGTATTCACACAGCAATAATGGAGTCTGATCTATCTCTAATGTACATTAGTAATGGAGTCTGATCTCCAAATGACTCATCTGTATACTAGTGTAGTGAAGGAGTTTGCTCTCTAATGCACATTAACAATGGAGTCTGTTGTGTACAGTGCTGTTTTAACAGCATCTGGACTGTAAAAAGCATTAGTGATGGTGTCTGATGTCTGCTCTGTATAGGATGGCATCTGATCACTAAATATGTCTAGTCTATATAGTATTGTATAGTACAGCAGCACAGTACGGAACTCCAATCCTGTTCAGTATAGTACAGTGATACTGGAGCCTGATCTCTAATGCTGTTCAGTATAGTACAGTGATACTGGAGTCTGATCTCTAATGCTGTTCAGTATAGTACAGTGATATTGGAGTTGATCTCTTGTGCTGTTCAGTATAGTACAGTAATACTGGAGTCTGATCTCTAATGCAGTTTTGTATACTACACTGATACTGGAGTCTGATCTCTAATGCTGTTCAGTTTAGTACAGTGATACTGGAGTTGATCTCTAATGCTGTTCAGTATAGTATAGTGATATTGGAGTCTGATTTCTACTGCTGTTCAGTATAGTACAGTGATACTGGAATCTGATCTCTAATGCAGTTTTGTATACTACACTGATACTGGAGTCTGATCTCTAATGCTGTTCAGTATAGTACAATGATACTGGAGTCTGATCTCTTATGCTGTTCAGTATAGTACAATGATATTGGAGCCTGATCTCTAATGCTGTTCATTATAGTACAATGATACTGAAGTCTGATCTCTAATGCTGTTCAGAATAGTACAGTAATACTGGAATCTGATCTCTAATGCTGTTCAGTATAGTACAGTGATACTGGAGTCTGATCTCTAATGCTGTTCAAGATAGTACAGTAATACTGGAGTCTGATCTCTAATGTTGTTCAGAATAGTACAGTAATACTGGAATCTGATCTCTTATGCTGTTAAGTATAGTACAGTAATACTGGAATTTGATCTCTAATGCTGTTGAGGATAGTACAGTAATACTGGAGTTTGATCTCTAATGCTGTTCAAGATAGTACAGTAATACTGGAATTTGATCTCTAATGCTGTTAAGTATAGTACCGTAATACTGGATTCTGATATCTAATGTTGTTTCCAGATAGTACAGTAGTGCTGGAGTCTGATCTCTAATGCTGTTCAGTATAGTACAGTAATGCTGGAGTCTGATTTATAATGTTGTTCAGGATAGTACAGTAATACTGGAGTCTGATCAATAATGCTGTTCAGTATAGTACAGTAATACTGTAGTCTTATAATGTTGTTCAGGATAGTACAATAATACTGGATTCTGATATCTAATATTGTTTCCAGATAGTACAGTAGCACTGGAGTCTGATTTATAATGTTGGTCAGGATAGTACAGTAGTACTGGAGTCTGATTTATAATGTTGGTCAGGATAGTACAGTAATACTGGAGTCTGATTTATAATGTTGGTCAGGATAGTACAGTAATACTGGAGTCTGATCTGTGACAGACTCTGTGTTGTGCAGGATAATAATAATGGAAATGCAGCTGGCTGTGCTGCTGCTGTGTGTGTTGAAGATCACTGAAGGATTTCCTGTGAGTATTAAACTTGAGTCTAATTCAGCTCAGTGGCCTTTATATTGTACTTTACCTGAACCCTGCATTTTTACTTTAACAATGCACTTTACCCAAACGCTACACTGCACTTTACTTTAACACTGCTGTTTACCTTAACCCTGCATTTCACCTTCACACTACACTTTACCTTAATACTGCACTGCACCTTAACAACACTGCATTTGACTTTAACGCTGCACTGTACCTTATCAACACTGTACTTTTCTTTAACACTGCATTTTATATGAACACTGCACTTTATCTTAACACTACGTACTTTCCATAACCCTTTACCTTAACACAGCAGTTTACATGAAGACTGCACTGTAAAACTATCATTCTAACAGAAGTGTATCTGTAACGGTTAGCTTTCCTCACAGCTGAGTTTGGCTCCATCTCAATACTCCCCTGGCTATACCCTCCTGGTCCCTGTTAGAGTTCTGGGCTCAAATGGACCACAGGTGGTTCTGGTACCAGTGAGAACTGATTGGAGAACAGAGAGGAACCAGAATCCGACGGCTCCGTCTGAACAGACACACACACTCACAGAACCTGAGCAGCAACATGTGAGTGCGGCATTAATACAGTGTTCAGTAATTCAACTGAGGTGTTCAGATATTAATGGCATCTGGGTGTTAATGAGTTTTAGCTGTTAATGAGTTCTAGGTGTTAAAGGGTTCTAGATATTAATGGGTTCTAGGTTCCACAGATAACAAATCAGAATTTGTTGGAGAATCAAAATGTGAACAGTCCATTCCTGCAGCTACCAACAGTATCACCTGACACACCCACACCAGAGAATCTCCTCCCACAGGGACAGGTAACATACAAACACACATTCTGATGCATCAGAAGGTGTTGATTCATTTTCTATAACAGCAGATCTGACAGTAGTGCAGTTGCAAGTCACAGGTTTATACTAATGCACTCATTTGAATACATTATCATTTCTATAGTAACAGCTAGTGTTGTAGTCAAGACCACATACTCTGAGACCATGATTAAGAGCAGCGTGGATCAAGATTGAGATCAGACCGAGACTTTGAAGGGTTGAGACAAAGTCAAGACCGAGTCAAGACCAGGACCAGACCTGTGTGTGTGTGAGTGAAGGGGTGGGGGAGACGTGACACCCAGAAACAGACATTTCAAATCAGCAGTGAGTCACGTTATTGATTGCATTTAAAGCAGGAAGTTTTACATCCAATCACAGTAATGATATTAACAAATAAATCAGACAACGCACAGGCAATTTAGTGATATCACCACAGTTGTAGTCTTGACTGGTCTCGAAATAAATTCCCACGTCCTCTATATCTAAAGCCAAGACAAGACGAGTAAAAATGCAGTTGATTCCGAGACAAGCCCGAGACGTTCAAAGACCAAGACTGATCTCAAATATTACAACACTACTAACAGCTCATTCACAGTGGACACTCCACTGATAATAAACAGATTTTAAACATTGTTTAAGTTTTCTTGAAGTAATGAGATGTTTATGTAATATGTATGGAAGGAGTCTCCAGTGTCAGCGCTTTGTAACAGTCAGAGTTAAAGCTGTTAAAACTTTAAGTTTTACAACATCATCAGGACAGAGGAGTTTACACTTTGTGGTTTCTCAGTAATGACAAACTGCATTTTTTTTTTGTCTCATTAACTTAATGAGAGAAAAAAGAGAGGCTGGTGAGGGAACGACTGTTTATAGCCGCTATAATGTAAGTGACAACAGAACTAACTTCTTTCACAGAACCTTAAATGTAACTATAAACAGAATGTAAAAAGTATGATGTGCCATTCTCTATAAATACAAAATTGTAATTGTTGGTAAGCTGTTGTGTGTAAGAGGAATAAAACACTTGTAGATGTGCTGTTATAGGAAATTAATCAACTTCAAAGTGGTAACAGTAACTCTGCTTCATCACACCACCCTGACATGCAGTACTTTTCTGTAACAGTAATGTAATAGTGCTATATATAGTACTTACAATATCTTATATTACAATATTGTTAAATGTGGTGTATGTGTGGATTTGCATTAAGGTGTTGCCAGCGTGGAACTCCATTCCTGGTGTGGTCCCTCTGCAGCCTGGGCTGGTGTGTACAACACACACACACACACACACAGAATCATGAACATCAGTCTACGTTCTCTCTAAAATAAATTCTGTATTGTACAGAATGGGCAGATGTTTTTCCCTGTGTGGGCGCCCCCTGCTGGAGGAGCAGCTGGAGGACAAAGACAGGTTTTAATACAGTCTCTTTATCACAGAGATCACTGTGTGTGTGTGTGTGTGTGTGTGTGTAAGTAACTGTACGTGTATGTGTGTTTCAGGTGGTGTCTGTTGCTCAGCCAGCAGCTCTGGTGAGTTTCTATACACTGACTTGGAGCTGAAACACAGATTTTAGACATATATTTTCAGTACTTCTGTGTGAACTGGAAACAGGGATGGGGCTACATAAGAGCTCAATTTGTGATGTCACTAAATAAGCTAAAGAGTTTGGGTCAGATTTGATGTGTAAATTATTTGAGAATCATGATGTGGTAATTGGAGTTTCAGCTGTTCAGCCTGGATGCTAATCTCAGCTAGCTAATTTTAATGGTAGTGATAGGCAGATGGTGGTTGTCATGGTAACATTGCTGTGAAATATCAATGTATATTTACTAAATATATATGACGATGGGCTCTAAATTGACCGTAGGTGTGAATGTGAGTGTGACTGGTTGTTTGTCTCTGTGTCAGCCCTGCGATGACCTGGCGACTTGTCCAGGGTGTACCCTGCCTCTCGCCCATAGTCGAGCTGGGATAGGCTCCAGCTTGCCTGCGACCCTGTAGAGGATAAGCGGCTACAGATAATGGATAGATGGATGAATAGTGGGAAGAAGAAAGGGAAAAGTTTTTGGACAGAATGAATGTTTTATGTTGAATTTTAAAATGAAATAAGGACATGCAGTCACATAGACAGCATTCCACTGACAGCTACAGCATTAATATTTCTGGTCTTGGGCTTCGACCAGCACATTAGAATTGGTGGACCTGAGAGTTCAAGCAGGGGTGCAGGGCTGTAGCAGCTCAAACAGAGAAGTTGAGGTGAGATGAAAGCAAAAATCTCCTGCTCATGTAATTTTTTTTGTTGTTATTGAATCCCACAGGATCCCAGTCCTGATGCTTACATCTTAACTAGATGCCCTGTGAAACTTTCTGGCAAGTTTTAGAAGGAAAGAAAAAAACATCAATATATTTGGGCAGTTCTTCAGTAGAGAGGCCAAAATTATGGAATTATTCAGATTGCCTTAACTTGTCAGCTCAGTGATATTGTTAAAGGATGGAATTCAAGGCAAAATGTCCTGAAAACCGTATTTAAAAACCATCACCCCAATTATAGCAATGTCACTTTAGAGAAATCTTGGTTTGAATTTTAAGAAATGAAAGTTCAGGGTTTTTTTCTGATGTAATTCCATAACTGCCTTTTCTTTCCTCGTAAAAGATTTTGCGTTCAGAGTTAAACACCGCCAATTTTTCTATGCTGTTTCGGGTCAAAAGATACCCCATACAGTGTGAAAGTTTGAGTATTGCAACTAAAAAAGTTACCACATTTTGCTGTGAATGTCATTCTGTTACCGAAGAACTACCCAAATAGAAATATGAGCTGAATTGATCTATTTTCAAGATATTTTTAACTTGCTAAGAATTTTACAGTCTTGTCTTAAATTAGGGCTACCATTATTATTATTATTATTATTATTATTATTATTTCTTAACTGCTCATGCACAAATAATGTCAGAAGGCATGATTTTAGAAATTTAATGGGGCTTTTGTCCAGTAATTTAATGTAATTAAGAAGCCTTAAGAGCTGCCATCTGCCAGACATCATGACACGTTGCGGATTAATGTTAATGATCAACCACAAACATGAATAGAGTCAAAGAGGTACTGAACTGTATTAAATGAAATTGTGTACACAGTTTTTATCCCCAGAGGGAACTTGGTTTTATTTCTTTAAGACGTGTGACATTAGGATTGAAGATGTTTGTAAAAATATCATTTTTCACAAATTCGGCCAGGGTATATAAATTTATGTCAACTGTGTTTAGGAGAAGCAGATAGCACCTAGGTAAGCATATGAGAACAGGAAATAAAGCCATTATTAATACATGATTAATGTTGCCAAATAACTGTTCAATTCATTATTATATGCACATTCGTGATATGAATCAATGTTTAATGTGTTTAAATGTGATCTCCTTTACCGAAGTGCTGCCGATTTTTTTTTCTTAATCTCCTTTTCTATATTTTATGATTATGCTAACCTTGAACAGGATTGTTTTAACCAGAAAATAATCTGCGTAGCTATCTGGCTGACGGCAAGATTCATTTTTATATAGGAAAAGGAATTGAGGACATGCGAAGTCAGTAAATAAGAGCACCGGATCATCTTTGAGATTGTCCAGTGTAAGAAACTCTATGCGAAGCTTTTTGTGTCTTAATAAGAGTTATAAATAGTTGAGCCTTAACTAATTTCAGATTGTTTGAGTACTGAAGTAAATTCTTGCTTTTAAAGCACTAAGAATGTATGCAAAAGAATAGCTATTTTGTTGTCTCGTCTGTTTCCAGTTTTATAATTATCCAAACAGTTCTCCTATGTGAGCTTGTGCTCGTTTAGATCAGGCACACACACACACACACACACACACACACGCAAATTATAGTGATGGTTGTTTGCACGATGGCGTGTCTGGATTTTGATTAGTTGGACTCTCTCCACGGTGCATGTGTCAGAGTGCAGGAATGCTCTCAATCACTGTGTTTCTTTGGACCCATGAGCCTGGGCTGCTCAACCTTCACTGTGCTTTTTTGTGTTTTCATTCAGCAGCAGTGATATTAGAAGAAAAGCTTCAGCACAGGCTCTTTGGGAGCAGATAGAAGAATTTGGCATCTTGGGGTCCTTCTTCTTGGTCTTGAGCTAGAGCGACCTTGTAAAGTATTTTAGAGAAGCTTCTTTCTCACAGTTTCTCACAGACAACTGTGTTTTATTCATGAAGAAAAACAGGCTTGTGAAAGCTTCGTTGCCAGAAAGGAATGTCTAGGGCTTATACACAAAATGCTGACAGAGATATTTAACGCAGCACCTTGTCAGATTTCTATCTATGTACATGTATGGAGCTTGCAACTGTATCAGTCTCAACTATCACTTTTTTCTTTGAAAGAGACCAGAACCTGAGCAGTAGCCAACCAGATTTATTTCTTATCTTCATGAACTGCACTCTACATACCATCCATACTTGTGGAATTTATACATACTACACAATGCATTATTGATTTAAGGCAACATTTACATCTATGTTCATGTAGGAATGAGCCGAATACAACTGTGTGCAAAAAGCAACAGTGCAAATACTGAAAACCCAACACGAAAGACCAACAATGGAAACAGCTGGACTATATGTCAAGCCACTCATGCATGAGTGAGGGACAGTGAATTTTGGAGGAAGAGTAAGTGCTAGATTGACATTTTGTCAAAACACAATCTCAAAAAGGAGCCACTGGCTGTCACAAAAGAATGCCATTAGACCTAGATCTCTTCCCTCCTGTGTGATTATACCTACTTGAAATGTCTGCACTGTGTCAGGGTCCTGTATGAAATCAGAACAACTTCCAATCCTCAGTTGGCACTTGTGGACGGTTTGACGTTCATTCATCATTTTTCTGTTGTGACGGTTGAACCATCGGTTTCTCATTATGGTGAAGATCTGATCTGATGCGGTGAAGACACTTAAAGGGCTTAGCATGCCTGGTTGAGGGTTTAATGATCAAATTTCACTTTCACTCATTGGCTAAAAGAGACAGTGAAACCACAACCCCAAGGCCATACAGTCCATAGAAGGTTGACAGGCAGACAGACAGAAAGCAGAGGATTTAGTACACAATTTCCAACACATGGAATGGTTTATACCACAGTTATAAGGGTTATTGAGAGCACTGAGTAACAGCTTTTCCTTATTCAAGCTTATTCATGCTCAGCAACTCCATATTCATCCATTACAGGGGGAAAAACACAAGGGTCCCTGTGCCACTTATGTAAAAGCGACACATGTGTATAGTATTTGTTCTGTGCTCAACCTATAGCCCTTCAAGCCTGTTTAGAAGCTCTGTGGTGCCAGTTTGAATAGATGATGGTATGTTTTGTGTGTATAAAATGGGCCCTTTGGTCTCGAAGTCCTTGCTAGTGTTGTTGTGTGATGGTGTCCTTTCAAATATAGTGTTGAATCACGTGATTAAATCATAATCCAATCCAATGGAGATTTTATTGGCAAACTGATACTACGACATCTAAATTACTGCGTTCTGAGCCAAATTTAAATGTGTGTTATGTGAGTAGTGTAAAGTAGGCTTGTAAAGTTGTTAGTTTATAATAGAACAACCTTGTAAACGCCACATGTTAATGTGAACCTGAGCTAGCTAGCTAATTCAAGTCAAATCAAAGTCCCTCTTGCGCCAGGATTTGGTCTTCCCAGACAGTCTCCTGTCCCAGTACTACCTTGAGGCACATGGGTGCGGCACTGATCTCCGTTTCGCTAGCCCTCGGCCTCTCAACTATTATTTAGCTGGGGTTACAGTGGGGGGTTAGTCCTCTGGTAACTGCAAGAGTTTGACTTCCACACTCACATCTGTATTGCAGCATGCCTTGCCAGATGGCACCATTTTTATGATGGTCTTTGGTATGACCTGACTGCGAATAGAACTCGCGATCTCTCAGTCAAGAGGCAGACACGCTAACCACTTCGCCAACTAGCTAATTACCTAACTTTAGCAAGCTATTTACCTAACTTTAATTAACTACTTCACTTTAACTGATAATTTCATACCTATCTAGCAGCCACAAACAGGAAAAAACTATGTAGACAGCCATAAATACTCTATATCATGCTTAACTAGACACATACATGGGTTAAGAAGATGTTATGTGCAGCTTTTACTACATTTTGAGAGCATTGGGGATTAGAACATGAGAAAAATTACCTTGACATTTGGAAGGAAAAATCTTTTGAAACTACTGTATGTAGTATTTTCTTTATGTCACTGTATGTTTGTCCATCTAATTGTATAGTTTAAGATGCAGGTAGAAGATCAGAAAGATCAAAAAATGAATATCATTATTAGTACTTATTGCATACATTACGTTCTTCTTCTTCTTCTTTCGGCTGTTCCTGTTAGGGTTCACCACAGCGGATAATGTCCCTCCATCTCCTCCTGTCCTCCGGATCTTGTTCTGTAGAACCAACCATTCTCATGTCCTCCTTTACCACATCCATAAATCTCATCTTTGGTCTTCCTCTTTTCCTTCTACCTGCCAACTCCATCTCCAGCATTCTTTTCCCAATATACCCTGGATCTCTCCTCTGTACATGTCCAAACCATCTCACCTTTCTCACTTTGTCCCCAAGCCATCCTACATGTGCTGTCCCTCTAATATTCTCATTTCTAATCTTGTCCAAGGTGCATTCAATGCTCCGGTGCATTCAACGCTCTAAATAATATCTGGAGAAACTATGGTATCACGCTCAACACAAAAGTCAGGATGTTTGAAAGTGGTGTCGGTTGTCCCACATGGGCTCTGAAACAACAACAGCTAAGCCGACTTGGATGCTTCCATCATGCCTGCTTACGGAGAATCTTAAAGGTACAGTTTTACCATCATGTCTGAAATAAGGAGGACAGACTGTTGTAAAATCAGCACCTTCATAAAATTCAGTTGACTCCATTAGTTTGTCCACGTCTCACAGATGCAGAAAAGCAGACTACCTAGATACCTGCTTGACTGAATAGTCACATGTCCCATGGCCCTCAGGATGTTGGTCGCCTGCGGACAAATCTGATGCAAACTCGACAATCAGATGTGGGACTATTTTTGGGAAAGGGGTGTGACTTGGAGCTGGCGAGGTATTATGCAGAGGACAGGGAAAGATAGAGACAGCTCCTCTCGTCCATCAAACATGACCTGACCTGAAGTGAGCAGGCAGACTCGCCCTAAATCGGATGACGATCTGACCAAATCCAGTCCATGTCCATCTGGAAATGTGGATATAGTTTACCATTAACAAAGATTTAAGGTATTTACGGACAGTAATTACCTTTTAGTAGGCATATCAGGTGAAAATTCAAATTCGGTTTGGACACACTTTCTAATACAGTGTTTTTATTTTTATCAATTTATAGACGCTTCATATCTTATAGTACGTATATCGGGTAAAAATTCAAATTCAGTCCAAATTGCTTGAAACTGCTCTCGTTGAATTGAGAACTGAATGCAGAACAACATACTTTTTACAGAATTAAAATACGTTTATCCGCTCTTGAGATATTACAGATCAAAGATTGAAAAAATGGCTTAAATTTTCGAAAACTCCCGTAATATTCTATATGAGGATCACATGGTCCAAAATGGGCCTCATTAACCAATGAGATCAAATGTTTTTTCTTATTTTATTTTTATTTTTCAAGATATTTACATGGAAATTAGCAGGCACATAGATGGTTGTATACTGAATACAAAGTTTGAAAAA
>JAODIB010000005.1:27580040-27591114 GCA_027575605.1 Sciades troschelii | reverse complement strand
TCAGCTGGGATAGGCTCCAGCTTGCCTGCGACCCTGTAGAACAGGATAAGCGGCTACAGATAATGGATGGATGGTTATATGACGATGTATAGGATGATGAATATTTGCTAAAAAAAAAAGCAAACAAGCTGCAAATTAGTGTCAGCTATATTAAATAATGTTTACACGAATACATGTGTCTGTGAATTGTTTGTTTAATATGACATAATTTCCTTTCAGTCAAATTCAGCAAGCTCAGAGGAGGGAGATGCGCAGGTAACAGTCCAAATACACACCCAATCTCTCTCTCTCTCTCTCTCTCTCTCTCTCTCACTCACTCACTCACTCACTCACACAAGTGATGGGAAGTTCGGATCTATTTACTGACTCGAATCTTTGAACCTCATTCAGTAAAATGAACAAAACTTTTTTTCTAATCATTTGTTCATTGGAACTAGTGTAATGCTGTAGCCCCTATATGGTTCTCAAACACTAAGAGCAACATGGTTTGCTTCACTTGGTAAATTATAATACACAAGTTCACTTTTGTTAAGCTCTTAAGGGGCTTTTTGGACCATAGCCTGCTGAGTTATTCAGTTGAAATGACTGATTACTTCAAGTTCAATTGCCCGTACGAGAGAGCTGCACCTACCAATAAAAATATCATTCTATTCATTGTATGATAGCTATTCACTTCAGCCGACCTGGTCATTGAAGACCTGTAGTATATGAACTTGTGCCAATGGAAAGGCAAATTAAACATCCATTCAGTAGCTACATTACACACAGCTTGCTACAGAAATGTTCTGGTCGACCAGCTAACATTAGCAAGCTCTTCTCTCATCTGTGTTATTAACATTGGTCATGTGACTGCTTGCAACCATGTGAACAATGAACAAAAGACTCAGATATGAAAGACCCATAGTTATGATTTGTGAACGAATCAGGCGTTCCTACACTGAGAAAGACAATGCAGTTAATTTTTCTCTCTCTCTCTCTCTCTCTGTGTCAGGTGATCTACATTTTGCCAATTAGTGCTGAGAGTCCAAACATGGGAATAATGGAGGGTGGACATGGGGGCATTGATCCTGAACTCACCCCTGACCCTAATCCCAGCGCTAACCTTCACCTTAAAACCGACACCAAACGTAATCCTGACCCTAAGCCAGGTCACCTACAGCTCCACCCCACCCCTGCCCCCAGCGACACCCCCAGCCCTGCCCTTCCTGCAGGTGTCCAGGAAAATACTGACCCTGTAGGCAAAGTGCTCCCTAATGTTGGTGCAGGTCAGAGTACACAAACAGGAGGTGCTACAACTTCCTATAACCACAATGGGGGAGCAGCTAATACTAAAGCTAACACACCATTGCTGTAACACACACACACACACACACACACACACAGAGTGTGTGTGGATAGCACTTCACAGTATTTCTTTGACTGATGTATTTTGATGCCCCATGTTTATTTGTTCCAAACTTATAATTGAAATTATGGAATTATAATAAAATTATTCTGTAAACTATCACACATTAATTTAATCCATTTTATTTTAATAAGTTAATGATGATCCATTGTTGGTTCCATTGTTAGGGTTTGTTAATCAGCACAGTAAACTTTAATAAAATGAATTAAACCTTTGTAGTGTAATTTGTATTAAATAAATAAAGCTGTGATTACATGTGTGTAACAGAAACCAAAGCTCTATTTACACATGTACGTGTACAGGTGTTTAACTGAGTTGATTGTGTGTGTGTGTGTGTGTGTGTGTGTGTGTGTGCGCGTGCAAAATGTAACATAATAGGATTACATGCTATCAGTGCATCGCTGACACAACAGATACGACCAAATCTGGACTAGTGAGCCAGTAATCCTCACTGTTCTTACTGTAACGTGGTCAAGGTGAAATGCAGAATACACACACAAACACAGCTCCAAAATGACTGGAACATAATTCAATCTGTTTTAGAAACATGGTTTTCAATATTCCCCCTGTGCTGAGGATAAAACACACACACACCAATCTATACACTTGCACACACATACAAATAAATTTGATTATCAGAGATGAGAATTTTAGATTTTTTTAATGGAAATAATTAAGATCATGCATATTAAAATAATTAATAAATAAATGGAGTTGTTTTAAAACTGCCTCGTATGGAGTAAACCTTAAGCTAACACTTATTACTGTGAGACTGACATCTTAAAATAATTTAGAAATGTCTTAAAGAAAAACTCATAGAATTTGTGATATGATGAAAGTTAATAAAATCAGGCTGAGGGCATTCAGTATATCCTACACACACTGAGGAAATACTGATAACTGTAAGCTGGTCAATCTAAACCTTTCTTGATATACTGTATGATTTAGTGTATAAGCTGACCCAAATGCATTTTGGAATAATCATTGGCGAGCCAGCCAGGAGGTGCCAAAAGAATTTGAAGAATATACACAAGATGTTCAACCTCTGTGACATCACTATATTGATATTTTATCTCGAATGAACCCTGTGAGTTTTATCCATCACAATTTAAGTCTGTGAGCCAGCCAGGAGCTGCCACAAAGGACAAAACCTAGCTTGACAATCCAACTAATCCATGCCTGAAAAATCAAACACCCAAAGTATATGATACAAAGTTCAACCAAATGACCACTGAACAATGACAGGATAACAAGAGAGAGATCAGAAATTAGAACTTAGTCTTCATGACAGACAACATAAAAAAACCTCAGAAACGTAATAGAACATCTCTTGAATAGTTCTGAACCTCAGTCATGCAAAGCAAATTAGATAGAGTTAACTTAGAGAGCACTTATTAATTAATGATTTCATTGTCCAGATATATATTGTTAATAATTGTTCATTATTAATTTACAGCTTAACAATTGCAGATTTATTTTAAACTCTTTTTCATTTGACTTTTACAACTTTTCTTTCTGTTCATTTATAGAAGACTTTCCATAAATAATATATATTACATATATTATTCTATCTATCTATCTATCTATCTATCTATCTATCTATCTATCTAATTCAGCTGTTCTGTTACGAAGCTCATCCATATTTAGAGGCACGGATGTGCATGTGTGTGTGTGTCCTGTCTAATCCCCCAGCCCACTTTCCCAGTTTGAAATCCACTGTCAGCTGGATGGAGGCCATGTCACCAGCTGCCAAAAAACACCAAAATCAGTTATATTTATTTTGCCTTTCTATAGTGTGTGAGAGCCTGTGTGTAGGTGTGTGTATGTGAGATGATGACTTCATGTCCACTCTGATGTACCTGTATGGATGTGTACCAGTGATGGAGGACTTGCACACGGATGTGTAGTGGGCAGTGGATTAAGCTAGCATTAGGTGAGTGGATTATCCTTTATTCTACACTTTACAACCATTTTAGATGAATTTGTTAAGAATAAATAAATTAATCTGAAGTTACTTCATTTTATTCCATATTTATTCAAATAAGTTAATTTCTGGATAACTATTAAATCATATTCTTAACATTTACATAGCATTCATAAATTATTTCCTAGTTATACAGGTGCGATTTTGTTTTATAATTTTTTTATATTTTTAAATATTAAACCCTACAAACTTGAATCTGTTATTCGCATATAATGTTTCTTATCCTTAAAGACATTTTTGCATTTATTCAACATAATTTGTGCAGTTTTAAAAACATCCTTGCAGAAACAAGTTTATGTCTACATTTCAGTTTGTTCTTAAGGTAAATTATTATTGTTTAAATGTGTTTGTGTCTTCATACTTTTTGCTCAGAATCTAGATTAATGTAAAGTCAGCAGATTTCTAGTTTAAACCCATAACTATTTAAAGTCCAAAGTCATAGTTTGGTTATGTCCCCTTTTAACTTCTCTTTAGTGACTGATTGACAGGTAGCTCAGCCA
This sequence comes from Sciades troschelii, assembly GCA_027575605.1. NCBI lineage: Eukaryota > Metazoa > Chordata > Actinopteri > Siluriformes > Ariidae > Sciades > Sciades troschelii. Next base: position 27,587,225 of record JAODIB010000005.1, on the reverse strand, counting down.
ATCAGTTGGCATGTTCTTTGTCAGCCTACTAAAGATTAGTAGTCACACGATTTTAGTATTCTTATTCAAAAGTTTTTAAGAAATGGATAAATTCAAACATCATAATTACATACATGTACTTTTAAAACGGTGTCGTTGTTGTATTATTAAATTGTATTAATGTTTGTTGTTGTAAACATTTTTAATTTAAAACTCATGTTTGAATTAATGACAGTCTACATGTTGAAGTCATGTATTTTAAATACAATAATAAAAATTTATTTCACATGATTAGATTTCATATGACTTCTTTCAGAAAAGTGTCCTTAATTCAGCTTTGAACTTTGCCTTATAAACATCAGCATTTCCAGCTATAATCGGAGTTGATTAAATAAAATTCCAACAACTTCGTTTTTTGTTTTGATTGACAGGTGGCTTAGCCAAGCTGCTGCCATGTCAAATATCGTGAAGCCACTTGTTCCTCCCATAATCCTCCTTGAGGGGGTGGAGGAGGTTATTGTGGGTGACACAGAGGACATGACGTGAGCAACACATCCATCTTATGGCTCACCTTTGATGACTGAATTTAAATTCATTTTTATTTATGTAGTCTTATTAATTCATTCCTGTTTGGCTTTTTGCTGTTTGATTAATTATTTATGACCTGCACTGATCACTTACAGTGCTGATAATCAATAACTACAGCCTAAGTGGTGATGATGATGATGGTGTGTGTGTTTTCTCTAAAGGAAGAGGCAATGCTCTGGTGCTGGTGCGCTTTTCAATGTCAACAACAGCAACAACAATGAAGAGTGAGTAACACACCGTTATACAACTATACAATCAAGAGACTAATACACACAGTCACAGAGACACACACACCATGTCAGGTGCACACACTACAGCGATATTACCTGTGTAATTGATACTGTGGTGTTCCTCCTTTGCAGAGAGGAGAAGAAAGAGAAAAAGAAGAAAGAAAAAAAGGAGAAAAAAGAGTAAGCACTTGTCATGCGTGAGGAGAAACTCACTGCTTCTCTTATTATTATATTTCTCAGCTGTGATTGATTACTGCAGGAAAAAAGAAAAGAAAGCAAAGAAGGAGAAGAAGAAGGACAAAGAGCAAAAGGAGAAAGAAAAGGAGAAGGAAAAAGAAAAGGAGAAGGAAAAAGAAAAGGAGAAGGCGAAAGAGGAGTATGCATTGTTTTGTCTGGTTATATTGTACACTATAACTGTGTGAAGGAACATGTACTGCTGATTCATTATATTATTTTGTTGACGTGTGATCAGGCCAAAGGAGATTTATGTCATCAATCCTGCAGGAAACACGTACTACAACTGGCTCTTCGTCATCACATGTCCTGTTTTGTATAACTGGGTTATAATTATTGCCAGGTATGCAACACTATTTTTATTTACCAGACTAAATTATTATAAATTCTAGCATGTTTTCAAGGTTCTATGCTGGTGATCAGGCCAGTGTTTAAGGTTGTCTGTTCTCTTGTTTAGAGCCTGTTTTGAGGAGTTACAGCACGATTATTTAATATACTGGTTCATCACTGATTTTCTAGCAGACCTGGTTTACCTGGCAGACATGTTCTTCAGGACAAGAACAGGTGAGCACATCTGTGTGACACCTATAATGTTAAATAACTAAACTGCAGTGGATACTTATACGATGTGTAATTGTAGGGTATCTGGAGCAGGGTCTGCTGGTTAAAGATGAAAAAAAACTTCGAGCACGATACATGGAGAGTATCCAGTTCAAGCTGGACCTCGTCTCTATGATTCCCACGGACATTTGTTACTTTATCGTTGGTCTCAAGTACCCTGAAATCCGCATGAACAAGCTTTTCCGGGTCAACCGCCTCTTTGAGTTTTTCCAGCGCACAGAAACAAGGACCAACTTTCCCAATGTCTTCCGAATCTCCAACCTTGTCATGTACATTGTCATCATCATCCACTGGAACGCTTGCCTCTACTACTCATTCTCTAAAGCTGTCGGTTTCGGGGCTGATAGGTTTGTCTATCCAGATACTACAGACCCAGAATTTGGCCGTTTGGTGAGGAAATATGCATACAGCATGTACTGGTCCACTTTGACCTTGACCACTATTGGTGAAACACCACCTCCTGAAAAGGATTCGGAGTACTTCTTTGTGGTTACAGACTTCCTAGTGGGAGTTTTGATCTTTGCTACAATCGTTGGTAATGTCGGTTCCATGATCACAAACATGAATGCAGCACGAGCAGATTTTCAAGCACGAATTGATGCCATCAAGCAGTACATGAGTTTTCGTAATGTGACCAAGGACCTGGAGAAACGCGTCATCAAATGGTTTGATTACCTTTGGACCAATAAAAAGGCTGTAGATGAGAGGGAAGTGCTTAAATACCTTCCAGACAAGTTAAGAGCAGAAATCGCCATCAATGTGCATCTGGACACTCTTAAGAAAGTAAGAATCTTTGCAGATTGTGAGGCAGGACTTTTGGTTGAACTTGTGCTGAAGCTCCAGCCACAAGTTTATAGTCCTGGTGATTATATTTGCAAAAAAGGTGATATTGGCCGTGAGATGTACATCATCAAAGAAGGAAAGCTTGCTGTGGTGGCTGATGATGGCATCACACAATTTGTTGTCCTCAGCGATGGAAGCTACTTTGGCGAGATCAGCATCCTCAATATCAAAGGCAGCAAAGCTGGAAACCGAAGAACAGCCAACATACGCAGCATCGGATATTCTGATTTGTTCTGCCTTTCCAAGGACGACCTGATGGAGGCACTGACTGAATATCCAGATGCAAAGGCTATGTTGGAGGAAAAGGGGCGCCAAATTCTCATGAAGGTATGATGATTTGAAATTAGGCCCATTTTTTTTTGGAATCTAAATAATAAAATAAATGAAATACTGTATGAGATTAGATGTGATATGATCAATAACAATAAATAATGCTCCTGGCCTTAGACATTTCATTAAGAACTTCCTTAAAACCATTTAGGAAAATGAAGGAAACTGCTTTACAAGGGTTGGTCATCTAATAGATGATAAATGTAAGGCTAAAGAACAGAAGATTATTCCATCCCAACATGTAGCCTTACACCCTCTGAGAAACTTGTGCAATCCCATAGGTTCTATCTAGAGGAACTCATACACCAACTCTGTCATTTACAATAATCAACTTAAGGTATTTTCTAAGAAGAACATGCAAAAAAGTATTTACCACATGAGTTTTGAGCCTTATTAAGGTACCATCCTAAGTTACAGCCAGATCCTTTAGCTCACTAAATGTGATCATCATGTCTTGTTGATTTTTGTGCATCATTTGTGTGTATATTTTTAAGGACAACCTCTTGGATCTTGAGGTGGCAAAACAGGGGCCAGACCCTAAGGACATGGAGGAGAAAGTAATAAAGATTGGCACGATATTGGACGACATGCAGACACGTTTCGCTCGTTTACTTGCTCAACATGAGGCTACGCAGAGCCGCCTGAAGAGACGGGTTACCAGACTGGAGAACAAAATCACCACCTCCGCCGGGGTCACCTTCACCGAGATGACGGAGACAGAGCCGGTGATTCCGCCTCCTCCTGAGAAAGAGAAGAAAGATGAAAAATAAAAAACAGTGATGGTAAAGAGAAGTGACTCTGTGGATTTCTAAGCAGTGAATAAGGGGATTAAAGAAGAATGAACACTGAATGGAGAAAGGGAAAATGAAAAGTTTAAAGGAGGCTTCATCTGACACAGCTTAAAACAGTTTTTATTCCATGTGAACAAAGATTCCCAACTAAAACCAAAACCCAGAGAACAATTCTGTATACCGTGGAATTATATACCATTTAGTATTTTATTGCCGTTTTGAACATCATATGGTTATAATTAGATAAACGGTCCAAAATTCACAATACCATTATTTGGAATGTATTATATTTTAAGTACCATTTGAACTGCAAAGCATTTTACTTCTTTTGGACAAGTATATATCGCTATTTTCACCTTGGAAATTGTAGATGCATGCCAAACCAACTTTTTCTTGAATGTACTGTTTGACAATAAATAAATAATTTTGCAAAAGAGGTACCATATCTGTGTAACTGCAAGTAAAGTTGTACATAAAATGTTTAAAGACAAGTTTAGGTAATCTTGACTTTTGTCATTTCAACTCTTTTTCTGTGTGCTGAATATTAGTGTTTACAGATTGAATTATCATTGAGACATTTCCAGTCTGAAGCTGTGCTAACAAAGTTCCATAGTGTGTATTACAGTTTTCTGATCTTCTTCGGGCCACAGTTCAAGTGGTGGGGGATTGCCAGATGAAGTTGGGAAGATGACCTAAGTGACCTGGATGAAATGAAAGGGGTTAGCATATCTGAAATATAAGAGGGTGCTAAGGCTTTAAAAACAAAAAGTAGAGTTTTAAACTCTATCCTGTATTTGACAGGTAGCCAATGCAATTGAGTTAAAANNNNAACCCCCAACTGTCGCATAGCTGCCCACTGCTCTGGGTATGTGTGTGTGTTCACTGCTTCAGATGGGTTAAATGCAGAGGAGAAATTTCACTGTGCTTGAGTGTACATGTGGCACAGGCTGCTTCTTCTAAATTAGCTCGCTACTGTTGGAGAATGCCATTTTCTGAGACCATCATAACTAGCCATTAACTGGTTACTATGATTAAGGCAATCTCTGTCTTAATGGCGGGCAACTATTTGTCTACCGTGACGATTCTGCAACCGTCCACAAAATGGCGCTCAAAGAGAGAGCAAAAGAAACAACAGGCGAACCTTTCGCGCATGCGCGGCTTTAAAAAAAAAGCCATCTCATATGACGAAAAAGTAAACTTGTACAGGACACGTTGCGTTTTTCCTGGATAAAACCGGAAATTGTAGTTTTCAAGTCACATTTTTCCTATTTACTGGAATGGCAAGTGAGTCGGTAAAATACTTCCCTTCCCATCATGCATTGCATCCCTTTCAGACTGCGCATGCGTGTGGGGACCTAGCTACGAGATTATGAGCTTGTGACACAAACCGGTAGGTTTAGAGAAATAAAATCTCTTCAAAAATCACAACGTTCTTTTACAGCACAGTATACAGATGAATAAAGAAGTGCGTGTGTAAAAATTTTGCAGCTAATTCGTAGTTTCGCAAATATTTCAGAACTTAACAGGCTACCCAGTTAGCTTGGTGAGTTCGAATGATTAGACCCGCATTACACGAGTTGTGTTTTTCCTAACTGTTTTCCGGCAAGTCCCGCCTCCTGCTGCCTCATCTTGTACACCTGCGCAGCGCACCAAATGGACAGTGAAGGCATCCAATCGTCGAGGTGCTCGTGAGTACCCAGCGCTCGAGGTGGAGGCGGGAATTGTCGAAATACGGGTGGGAGATGTTAATACTACCTGAACGAATTTGCTGAATATTAGTGCGATTTGAATTATTTAATATAATCTTAGTTAGCTGTTTTATCAGTGTACAAAGTAAATATTCACTTTTTCAAACTTTTTAGTCTGTGTTTTAATGCTTTAATACTTTTGTAGAAAAACGAAACCTCTTGTGCACTTACTTAGACATAAGAATGCTAAATCTCAAACATATCTATATCTCTAGTGCACTACATAGGGTGTAGGAGCCATTAATATACTCCATGTAGTGTACTTGGATAGAGAGTAAGAACCTAAATTCTTGACGTCTTGATTTACGCATATCATACCCGATATACATATTTTAGGGAGCTGGATCCCAGGGAGTACTCAGTGTACCTTTTAAGTGCACTTATCTAGGGAGCATTTGAAATGCAGCGTATGAGTTCTATGCCTTTTTTTCCCTTCCATATTGTCTCTATTTCTGTTACCAAGGTAATCTCTATGGAGCCTGCTTGGCGACAGCAGGGCCGGGGTCGTGGCCGGGGTCAGGCTGTGGGTGATGTGTCATCATGGCAACCCCAGAGGCAGGAGGGTGGAGGGAGAATGGGGCGAGGGAGGGCTGGTTCTGCCGTCACAACAGTATCCAAGGCACTCTTACCTGGCACAGGTAAGAGTGACATCATAGCCTCACCTCGTACAGGTAAGAGTTATGTCAAAACACCATCATGCTGAAATTTCACTCCTAACACACCTGTCCATGTCTCGTATCCAGTTGCGTCCTCTCAGTCCAAATTTGATGAGATCAGGAAGTCCAACCAGGCCACTGCACAGAGACTGGCCGAGAATCAGTACAGCTCATCCTCTGATGATGATGATGATGACGACGACGAAGTGCTTGGGAAGCGAGGCCGAATCCTGGAGTCGACTCTCACCACGTACACCAGTCAGACGGGTCAGAGATGATCTTAAATTCATCTGCATTTCATTAATATAGGTGTGCTGGAGGAGGAGTAGACATGGGGGATCAATAGTGATGGCATGCGAGGGAAGTCTTGATTAGAACGGTTGTGACAAAAAAAGCAGCCATCATCCATCACATCTTGCTATCAATGCAGTGTAGTGGAGCATCTGTTTCATTAAACCTGTGAAACACAACACAAATATAAAAGTTATAGTAGCGATGTCTTGATTGGAATGGTTGTCAGCATTGATTTTGTCAGCATTTTCATTCGCTACACTAATATTCAATAAGATTAAATAGAATGTTTATAACACTTATGCAAAAATAACATTATAATCCGTGATTAAAAAGATGCTTTTCTTTACCAAAACAGATTGCCAGACATCCTTGTGATCGGTTCTTTTTTTCCTCCTTGAGCCTCAAACATATTTTGTATGACATTGTAAACAAATTTTAATTTGAAAAATAAAAGCAAAATTGTGTGTGCAAATATATATTAAAAAAAGGATATGACATGGTTTTGCAAAGATATGAAATTTATCTTTGAGTGGTGAATATATTCATGAGTGAGTGGGAAATATTTTCAACACGAGAAGATAAACTTCATATTTTTGTGCCACCATGTAACTTTTTTTTTTTATATATATTATATGGACACATCCACAAAAAAAAAGCAAGTTAATCAAAAGAATTTTAATTTTGAACTCGTTCGCCATTTTGACAAAACGCGTCTAGTCAATGGGAAAACACTGGGAGTGACATCATCGTAGTGAAATATCGGGAATTATGTCCCTCAGAGCTGTGATGTACACTATATTGCCAAAAGTATTTGCTCACCCATCCAAATTATCGGAATCAAGTGTTCCAATCACTTCCATGGCCACAGGTG
>JAODIB010000005.1:26929957-26940519 GCA_027575605.1 Sciades troschelii | reverse complement strand
GACCTTATCAGAGTTGACTAATAATCCTAACAAAAGGCATTTTGTCTCTGCAACAGTTTTGCACAATGTGTACATTCAAGAATGTAATTTCTCTACTGTTCTATTTGTTGCTATCAGTTTTATTACTCTCAAAAGAATCCCTGAATTCAGCTGCAGACCTGCTGAGAATAAATTTAATAACCTGAATTGTTTACTCTAAACAGGGTGAATATAAGATTTCGCAGAGCAGTGCAGATCAGTTTATATAGAAAACTAACTAATCCTGAATGTAGACCTTGCTGTCAATGAACATCTCTGTTTGTACCAGGCCCAGTGTAACTGTATTCCATTTAACATTATTATCCTGATTAATAGAATATTATTAAAGAAAACTGCACCATGCTGAATGCTGACATTATAGCAAAGACAGACAGGTTTGATAAGTCCGCCGACAGGTTTCTACATTCAAATAATTAGTCGATTTGTGCAAAATTTTTTAAATACATTAAACTAATTTAAGGGAAAAGTTTGAAAGATGATAAAGGATGCGTCAGTGCTGACTTTTCCTCAAGCATTTCCAAAATGGTTATGGACTTTTATTCTGTTGTATTGTTGTGATTGTAAGAAAGCAAGATACTAGAAGTATTTTAGTACCAAGCTGAAGTATGAAAACAAAAAGTAGCAAAAACAATTGAAACTAATTTTGTTAGTGACCTGGATGCATGCTCGCAACAGGGAATCCTGCCAAAACCACAGGGTCTCAAGTTTTATTTTTTCCCACCTTCATATCATCTTGGAAATTTGTGAAGGAAAAACTGAAATTGTTGTAAACATTTTCCATAAAATGTGTTTGCATATAATCCCACATTATTTTTAAAAATAGCAGGGGGTTCTGCTAAGAAAACAAAATGGTCAGCAAAGCAATACATTACAGGCATTTAGCAGACACTCTTATCCAGAGTGCCGTAAAACGAGACCCTGACATACCCACAGCAACGGGCAGCCTGGGGAGCAGTTAGAGGTTATGTGCCTTGCTCAAGGACACTTCAGCCATTCTTGCTGGTCTAGGGAATTGAACCTGTGACCTTTTGGTCCCAAAGCTGCTTTTCTAAACTTTAGGCCATTGCTATGACCAACGCTAATAGAGTGCTGTGATTGATCAACATGTGTTAATTCCACTGGAAGTCAGCATCATTTGTTAGTACTCATTAAGATGCACTTTATTATATGAGTAGGCTGCATATAAATTTGGGCATGGTGTTGGTATTTGAGGGCAGGTGCAAGTTTTGGAGGGCAGGATATGGCACCCTGATAAACTAAACTGGCTAGAACACTGGATAGTAGCAAGCTAGCAGGGTAGTTTATGTTTAGCCAGTCCTGTGATGACCCTTTGGTGTAATGTTAACCACCTGATTCATTTTTAATCCCTTATTTTACCTAACTATTAGCTAGCTAGCTGTTTTCCTTTAGCATTTCGAATTATCTTTAGTCAAGTTACAAAAATTTTCAAATATTAAAAAATATGAAAATATACTTTGTGAATTCATGAGTCATGACACAATGTTTCATGTTTCTTAAAATGGCAGTCAGTATGGAATTTGGTTAGTATGTTAACGCTAGGTGTAATTTTCTCTGTCGTGTGTTCTTTTCTTTTAATTTAACAACATATCTGAGGAAAATGTTGCTATTCCCAATGGTTCTGTCTCATTTCCAGTTTCAGTCTGAATTTATAAAGGATTTAACTGCTACATGCTACCTAGCTCAGTCTGTAGCTAGTTTAGGCTAAGTGTCTGTTTCCTAGCAACAGTGTCCTCATAACCTTAACCAGCATAATGTGTCTGTTGAATTCAGACCTATTAATCCTATTAAGTTTGTGTCATGTGTATGTGTGTAGGAGATCGCCACGCACCTGGAGAAGGACTCTGAGAGACATGCCGTGGTTCAGGAGGCTATTGACACCATGCAGAGGGTCGCCTGGCACATCAACGATATGAAGCGGAAACACGAGAACACCGTCAGACTGCAGGTAACACACACACACAAACTGTGGCTTTTTGTCTTATTAACATCAAGAGACGAAACCTGAGGCTGGTGAGGGAACACCTGTTTGTAGCTGCTGTAATGGAAGCAAGAATATGAACTTTAGTGATGTGAATAAAACACTTGGGGATGTGAAATTTGTGGTAAAAATTGTCCACACACCCCCCCCTCTCTCTCTGTCTGTCTCCCTCCCTCTCCATCAGGAGATCCAGAGTTTGTTGACGAACTGGCAGGGTCCTGATCTGATTGGTTACGGTGAGCTGGTTTTGGAGGGAACGTTCCGGGTCCAGAGGGTCAAGAATGAGAGAACGCTCTTCCTCTTTGACAAACTCCTCCTCATTACCAAGAAACGAGAGGAGACCTATGCCTACAAAGCACACATACTGGTAAGACACACACACACTTCTATATATTTTAGATGTAGATCCTGAATGATTGTAACTGATGTTATGTCTGTCTCTTTGCAGTGCTGTAATCTGATGCTGGTTGAGGTCATTCCTAAGGAGCCGCTGAGCTTCAGTGTGTTCCACTATAAGAACCCCAAACTGCAGCACACTGTGCAGGTACACACACACACGCACGCACGCACACACACACACACACACACACACACACACACACAATGGAATGTCGTGCCTTAGGGAGGTGTTTTGATGGATGGCCCTTAAACTTTGGCCCAGTAACACCACACCCTGTACACAGGAGCCCCAACATGCCTGTGGGTGTGTGTGCGCGTGCAAAAACCAACCCCAAGGTCAGCTCTATTACAGCTGGTCTGCAGGTTGCAACTTGACAGCTTAAAAATATCACTGTGAGTGTGAACTCTGTCACATTACAAAACTGATATGAGCATGACTTTAAATTTGTCATTATGAAATGTTTATTACAAGTTTGTAAAAAACATCTGGTTTTGGTTGCCTTGCTGGGTGTGTTCCATTTGCAGGCCAACTCCAGGTCATGGAGTTATTTTTGTGTCAGAAATCACTGATTCCTTAATTTTCAGTAATTTTATGAATTACACACAAACACACACACAAAAATCTTAGATTTGTAAATGTGACCTAAACTAACGTAATCAAGTTTATCATATGACAATTACAAATCTCAGTACATAGTTATATTAAAGTTTATCGCACATCCCTAAGCAATAAATGAATGTTAATTTGAAAGTAAAATGCATTCATTTTTAATTTAGTTATTCATTTTAATTAATTAAATTTTGACTTAAGTTTTTAATTCATAACTATATAAATTAGTAATTTTATTTGTCAATAATTATAACAACGATTTTTACATAATTATATTATAATTATCAATTAATTTAAACTTTAACTTTTTTTTTATTATATTTATGTTGTCTTAGCACTGAATTTCTTCATTCATTCCTTGTATGTCAAATATAATATATGGAGTAAGGTCACTTTTTATATTACATACTGTACATATCCAAGATAAATTATTCTGAAGGTTCATATGAATGCCATTTACCTTCTGTTTGTAGGCCAAGTCTCAACAGGACAAGCGAACATGGATCCAGCACCTGAAGAGGCTCATTCTCGAGAACCATCCGGCAAAAATCCCAGCCAAGGTCAGGACACACAACACACAATCGCAGTTGAAAGTAGGAAGACATTTGTAGGACTAACTAACAGCTTTATTCCTAAACTCTCAAACGTTAGCTAGCATGATAATAGCTCTATTTATACACACTAGCTCAGTGCTAATAACTAGCTGTCACTAAACAAATACACACAGCTGTTATAAACACTAAGTCTGTGTATCAACAGATAGATTACAGATCAACTTCTTGAAGCTGTATGATTCTAAAAATATAGCTTGTACTTTCACAAGTATTTGATTTATTGAGAAATGTATCAAATAGAAAGGAACTTTCTTTTAAAAGTAAGTAAAAGTCAGAACTTAAGTACAAGAACAATATAATTGTACTTTGTTACTTTTTACCTCCTTTTCACCATGATTTGATGTAATAACACATTTAACTTACCACTTTTGCTGGTATTTCAACTATATTTAACAATATAAAATGATAATTATTTTTGTCTTGTATCTGGCATTCAAAAATCGACCTACATTCAAGCCAAGAGTTGAGCAGTTAAAGACCTTGTGCAAGGACAGTGGCATTCAGGCAACCCTGGGACTTAAACACATAACCTTCCAGTCATTAGTTCAGAACCTTACTGTAATTTGTCGAGAATTTGGGCAAAGGTGTCATTAACATGGTGCAGATCTTTTCACTTCTCACTGCTCACCCAGTTGATGTGACCTGATTCCTGAAATAAATTTAGGGCTTCAAAAGAAGCTTTTCTAAATGAAGTTGTCCCCTGATGTAAATGATGTCCTCTAAAACTTAAAAAAAAAAAGTACATCATGCCCTCAAAACCACATCACAGGGGCCAGTTTCCAGGCTACAGACTAATCTTAGCATTAGACCAATGAGTATTTTTAACAGAGAAACACTTTGACCCTGTAAATGGGAAGAAATTAAAAGTAACAGGATGTTATACCTTTCTGCAGGCCAAGCAGGCCATTCTGGAAATGGATGTGCGTAAGTATAACCTTGAATATTCTTACTTTTGTAATATTTCTGTTGTTGTACCTGTATCGTTACTTTTCTGGCACCAGTGCTATAGACAAACTTCAGAAAACTGACCTTCCATTGGTGTTCCTTTGGTCAAAATTGTAATTGGATGTTCATAAATTTGGATGGATTCTTTTTTTAGTGTAATGTTTGTTCACCTTGAATCCCTGTAGACCAGTGTAGCCCTGAGGGCCAGAACAGAATTAACCTGAAGGAAGGTCCTTCCCCCAGAAGAACACGCAGGAAGACAGGTATGATTCACAGGAAGTTGAATAACCAGATTTCTTTCCATTATACTCTAAATTACTTTCATCCTTTACCTCTTTTCCCAGAACCCTTGTCCAAACTCCTCAAAAACAAACATGCAAGTAAGTAGGACTCCAAATGTGAAACATGTAAAGCTTATGAATGACCTTAATAATGGTATCTTGGCATCTGATATGTTTTTAAGGTAATTCTATGTTCTAATTTTTTTTAACAGTATCCAGTCCAGATATACAGAAGGTATGTTCTTTTTTTTGAAATGCACATAAAACCATATGACTCAAGCAATTGGCAAAAAGTATAATAAAATTATCAAAATGAAGCAAGGAAAGTAATTCATTATCTTTTTTTCTGGATCCCTTATAGCGAAGCAGTTTTGGAGCAACCCTTCTGTCTCCTGTAGTCCATCTCGGCACCATTGGTCGATCTCGCAGCCTTGTCAGCCAATCACAGGAATCACTAGACCCTGGTGACCATGGTGACCACAGTGACCTTGACGAAGGGTTACATCCACAAGATGCTGATGACGAAGATGACAGTGGACTGGTGAGTCCTACTTTGACCTGTAACCTTCAACCCTCAAAACTGGTGGATTATTTGTAGCTTCAATATCTTAAAAAAATATAGTGTTCATAAAGAATAAATACAGCTTGTTTATAATTTACCCCCTAAGTGATCTGGACCAATTGTCTAAAAAGTAATATTCTAATTTTAAATGTGATGTTGTAGGATGATCAATGGCTTTGAAATCCCCACCCCCTTTTTTTGATAGGTGTTACTAGAAATCCAGCCCTAATCTTGTGTAAAATCTTGTGGACGTTTAGGGTTCTGTAGGTAAGCTACGTGTCCCTGGAAAGAGTAGCAGGAAAAGGCTAAATGCCCAGGTGTCAGTGGACAGCATCGACCAATGGAAGAACCACAGCCTTGACCATATTGATCTACAGGTGACATAAATGCAACCAAGAACCACACAAAATAAAAAATCGTGCTAAAAACATACTAATCTCTGGTTCTTCTTTCCCAGACAGCCAAAGAGTCTCTGCAGAAAGAGAAGGTGCACGCACCCATCTTACGGGTGACCTGTCCTCCTGAAACACGGGCAGGCGATCACTTTTCCCAGTTGCTGGGCACAAGCAGTGGACATTCTGTCCCGAACATATGGGCAGACCACAGAGTGCGTCGTGCCATGTTCCCTACTCGTCAAAAGACTGTCCAAATCGATGATGATGAAGACATTTATCAGATGTTTGTGCCCACTGAGAACAATGCCAGTGGGCATGATGCAGAAAGTGATCATGACACAGTTGATGATCGTCCTGGGCGACCGTGCAGCTGGCATGTTGAACAGGCACAGTCGGCACAGTTAGACCTCCCAGCCAGCAGAGGTAAAGTGTTACGCAGGGCAAGTAGTGTTGGAGAACAACAAAGCGAGCGACAAAGTCCTACAAAGAGGGCTATCCTAAAAGAGGAAGTGCAGAATAATACGGAGTCATCAAGTAATGAGATATCTGGATCTTCCTCAGCAGAACAGCTAACGATTGATGATATTGAGAATGTTTATGATAATATTAGCTATGAAGAACTGCAGGCTATGGGACTGATTCGGAAGGATCTGGAGGTTAATCAGTCCTCTTCAGAGGTCAAACCAGTTGTACCGCCACAAATCTTAGTTTCTCCAGTTGAAATGGAGAGTTCATCTGAAAGCAACAGGTCCTCAGGCCAAGAGGGGGCACCATTTGAATCTGCCGATGTGCAGACACCAGAGGAAGAAGAAAATGTGTATGATACCATTGTGTTCCGTGAACTGCCACCTTCTGTCACTGAGACAGGAGGAGGAAATAAACAAGCAGCTCAACAGGATAATGCGCAATCACCCAAAACAGATTTGACAGTTAACCAGAATATAGGAACTGTTTCTGATGAAAGCCCAAATCTGGATTACAGCAAAGTAGCAAATCGACCCCTTCCTGAGATTCCCACTGTTTCAGTTACTGATATGGATATACCTTTAACTTTGGATAAACCTTCTGAGCAGTCCATAGCTGATCAAGTGTCGGACCAAGTTGATGAGATCTGGAATGATCTGGAAAACTACATCCGTAATAATGAGAAGAAAGCAGACAAGCTTCCTGCTGCATTCCCTGTCAATAGACCAGAATCACCACACAAGTGTGATTCTCAGGGTAAAATTGAAAGTTCTTCAGATAAATTACACAGCTCTCCAACAAAGGCAGTCAAATCTCAGCCGAAATCACAAGAATCCCAAGACAAGACACGAAAATCACATCAGTCTCCCAGCAAAAAATGTAATTCTGGACGCAAAACTAATGACTCTCATGTCAAAACAGATGGTGCTAAGAAGGTCAGGAAAAGCACCTCATCACCCAGTTCTCCAGCCTTCCATCCCATTCCAACTTTCAAATTCCCAGTGCTTAGTGTTCCCAAACTTGTGCGAGAGCCTACATTTGAGATAGATGAGCCTGAATCCCCTCCTTCTACGCCTCCTGCTTCACCTTGTGTTCCACAAGTCTCGAGTGCTCTTCCACAAGTCTCGAGCAGTCTTTCACAAGTCTCGAGCGCTCTTCCACAAGTCTCGAGCGCTCTTCCACAAGTCTCGAGCGCTCTTCCACAAGTCTCGACCTCTCTTCCACAAGTCTCGAGCCCTGTACCACAAGTCTCGACCTCTCTTCCACAAGTCTCGAGCCCTGCACCACAAGTCTCGAGCCCTGTACCACAGGTTTCAACCTCTCTTCCACAAGTCTCAAGCCCTGCACCACAAGTCTCAATCTCTCTTCCACAAGTCTCGAGCCCTGCACCACAAGTCTCAACCTCTCTTCCACAAGTCTCGAGCCCTGCACCACAAGTCTCGACCTCTCTTCCACAAATTTCAAGCACTGTCAGCCACACCCAAGTCTCAAGCCCTGTTACCCAAGTCTCAAGCCCTGTTACCCACGTCCAAGTCTCCAGGTCTATTCCTGAAATCCAAGTTTCCAGCCCTGAACCCCCGCCAGGCACAGTCAAGAGCATACGGAACAAACTAGCCAGGCTTAGCAGTGGAAGCTTTCGCATGGATGATGAGGACCCTCCTACACAGAAAGATCCCGAGCTACAAGCACTATTTACTGGTCTGGACCCTTCATTCCTTCCTCTGGCATCCTCTGGTCTTCTCCTGAGTGGAGATGCTGGAGACCAGCTGCTGGAATTGGGGGAAAAAGGTAGAAATAGAGTTTTCCTCATGGCCAGACAGTACAGCCAGAAGATCAAGAAGGCTAATCAGCTGTTGAAGATGAAGAGCATGGACCACGAGCCCAGCTGTGCAAGACTCAGGACCAACAAGTCAAAAGATTTAGCGGCCATTCTGGAGGAGAAGAAGCAAGGCGGAGCAGCCATAGGTGAGCTATCAGGATGTGTCTGGGTATTCATCTTGTGCTTGTGTACTTTTTTATGTTGTGTCTTTATTAACCTTTTATTTTTTTATTTTGGTATTTATTAACGAACAATTAAAGCTATAAGAATAAACTAAAATTAAAGCTTCCATCCCAGTTTGTCACTTACTTCAGTGGCATACAGTATTGTTTGCTATCTGTTTTTTCCCTGAATCTCTCTCTCTCTCTTTCTCTCTCTCCTGCTTTCTTGGATCTTCCCAGGAGCAAGAATAGCTGAGTATTCCCAGTTGTACGAGCAGGTGATGTTTAAGGAACCTTCTACTACTACTCCAGTGCTGAAATCTTCAGCCAGTGTTTCAGGACCTCATCCATTTTCCTCACGCTCAGGATTGGCTTCCTCCCCATCCCTGCCTGAGAGCGCCTTCCCAGAGACTGACTGGTTAAACTGCACCTACAGCAATGGCGAACTTGCTGGGTTTGTATCCTGGCCTGCTGAAGTCGGAGGGTGCTCTTCAACCCCTCAGCGAAAATTGTCCTCAGCAATATCTGTCCCTGCCTTGAAGGATGTTCCGCCACCTCCAAGCACTCCATCCAATCAGCGGTGGAGTGCTTGTGTGACTTCAACCAGCAAAGACGACTCTGAACACATTTACAGCACGTTGGGGCAGCAGAGTTTTAAAACTCCACCCTATAGCCGCTGTCAGTCCTCATCCTCATTGGTTGAGCAGCAGCAAGAAAAAGAGAACAGCAGGAGTATGAATAATCTGGGACACACCAGTCATCCAGGGAGGGTGACGATTGCAGAACATGGTCTTGGGCCTCGGCAACATAGCCTACCTGAGTATCCTGCTCAAACAACCTCAGACCTTTCCCAATCATGTGACGTCACACTAAGGGACTCGCAGCAAGTGCTGGTGCTGAACAGACAGTCAAATCTGAATGCAGTCAGCGCTACACAGAACTATTTGGCCAACTTTAAAGACAACGGTGAAGATGATGATGATTATGTTGAAATTCGCTCCGAGGATGAGAGTGACGGCATGGAAAAGGGTTGTACAGCAAGTCCAAATTCAGCTCTGCACAGCTACATCTGGAATGACCCAAATGAGAATCAGCAAGCACTCAATCAGCCCAAAATTGTCCAGTCGCTGCGAGAGAAGTTCCAGTGTCTTGGTTCCAGCAGCTTTGCATAAGACAGGCATAACTACCAATGTGCACTCGATTGCAAAAATAAAGGCAATTACAACTTACCACATGGAACATGTTACACAATGTAAAGCACATTTATGGATTACAGGATTATGACAACAAAATGATGACCACGCAGTTAAGTTAAATGTTTCGTGTCACAGCTTCGGGGAATCTACACTATATGCACTATCACAAATCATGCAAATATGACACTTTGTATTTTTCATTCATATAATGACTCATGATGCACTAAACATGACTTTCCATTTTGCCATGGGTATCGTTTCAGTTAAAACTTTTACTATTTAAATAACTTTTTTTTAAACACGGTATTAATTTTGGCTTGAACTCGCATGATTGGGCTGAGGTTCGGCTCTCAGTCTGAGAGAGTGGACTTTTAAGTGTTAAAGATTTTCCATCAGATTTCATCGTTGAGGTTTTATGGCTCCCTTGTCACTTAGACTTATTCCCTTATTTTTTTATTCTATAGGTGCTCCGACCTATCCATTGTCAACACTCCAGCATTGCCTTTCTCAAGCCATTACTTACCAGCCATTTTGCTAACAATTCCACTGCAAAGCTTTTAAAGTAGCATCTGAAGAATTTTAATGTGTTGATCCAACTTAACCATGTGCAGATTTTATGTGAATGTAACCAGTGATACACAAACAATATAATAGTGTCCATTTGTAATTGATCAGGCTGCCTCTGCAATTGCTCCATAATGAAAATTAGGTTAATATCCACTGTTACTGGTTATGTCTGCATGATCATTTGTTCTCAGAGGCCAAATATACATAAAAATACACATATATTTTACTAGGAATCAATAAGAGTCAATATATATTGTATATAAGTCATAGATATATTTTAGATAGTTTGAAAAAGGAGTCCTAGCCATGCTTGCCATTGGTTGGATAAAGGGTTGTTTTTTTTTTTCCTTGATACGTTTCCGTTTGCCTCAGATTTATACAACTACAGAGATGACTACTGCAGTAAGCAACAAAAATGTATTTAGGATTGTAAACAATAAGTCATAATTTTAGGCTAAGTTTTAATCATTACTGAGAGGGCCAGGTTAGCCACAGGTTATTTACGGGCTC